>CAOLHI010000837.1:0-499150 GCA_948474755.1 Ctenosaura bakeri
GTTGGCATAGGGCATTTTACAGGGATTTCTTTTGCCAGTTCCTTCTTCCTGAAATACAGCCTGTGGCACTTGGTATTTGTTGGCTGTCTCCCATCCAAGTGTCAACTAGGGATGACCCTGCTTAGCTTCCAAGATCTGGTGCTGTTAGGGTATTTAGTCCCTAAATATAAAATAAATAAATAAATACTCTAAATAAATGAATTCATTGCCACTGATGGAAAAATTTTGCACCCTGGGAACTGAGCACTTCAGCGCCTTTTTTCCTGCAGAGAGATATTTGAAGAGAGGCAGTCTGTGTAAGTTACTGAGTTTCAATATATCTTCTGTATCCATCAAAGTCTGTGTAGCAGGAGTAGGAAAACTACAGTCATTTCCTGTTTCTTTTCTTTCTTTCTTTTTTTTAAACCCCCTGCCCTGCTTTTTCTGGCCTGAAACAGGCTGGAGGCTGCGCTGAAATGGCAAATTGTGCCCTGCCACCAGGCTTCTAGGGGCACAATTTACTATTTTTGGACTGAATTTTTTTCAGGGTGTTATGGTTGAATGGAAAGTGCAGCCCATGGAGAGCAAAAATAGCCCCTCTACCCTGTGCCTATCACAGCTCTTATTTTTCATGGTTACACCTAGGAATTTAAATCACTTTCTCATTTCCTTATTAAAGTGAATAGGAGATTAACTTTGGATAGGAGAAAAAGTAATTTGGGAGAGCAGTCATGGCAATTGCGAAGAGGGGAGGATTCAAGAACTTGTCTCCCTAGAGTTTCATTTAGCCTTCCCAGTGAATACCTGGCAGGCCCCTTTCTCCTCATTCTTAGACATTTGACAGAGGAGAGATAGAAGACATATGCCTTCCTCACATTCCTGACTGCCCAAAATAGGTCGGTACGGAGCCATCGCCCAGCCAGCAACAATTACTGCAGGGTTTCGTGTATCCCTTTCTTTGAGTAAAATTGAAGATCCAGGACATAATGAAACAAGGAGATGCTCAAGTGTCACATCATTTGATGAATGACCTGGCACGGTTGCTCCTCCTCTGAATTTGGATTCTGTGACATGGTGGTAGAATCTGGCTAATGGATTCACATGTCGACCCCATGCAATTTTTCATGCAGACTAAAGCAGGGCAGTCATGCTGCATCGTTTAAAAGTGAGCCAGATCTGTATCAAGGTTGAGACCAAAACCTATGCCTCTTGTGTCTTGGCTCTGCTTTTGGGAGCAGCCCACAATTGTACAACCAATGTTGTAAAGATGTTCCATTGAAAAAGAGGCCCCTGTGGGGTAGCCAGAGGCACTATTCATTCATTTAAAATGTATTTCCTATATTTTAAATGTAGTTATTAAATTGATATCATGCCTTTCTGCTGAAATTGGTTTCATTATAGCAAGTCTATAAATGAATTCAGAATTGGTCCATGTTTCTGTCCTATCTTTATCTTGATAACCGGTTTCCTTTACAGCTTGGTCCTTCTTCAGAAAAGGTGGAAATCTCTACAGCTCCTGGCCCCCCAGATCCATGCTGCGTCCCCCTTCTAACCTGTAAGACAGCTACGTGTGTAGTAGCCTCATGGGAGGTATGGTTTCTTTCTTTCTGTTACATAAGCCCTGCTGTAATACATGCAGTGTGTTTGCAGAAGTTTTTTGCAGGGAGATTCTCTTGTTTTAATAACAGAAAGCTTTGCATGCACTGTTAATGTGTACAGTAAAGGATACCTATGCTTTAAAGGCTTTGCTTGCCCTGTTAAATGCAGGATTTTGTTGAACAATCTGTTTTCTTCAACAGACAAGCTAGGTCAGAGCAGCACTTAGCCCTTTCTCTGGTGCTGGGTCTGGATTTGGGAATTCTCAGCTCGTTTCCAAAGTCGATCATAAACTTACTTCCATTTATAAGATAGCCTTTTAAATAATTATAAATAAATAATAAATAAATGTATATATCAATATATGTGCTGTGCCTGTGCATTGATTCTACAGTGCTTGGATAGTACTGGCATAGGGTACTCTGTCTGAATTTCTTCTAATCCAATATGAGTAAAACCTATGTTGGTCTTAACTAATGTTGACTAGTTTGCCTCTGAACTGTCCAGTGCATTTTGTTGCAGAAATGCTAGGTGTTGCTTTTCTTTGTTGCTCTCCAAACCATCCTGAAGAAACTGGGACATTAGTCATTGAGGGTTGATTCTAGAAGTACATCTCCTCCTTGGCTGGTTCAGCTGTGTTTCATTTTTAGAACTACTCTTCCTGACTTTCTACTGTGTAGCAGCAGCCTAGTACAAGTGCCCAAGAATACACAGCATAGATCAGTATAGCATTAAAAAAGTCTAGCATAGATGCCCAAGAATTCTCTTGTGTCAAACTGTTTCTGGCTCAAAATGCAACCCCGAGAGCCCAGGAGAAGAACTGCACAGTTCAAGATCTCAACATCTTCCATAGGAGGATTTTTAGCCTCATTTTTCATACAGAGATGTCACTTGCAGCAGAAGTAATAATTATTAATATTTAAGGACTCAGTTGACTTCCTCTTCTCAGAGCCCCCATCAGTTATCAATATCTTTTTAAAGAAACTTTTTAATATTTGTGTCTTGATTTTCCTCCTTTGCAGCCACCAATGAGGCAGAAAGAAACTTGACAAACTTACTTGCTACAAGTTTAGATGGCTGATCTGCAGATTACATTTCTAAATTCAAAGTTTTCATGTTTGTTTTGTTCTGTTTGTCTTTTCTCCAAGATCCCACCATGTAATGGTGCAGAAGTTAGTGAATACAGACTGGAATGGGGACAGGTGGAAGGATCAATGCACATAATATATTCTGGTCCTCTCCTGAGCTATGAGGTGAAAGGACTTACACCTGCAACCATGTATTATTGTAGAGTACAGGTAGGTAAATCTGGATATTTAGATGACACCTCTCTTTTTTCCCCTATTACATTTCTGTGACCTGAAAAGATTGTAAAAGTTAAGTTCTCTCTGCTTCAAAGCTGTGTTTTCTGGGAAGGAAATTTCAGTGTGTACTTTGAATGATTCATTGGCCTACATATCAGTCTCATGGATACAGCTAATTTGCTATATTTCAGCCTTAGGGACAAACAGATGTTTCCACTACTCCAAATATAAGACTGCTCCTGAAATACCTACTCCCAGAAGAGGCTGTGCTGCACCTTGTGATTACAGGAAATAACCTGGATATCAGCTTAAAAAAAAGTTATAATATTTACAACACATTATTAACATAGGAGACTCAGAAGATATATCAAACAAATATAATCAGTTGCCAGTAGTTAGTTACTTGCTACATTTTTATTTCACATGTCCATCTAAGAATAGCACTGAAGGCAACTAACAGGCATTATTAAAAACAGTTTAAACCTTTTAAGTAATTACAATAATCAAAACCAGATGAGGAAGACAAATCCTCCTACCTTTCCTAAAAATGGTGAGGGAGAAAAGCAACGGCAACTCCGAGGGGAATGCAGTTGTGGGGCCTTCTTACACTACCCAGTTATAGCACTGTGATTTCATTTTAAACGTCCTGGCAGCTTCCTGTTGAATCCTGGAGTTTGTATTTCAGTGGAGTCGTGCTCCGGCAGAGAATTCTCAGTACTCTTCCTTCAGCTGCAAATCCTAGGATTCTGTAGTATGAAACCATGACAGTTAAAGTGCTACAAACCATGTAATGTAAAAGAGCCCAGGGAGCAGTTCAGGAGCATGTCCCTTCCTGCATACCTGCCAGATGGGCCTCTGCAGGTGATGGTATTCTTAAAGGTCTTATCCTCTGGATAAATTCATAACAGTTGATAAATGTTATTGACAAGTTTAATGAAGTCTTCTTGACTAAAAAGTCAAGAAGTGTGTTTTGTCCTCACAGACTTCTGCAGCAATTTAACCTTTGCAGAGTTCAGTTCTGAATCAGGTCCACATATGATCACATGGAGTATCAATTTTTTTTAAAAAAGATGTTTTTTAAACAACCAAATATAAAAAGTCAGGAAATGCCCTAGCTGATGTACAATTAGTTGGGTAGCTGGGATTCTCCATTTTTTTAGGGACTAGCCAACATCAGACAGTAGTTCTTCTGTTCAGTAGTTCTTGGCCATGGTGGCTAGAGATAATGGGTGTTGTGATCCAACACATCTAGAGAGCACCAGGGCTGGTCTAGATTAGACCAGATTTTGGGAGGGCTGGTCTAGATTAGGGATGGTAATGCTAGATTTTCCCATTCTTGAAGGATGTGAGGGAAAAAGCAATCTTCCCATAAGTTCATGACACTCAGAAACTTTTTTTTCCTGCAATAATGAGAAACTGTAATTTTCTGAAGAGAGCTAGAGAGCTTCCCCTCTCCCCAAAATAAACAAACAAAAAACCCAGAATAGTTTTCTGGAAAGCTGAATAGCTTTCCCGCAAGAGTTATGGAGGTTTCCAAAAAGATGGAGGGAAAAACACACACAAAACAAGATGTGTGACACAACTTTGAATATTGCACAACTTTAAAGGCTCTTTTCTCTTAAAAGGTGGTGAGAAAGCCCAAAATGGAATGATGCACAGCTTCAAAAATTATGGAGCTTCCGAAAAAGATGCAGAAAAAAAGAACAAAACAGAACATTGCACAACGTTAAATGTTGCACAACTTTATTAAAATAGGAAAGGGAACTATAGCCCCTAAAGTAAAAGAAACAGTACATTGTCAGACAAAGAGTGCGTGCATACACACCACTTGACTATCTAGTTCTCTGTATAGTTTTTTTCAATTTTTTGCAGTTTTCCCAAGTGCATATTAGACTGTGGGAGCTTTCTGGGTGCTATTTTTCTTTCACCAAATATTCCTGAGTAGTCAGGAACTCCAGCATTTCAACCCAGCTAAGAAGTTGTCAAATAACCACCCTATCTTTAGATATCACAATTTTAGTTACAGAGTTGCACTGAAGTGTCTCCGTTTGATCTCAGTGTTCAGTGTTGGCACTTACTCTTTGGCCAATTTCTTCTCTCATCTTCTTCCACAAAGATACTGTGGAGCGCAGAAGTTAACGAATAAATAATAGATTATACTAGAGCTTCCTTGTGCTTGGATATAAAAGAACATTGTTAAGAAGGAGGTGATTCCATGTGCTGCTTATGGCTACACAAGCACTTGAGTTGGAAGCTTCATTCCACTTGTGTTTTTGATGTTAAACTGTGTTTAAGCTTTACATGTGAAATGAGCCACAGCTCTCACTTGAAGTCCCTCACTGTCTGCATACAAATTTGAAAGGCCATGTGTCATGAAACTTAATAAAGCAGTTTGGATTCAAATTGTGACTGTTAAATGGAGTGCACCAAGACACTTGTTTTAGTGTATTTGATTTATTGTCCTGTTAGTGTTCAGTTTTGTGAAACACATGTAAATAGTCTTAACAGTTTTTTAACCTCCACCTTTGGGTTGCAAGTGGTTATGGCATAAGATTAGGGAGAGTTCTTTTCTCTGTTTTTACATTTCTGGATGAGTCACTATTCTGGCCTTACCTTGTTCCAGACAGGGAGGTCACACTTAGATAGTGAGTCACTTAACAGACTTGGGTAAGTCGCTGAAACATAGGAGGCATGTTGTTCTCTAGCTGGGAAGTTCTTATTCTTTCACACTATAAAAAGTAGCATGTGATTCCAGCATCAGGTCAATAGTTAATTCTGAGCTGGCTGCAGAAGTCTGAGAAATCCCACTCTTTTTATTAATGATTTTCTCTCTTTGCCCTTCAGGCTGTGAATATAGCTGGTGCTGGATTGTTTGGGGAAATAGGTATGATTACAACCCCAGCTTCAGTGCCAGCTGCGGTGGCTGTGTTGCACTTGCTCGAAGAAGACCAGATGGAAACGCCTCTTCCTCTCTCAACGTGCCTTGCTCTTCACTGGGAGGAGCCCTGTTGCCATGGGGCAGAGGTTTTGGGCTACAACATAGAATATGGGGAAAAACAGGTCTTAACAGTCAACAGAGTTACAAGCCATGTTTTGGAGAACCTGCAACCCGACACTTTATACAGGTGACTGGAAAGCTGTACCCCAATCAGAACATACTTTTTTTTAACTTTCTGAATTCCACTGTTGAGATGTGTACTGGAGGTGTCATGTTGTGGGTCAAGTTTGAAGGGATGTAATGTTGAGGAGGAGGCAAGCTTGTTTTCCTGCTGCTTCAGAGACAAGGACAAGGAGCAATGGATTCAAGCTGCAGGAAAGGAAATTCCACCTGAACCTCAGGAAGAACTTCCTGACAGTCGGGGCTGTCCGGCAGTGGAATATGCTGCCTGGGAGTGTGGTGGTTTTTAAGCAGAGGCTGGATGGCCATCTGTTGGGAATGCTTTGATGGGTGTTCCTGCATAGCATGGGGTTGGACTGGATGGCCCCTGGGGTCTCTTTCAACTCTATGATTCTATGAAATTAGATGAGGCATGGGAGGCATGTGAGCAGCCATCCAGTTTTTTTACTTTGTTTTGTTTCTGATGATAATAAATGCAGGAGCTGTAGGTTTGATCAAAGCAGCACTGATGTGCCACTAAAGCCTTTTGCCACAGGCTGTCGTTCTGATCAAAATTGCCACCCCCAACTGCTTTTCTACCCCACTGGGGGAAGAAGATAAGAAGACCTACTTTCTTGATCCCCTGCAAGTGCCAAAGCTGCTGACAAGGTTTTTATTTAAAACAAAAAAAGCAACTCAGGGTTACCCACCTAGACTGCTCCTTAGATCATATTTGGAACCCCACGCAGGTATATTCAGCTTCAAAGAGACAGGAAAGAGAGTGGGAGATGTCTCCTATATTTTGTCTGGCTTGATCCTCAGCTTCCTTCTAAATCTTTGCTTTCTCCTTAAAAGCATGTTTCAGGCCCTTCTGATACTGAAAATGTAACTTGTGTTGGTTCCTTGCAGCTACAGTGGCCGAACACCAGATGGCACCCTTTTAGTAGGTTAACTTGCTGCAGTGAAAGCTCACGTTCAGCTCAGAACTGGGGTATTCTAACGACAATGGTTACTGCCAAAAAATGACAGCCCCACATTTGTGTTCTAGAGCTGTGAGGCATGGCATCACATTGTGCATTCCTAATCCTGCAGTCTGTGTCACTGAGTGCAGCTGAAGGAGATGAATTTGGAGAAATGCCTTGGATTAATGCCACATCTGGCTTCTCCATAAATACACATTGCAGGAAGAGGAGCTGGGCAGGGAGGCCTTTCACAGGATGACCACTTTCAAAGCACCCCTGGTTCATCACTGCATTATATTCCATCCTGAGAAAGCACACATATTCATAGAGCATTTGGTGAAGGTAATTAACCGATGCAAACTGGTATGATGTTGGACCAAGACCCTGCTAACCATGAAAATCCACTGGATTACTTTGGGAATGTCATATGCTCCCTCAGCCTCAAAGGAAGGAAATGGCAAACTTCCTCTGAGTAAACCTTGCCAGAAAGCCCCATAATGAGATCACTTAGGTTTTCCGTAGGTTGAGAATGACTTGAAGGCACACAACAGCAACTTTACCCATGTATATAATCCTGGCTGTGAAAAGTTGCTTGAAAGAGCAGTAATTGAGCCAGCATGATCTGGTGACTAGCATGTGAGTCATGGACTGATAAAACCTGTGCTTATATTTATACTTGGTAACCACATTTGCTATGTAGCAAAAGAGTGGGATAGATAGGGAACAAATAAACATGTCTGGTTGGAGTCTTGTTCTCTCCTGAGAGTCCAGGTGAAGTCTTTTTCTCCTGGTAGTGGTCAGTTTGGATCTACACAGTACCATTCATACACTGGGTAGAAAGTTGACTTGCAGGTTTGAATGCTGCTCCAAGTGTAAAGAAACAAAGATCCCTGTATTTGGAATTATGACATTTGGGGAAATGCTTAGGTGGAGCCCTTCTCTCTGACACTGAGTTTTTTGTGTCAGGGGAACATGACATGGCTTGAACAGCATAGAATCAAACTGAGTGGAATATAAAAATGTTTTTTAAAAAACAATTCTGGAATATAAAGGGGTAAGAAATTAAATACTTGTGTTTGAGGGGAGGGGAAAGCTGTGGCTTTCCAGATCTTAGAGGATTCCAAGTCCCATCACTCCCAGCTATCATGACCAGTTATCAAGGATGATGAGTATTGTAGACTGGAACAGCTTCTAGAAAGCCAAATTTCCCCTCCCTCACTGTAGAGCTGCTAGAGAGGCAAAAGAATATGGCAGACTGTGGTCTCCCAATCAAGAGCTTTGATAATTTTATTTATCTTCGAGGCAGGTGAAAACTGAGCATACTACTGAATAGTGGCATGAGGGTTGCATATAGAAGAGATGATGCCACAAAGTAGCATTGTGATATTCCAGGTAAAAACAATGACCCCCCCACAATAACTTTGTCAATGGCAATTTTTCCTCTTAGAATCCGAATCCAGGCCTTCAACAGTCTCGGAGCGGGTCCCTTCAGTCCTTCCATTAAAGCGAAAACAAAGCCTTTGCCACCAGATCCCCCACACCTGGAATGTGTCGTCTTCAGTTACCAGAGCCTTAAGCTGAAATGGGGCGAAGGTCCAAGCAGAGCTTTAATCACCAACCCCACACAGTTCAACCTGCAAATGGAAGATAGGTTTGGCAGGTGAGATCACACTGAGAATATTTTGATCTGGTTGTGTCCTGGTTGACAATTGAGGGAGGCTAAGAGACTCTTCTTTTTTGCTTTCAAGAACTGTTCAGGGTTTCAGAAAAGATCAGGTTGCAGGATGCATTTGTTCTGATTGCTGTCTTAGACACCGTGAGAGACAAGTACACATCTTCCCTTTTGATGGCTCTTGATGTCACCAGGTAGCTACAGCTGGTGTTAACATCTGGGGAAAAAAGGCATATTTGTGTAGACACCCATTTTTCAGTGGACGTCCCAAGTACAACCTAGGAATTGACCTCCCTGTCTGAACCCTACATTTACATACCTTTTAGATTGTCATCTTCTACACCAAATGTCAGTAGTGGGAAAAAAATACCAAGTAGGTGGGATAAACATGCTCTTGTTCCCTAACCTAGAGAAGAGATCCAGTTAAGCCCATCACCTTATCTGACTGAAAATGAGACAATTTCTTGCCTTTGATTTTAATTGGGCTAATACTTATTAACAAAGCTGGGCCTAAATACCCTAAAAGCACTGAATCCAGCCTGATCTTGGAAGCTAAGTAGGGATCAGCCCTAGTTAGTATTTGGATGGGAAATTGCCAGTGAGTACCAGGTACTGTAGGCTATATTTCAGGGGAAAGAACTGGCAAACTGCCTCTGGGTATTTCTTGCCTAAGAAATTCAGGGGGTTGCCATAAGTAGGCAGTTAGTTTGAAGGCAGGCACACATGCGTATACACACACACACACACACACACCCTGTTAGAGCAAGTTTTTTTGAGTTTCTTGGGAGCATTGAACCATCCTGGAACATGTTAGTGATGACAGACTTTAACAAAATTTTCCTCAAATGTTGCTCTTAGACAGTGGTCCCCCCTACACTTTTCTACAGATAAACACAGTGATTCTGATTAAGTTATTGATAGTAATGAAGATGAATAGCAAACTTTCAGTTGTGTATTGCTTTGAATCTACAAGGCGATTCAAATGTTATTGAAAAGCAAGTGGCTAACTTGTTGAGAGACAGCATGATGTAGTAGTTTGGGCATTGGATTACAATCCTGGCGACCAGGGTCCAGTTCCCCACTTGGCTATGGAAACCCACTGGGTGACCTCGGAGATGTCACACACTCCCAGAAAACCCCATGATAGGTTGACCTTGGGGTTGCCATAAGCTGGAAACAACTTGAAAATACACAACAACAACAAATTGTTGATTTACCCTCTAAATGAGTCACCATCTGAATTTGTCTTTAAGTACATTCATGAAACAAGAAAGAAGAACTTCATTCTCTGTCCACCGAAGGAGACATTCAGGATGAGTTACCCTCACTGTCACAAGGGCTTATGTAACTTGGAACTTTCAGGTTTCTGTAGAGATCCTATGTCCTTCTCCATTTTTTCCCCCTACATTGCACAGATCAAGTCACTCTCATTCCATCTTTTTTTTTCTTTGCAAGCTGGACAAATTTGTGTCCGTCAGGGCTTCCTTTGGCAAGGAGGGTTCTGCAAAGACTTGTGATGCCAGTGGCCCTCCCAGTTAGTGGCCCGTCCCGTCCTAGATGTCTCCTGCCACAGACAGAGAATGGATGAATTAAGCCCTTGCTATTCTTGTCTATGAAGGAGACATCCAGCCTCACCCTGAGAGGTGGCACCATTTCTTCCTTGTTCTTTTCTCTCATTGCCCTTGGCTATATAAAGAACTGAGTGAGAAGCTAGGGGTCTCTGTGGAAACCTGAAAATTCCATGATCCCTCTCCTTGCCTGGGCTGCTGTGGGCCTAGCCCATTCTGGATGTGTCCTCCTGTGCAGACAAGAATGGATCTTCACAGTAAGTGGTTGATGTGCCATTTTACAATGAAACTTAAAGGTCTTTGTGTATGTCACACAGTTGTTTTAAGATTTGTTTTTTAAAAAATGACAGATATGATTAAGTGAGCCTCAGAGTAATTTCAAAGCTATTCCAACCTGCCCCCTCCCCACTAGATTCATCACTGTCTACAGCGGACCTTGTCACACGTACAAAGTGCAGCGGCTTAGTGAATCCACAACATACTACTTTAAGATCCAAGCATGCAACGATGCCGGTGAAGGAGAATTTTCTGAAGTTTACGCATTCACTACAACCAAATCTCCACCACCAGCCCTGAAAGGTGAGGGCGTGTATCACATGTTTGCTTGTGTATATGAGAATATTTCATCAGCTGCCCTTCATAAGAAAAGTATCAGGGCAATGAAAAAGGGTGCTGAGGTTATTCACAGTGGAAATCCAATAGGATTGTTGATCATCTCTAAAGAAGAGAATGCTTAATATGTGTGAATGGGACAGTGTTCTTTGCCAATGTTACTTAGAAACAAAACACAGGGGTGCTTTTGTTTAAACTGTTGGTAAGAATATGGTGCTGGAGAAGGACACAAAGAACCTGTCTGTATAAAGGCGATTTACCGTTAAATAACCATTATTGTTTAGGGATGAGTGTGAAAGTTTCCAGCAACCCTTGTGCTTGGCTGCACTTGGAAAGAACTTCTCTAGGCGTCTGTTGCTTGATCTAATTGAGCTGCTAGATAAACTGTCCTCTGCTTAGGTCATACCGATTGGTATGACATGGCAAACCAGTTCTGATTTCCAAAGGAGTATCCAAAAGAGTTTATAGTCTTTCCTCCACTTCCCTTGCTTTATAAAAATTAAAAGTGGTTGAACTGCAGAATGTATTTTTCTAAAAATATGCAGTATCTATGCAGGCCAGCAGATGAAAAGATAAAAACAGTACCAAAAATACCGTTTAGATTCCCAGACCTTGAAGAACCAGAAAAATGTTACCCCTGCAATGGACAGCCCATAAGGGAAACAACTTTTCCTGTAGGGAGTGCAGGAGTGACAGGAGGCCCTTTCCCTCATGGATAAGAGTTGGGAATTGAATGGTGGCGACCCTCTGTACATTATCTCAGGGTGTGTGTGGGCTCATACAGGGCTTCCAACTGTATAGTGTTTTCAAAATAAAAACCATCTTTGAATTGAACCTAGAGGCAAGCATAGAGCAATTATAGCAACATGCTCAGGATGACTTTCTCCATTCACCATCCTGCTATGGCATGTGTGATGGCTGTTCCAAGAGAACTTGGGGGGGGAATGCAGTCTGTATGTACAAACTCTTGGATGTCTTCAGATTTCAAATACCTATTTTGAATTCCCATTCCATGACAATAGAAGGACTGTAAATCTGGATTTTTGAATCATGATTTGGATTTGGGGTCCATATCGGAACAGAATCAGTGAATTGGGCTCTGAACCAGAGTGGGGAAATCTTGCACAGCCATGCTATTTTTTTTTTAAAAAAATTAAAGTTTCTCATTGACCGCTGTTGGAATGGGGAGCATGACTTTATAGGGCTTTTAGTGTCGCAAATTTAAAAAGATGTATGATATTGAAAATGAACTGCTGAATGAATTCCTTTTTTTCCAGCACCCAAAGTACATCAGCTGGGAGATAACATCTGTGAAGTCACATGGGAGCCTTTACAGCCAATGAAAGGCGATGCCATTGTTTACATTTTACAACTTGCCAGTGGTAGGGAAGTTGATCAGGTAATTTCTAAAGGATCTTTTGTTGCTGTTACAGGAAATATTGCTTTTTAATAGAGTTTTTAAATAAATTGCAGTAAAATGAGTGAGCAGGTGCAGAGCTGTTTTTCCACCAGGAGGCCACATCTTTGTGTTTCAGGCACACTGGCAGTGGCGTAATGTTGGTGCCAGCTGCCGTTTTGGTTGATTGGGTGGCTTTGAGGTGTTTGTGGAAGCACATTCACACATTGAGAGGTAGTGAGCTTTGGGGGCTGTAGGGATCCAAAAGGCTTCATGGGCCGCACTTTGCACACTCCTACTCTAAAAGATCCCTATCATTCCTCAAATATTTCTTTTGAAGGGAGAACTCCAGACAGATTTGTATGTAGCATACAAGATGCACAGCATAGATGAGAACTCCACATTCTTGATTATATGACTACTTGTAGCCTATTATTTTTAATTGTTTTGAGAATTGATATTTTTAGAACTTGCAGATACAGTCCTGTACATGGTTCACGTGCATCTCCCCTTAATGAAGGTGGGCCCCAATTTGTGAAGAAACTAGTAACTTTGTGGGAATTTGCAGCAACAGAATTATAAAATTTGAGATAATGGCCCTAGTACTCACTGCATTGTTAATTCTGTGTCTGCATTTGTTGCATTCATGATTCTTCTCCATGTCAGAGAGGTCTGTAGCTTAACATTCTGTTTGGGTTATTATGTGACGGGCTTATTGGGAAGAAGCAGTGCATCAGATGTATTCACACCTGCAGTCTCAGATGGCACATTTCCAAAACCTTTTTGTGTGTGTGTGTGATATTACTGTAAAATTTTAGATTTGTCAATCATCTAAACATGTGGGGTTTTTTTTAAAGATCCAAAATTGAACAAAGCCATAGATGTTTCTTTGTGGCAGGGGCTGTTTCTCAGAGTGTACACTGTGGATGCAGAAGGTCCCGGACCCAGTCCTTGCCATTTCTTGGTAGGCTGGGTGAGACCTTTTGTTTCAAGCTCTGGAGAACAACTATCTGCCCATCCAGACAACAGTGATATAGATGGACAAGTAGACTTGATTGATATATGGCAACTTTCTGTGTACCTTAAGAGTTTTTTAAACACTCTTCAATTTTTAAATTTGCATATGCATATGTTTCTTTCTCAGGTATACAAGGGACCAGAGACTTCATTCCGCGTCACCAACATGCAGACAAACTGTGAATACCGATTCAGGGTGTGTGCTGGACGCCAGTATCAGGACTCCACTGGATTGCAAGAACTGTATGGACCATATAGTCCTAGCACGGCGTTTTCATCTCAGAAACAGGAGCTCATTTCCCAGTGCTCAGACACAAGTCCTGACCTTACAAAAAGTAGGAGAAAGCCGCTGAGCGACGAACAGTTTGCGTTCCTACTTCTCATTGTCTTTGCAACAGTTGCCATCCTGTTTGCCGTTATCATTCAGTACTTTGTGATCAAGTAAGCAAGCAGCTTTGAGAATCGACTTCATTACTCAGCTTATTATTTTTTCATACGGAAGTTTATGCCTTGGGTATTTATGTAAATTCCAATTAAAAATGCTAGCTGGGAATGATTGTATACGGCACACATTTCCATTTTTGCTGCTGACTAACAGCAAGGCTGGGTAGGTAGACCCCCCCCCAAAAAACACACACACACACACACACACACACACCCTCTGTCTCCTAGAGGGATAAAGGGGTGGGGGAGAAATGGAGAAGAAAATCCCTATTATAGCACAGTTGTGCATCTTCTAATCAGGGTTAGCTGTTTAAAACAGCAAAAACAAAAAACAAGAAGCTGCCTTAACACGCACTTGTGATTCTCAGAGAGCTTGACTTTTAATACTCACGGCAAGATCTTTATTCTCAAGTAGAGCAAAGCTAAGAAAAGGGGTAGGGGAAGACCAGCCGCTTCAACCTAAAGTCTTGGCATGTATGAGATACAGCAGCAAAGATGCTTAAGCGTAGAACAGTACTGTATTACAGGACATTGCTAAAGCATACCACATCTGATATTATACTGTAGACAAAAAAATGAAACCAAAATGTTAATCAACTTTTGACTTTAGCGATAGTACTATTTTTATTTTTATTTTCCAGTTGTTTTTAAATGTTGGGATTCCAATAGTTAACTATATCATTTAAGAGACAAAAGCTAGCAGATGGTGCCAACATTCTTTTAAAAAATTTTATCGAAAGTACTCGGGGTGCCCAATTTGTCTACGGACAGAGGGATTTGCATTAGTATCTGAGATGGCAAAATGCTCCCCCCTTCTATACTGTACATTTCTGAATGAAATGCTTTCCGTTGTTGGTAAACAACTGTTGGCCCAACCCAGAGTTCACTCTCAGTGCCTGAGAGACCAGTAACACCCTGTGCTTCTGACTTAAACTGCAGCTGCATTTTTTTCAGAAGAAAAGCACAGAATTTTTTTTGTCTTTAATGAGAACAAAAAAAGTGCATTTATGATAAATGTTTCACTATTTGGCTCAAACTGAGCAAATGTTTTTGTACTATTCTTAACATGAAATTAAAAAATAATAATAATAAAAATTCAAGCTGTGGTTTGGTTTTGGGTTCTGCCCTTCCCCTCCCACCCTTTGGGATGCCCTTCTAATGTAATCCAGCTGATCAAGTCACCCATGGAAATGAATTTTTCTTCTAAAGGGTTATACATAAGTTTGAAAGGAATTGCTGCCTCTTCTGCAGCAAGTTCATATTCCATTGTTTTTGTGGTTCAAGCCCCCAACCCACCCACCCCCCTGGTTTTGTGATCAATACTCCAGTGACAGGTCTGGCTTTGGGTGGAATAGTGTTTTTGTTTTTTCCTTTGTTTCCTGGGGTGGGATGGGGTGGGGTTTAAATATCATGCACTACATAGGACTGTTCTTTGTCAAGCCTCTGCAGCAGGTACCTGTGAAGTAGAAGTAATTAAATGTTGTCTTGGCTCTTTTGGAAGCTTGGAAACAACCCTTTTTGTTTGAGAGGAAGCAGCTCACATTCAAGGGCCATGCCATTTCTTATGTTTTGCATCCTGGTAGGGACTAAACAGCTATCCTTTATGAACCATCAGAATGCTTGTACTTGTGAGACAGTGGATGTAATGTGTAAAACTCTTTTTTTTTTAGCTTGAGGCGTGTCTGTTTCAGACAATAGAACATCATAAAAGTGTTTCTCAGCCAGCTGTTAGTTCATAATGATAGCTTATGGTTTGTGGCATTGTGTTTGCATTTCACACCTGGGGGGAAAACATATAAACACACACACAAAATGATAGTATCATATCACTATCTTAAAAGTAGATTTATGGTGCAATCTGAAATTAACCTTTTTATTTTCAAAAAAAAACGTACTCTCCTTTTTTGTGATCTATTTATTTTGATTTTTAAAAAATTCTGGAAAATGTATGTTTGAATGTACTGTTCTACTTGTAGCAGAACTTTAAGTTAATCATTTATTGTAATGGAATCCTCTCTTCAGTGTTGGAAAGAGTTTTATACAAATGTTAGTGTCTTTAGTTTTCAGGAACGTTTACAACCTGTTCTCCTTCATTTCCTTTCATACTTCACTTTTTTATAAAACAGTAGATTGTCTTCAGATTTCTGTTGCCAAAGTGTGTTTTTTGTTGTTGTTGTTGTTAAAACTCTGACAAAAAATGATTGGGGGAAAAAAATCTCATTGAATTGGCAATAGTACGTCAGATACATTTTTTTAAATTAGGTTTTTCTGAATAAATACTAACCAAAATTATGACTTCCTAGAAAGTTAAAAGTTTAATTTGTATTTGTAATTGCCACAAACTGTTTATATTTCCAGAAGGTTTACTGGAAAGCATAGTGTAGAATTTTATATTTACAACTATACATTCCAGATTGATGTACTCTAGTGGCATTAATGTATTAGATCTCCTTTTCTCCTGTATTGTAATTTTTGCTGTATTTCATACTTATGTTAAACCTGCCAGACATCGTATTACTAAATTGTAACTATAAATAGATAATATATTTAATATGGCCAATAAAAATACAAAATTGTTCACATCAGGCTTGTTGAATGATTGCATGTAAATCTGGAAAAAACATATAGTTGTATAAACTGTGGTCAAACTAGCATAAATCACAAAGAGGATAGTGCCTAGGTTGGCCAGAATTCCAGTGGGGCTTTATCCTGGGGTAACTAGTTAGTGACACAAAGTTGGACCTATTGGGGGTTTGTGCAAGCATTACCCTGAACTGTGCAGGAATCTGGGAAAGACAAAAGGGGTATTTTTTTTCCAATGGTCTCTCCACTGGTCTCTGGCTTTCAGCAGGATCAGAAGTGTAACCCAACATATCTAGAGAGCACCTACCTGCTCAGAGAAGGCTGCCATGCTACTGTTTACTCTCCATCACAAGTCTGTGTCAACCTCATACAACCATGTCTTTCAAAAATACTCTGCCCATCCTATATTAAAAACTTCAGAGACTAAACCGACTCCACATTGCAGCCTTTTCACAACCTGACGTATTCTCCAGACTACTGTTAGCAACAATCATCACAGCCAATGATTAGAGACAATAAGCGTTGCGGTCCATAACATCTCAAGGGGAACATTCCTCTCACTCCTTGGAAGCCCCCAAAGGCTGAGATTTAGGGGTAGGCATTTACTTTTGCTGTTAAAGAAATGCAATATGAAATGAATAGGAGAGGCAGGGAACAACAAATAAGATTCCATTTGTTTCTGTTGGAATAGCATTAAATTTGAGGCACTTGCTTTCACTAGATTCTGTTAATTGTATAAAAACCCAAGAAGAAAGGACCTTGAAAGAGAGAGAGAGAGAGAGAGACTGCATGTAGCAACACTCACATAGCTCTTTAGTGGATCTAGCAGTTAGGGTCCTAAATTCCTTCTTAGTCTTGACTATAATGGATCCGTTGAATCCCTCCAATTTATCTATGTGATGACTCACCATGGAAAAATTGATTGGATGGGCCTAGGTGCTTATAAAATGGAGAGCCTTTACCCAGTCTCTGAAATTTGGCAAAGCTGTAGTCTATAGGACACACTAAAACACCTGCAAATAGTATGCCATCTGCATGGAAAACATGGAACTTATAAACATTAAAAGACTAGCTAAGACCCCCTCAAAGTCAATCGAAAAATAATGTAACTCTAACAACTGAAAAAACCAACAACTTTTAAAAATACAAACCATTGCTAAAATTCATTCCCTTTTGCAAAGACAGTATCAGCCTCCACTACCTCTGGCCACTTCAGACTCATGTTTGAAGGCTGAAGAAAGAGGGAGGGAAAGATTTTACAGGCTAAGGTGATGATATCATTTGCAAGCTTATTCCAATTTTTTTTTACATGAAAGAACTTACTTCTGCTCCTTCCGCAGAAGCTTTGTCGCTCCTGCTTAAGTGCTTCAACCGCCAAACCTGGCTATGATTGAGAAACTTACACACAGCTTTCCGGTATTTTTGGGACATGACATTATAAAGGATGGGGTTTACAGATGCTCCAAGGTAAAACAGCAGCATTGAGACAAGGTTGAAGTATTGGCTGATCTCGTAGAGGACCATGTTTCCTTGAGCGAAGAGTATCCGGCCAATGTGTAATGGGAGCCAACACAGCACGAAAGCCAGGACTACCACTGCTGAAAAAGGAGAGAGAATACCTTTTAATACAGCAATCTCTTGCCTTAAGTCCCTCCCTCTCTTAAAAGGTATTCCAACTCATCTTCAGTTGAGCAGAAAGGCCTTTTAACACAAAGCTGGGCAGATCTCTGGAGTCTGGTAGAACCAAGAGATCAGTCTTGCTCATGGCTTTAATGTTAGTGGAACAGTGAATCTACTCAGGACTTTAACCTAAACTTGAGGTTCAGCACCATGAAGAGCTCCTTGAAAGTTCGGATGAAAACTCAGGATTCTCCACCCTATGAGATCAGAGCCACATCTGCCCACTGCTTAAACATCTACCAACTAGAGCCAGATGCAACATAGCAGCTCAGGTAGGATGGCCGAAAGAGAGAAGAACTCGGTGACTGCCTCCCTCATCAAAAAAGAGGATATAGATTGTTAATCTATATAGATAGATACAAATTTCAAAACAATTCTGATACAGAAACAAATCTCCCACACCCAGGAATACTGTAGCTATTCAAGAATCTGGGTCCTGACTGAGGTATTTTGGATAAAATACTCCAAAAAGTTCATTTTCCCAAACTCTTGAGTGGCCACAAAGATTCTGGGGGACTCTGAGGAGAACTTGGAAGATGCACTGCCCATTAAAAAAAAAAGTTTTCCTAAGTCCTGGACCAACTGACCTGTGTGCTGCTCTCCGGATTGTGCTAAATTCAAGGCCCTGGACATTCATTCATTAAAGAGCTCTTTATCTTTAAACCAGAGTTAGACAAATACACAGCAAGGGTGGGAACTGTGCAGGCCTCCAGATGTTGCTGGATTGCAATTCCCAGCATTCCTAGGCCTTGGCTATGCTGACCAAGGCCGCTGGGACTTGCAATCAGTCAGACAATATCTGGAAGGAGAGAATAATTCCTACACCTGAAACAGAAGACAAACAGAGGACTGTTGTCCAGATAGCAGGCTAAGAGATGGGTAACCAGAAGCTTGCTTTCTTTTCTTTCCATAGACCCTTCTCAGTAGGAGTAAATAAGCTGCCTGCCTCAGGGGCTGCGCTTGCTGCCAAATGGGTTAGGAGAAGATTTGAAGGGATGACTGGTACCAATATTGAGTCTGTGAATATAGTCTGGCATATTGGGTTTCAGACTTTATTGTGACTATGCTGAGCTGTTGTAAACCATTTAAGTTGCTCTAAAATCAGCTTCATGAGGTTTAAGTGTCCCCTGACACTAGGCAGATGGACTTTGGAACCCTTTCTAAGCCTGATAAAAGAGTCAAGTTGTATGAATGACCTTGCAAGATACGCTTGTACCAGCTCAGCCGGAGAAAGTTATGAAGCGTGAGAATGGACCGAGGGAGGGAATTTTCCTCTGTTACTAACCTGTTTGCACAGTTCCCATTGCTAATGGGGGAGGGCAGGTCATCCTTGTGTCCTTTGATAATCTTCATTTGCTCCTGTACTATAAAACCCCTGGGCTTCATGTCCTATCAGTCATGCCCTCAATGAGATGCACCCCAGCCTAGATATTCCAGCAGTGGTAACTGAATTTGGTTGCTGGTTGGGGATAGTCTGAGCAGATAGCCTGGGTGACCCATTCTACTGTTGACTGAAAGGAGATGGTGGATCCCCACCAACAAAAGGGCTGGAAACCATCATCGGCTGAATCATCAACTACCAATAAAGCTTATACTATAGCAGTAATGTGTGCTAGCATTCAGTACCAGAAGAATTCTTGGGGAGGGCAGTTCTAGCACAGAGCCTCCCCCTGCCATGAGATCTTGGGTCCATGGCAAAATAAAAGTATTTAAACAAATAAATTTCACCCAGGGATGGATGCCACTTACCTAGCATCTTGATGGTTTGTTGGTGATACTTCTCCCTGGCTGTAGCATGCTGCCCCTCTAGGCTGCGTGCTGTTCTCCAGAGCTTTCTACAGATCAACCCATAGAGGAGAACCAAGCAAGACACAGGTAGGAAAAAGTAGAGGGTGGAGAGCCACGTCATTGTTTCTAGAAGCCCCGAGCGAGCCGCTTCCTCTATGCATCTGCATTCGTTGGTTTCCTCCGGTAGGCTTCCGTTGCGATGTTCGACGCCAAAGAGAAAGAGAATCGGGATGGCAGTCACAAGGGAGCAAAGCCAGATTAGCAGAATGATGCCTTTGACCCGGCTTTTTGTAATGGTCGCTTTAGCTTTCAGAGGGAAACAGATTGCAAAATACCTCTCAACGCTCAAGGTGGTTACGTGGAGAATGGTGCAGTAAGTGCAGGTTTCACTGAGGTAGACAATAAACTTGCAGAGAAAATCGCCAAAGATGTACGGCTTGTATTTCCAAATCCTGTACAAGTCCGAAGGCAAGCCGAGGAAGATCAGACTATCAGACAAAGCCATACTGGATAAATACATATTTACCGTTGTCCTCATCCCCTTGTACCGCTTAAAAATTAGTATAATGGTCACATTCCCGGCTACGCCCAAGAAAAACAAGATGATACAAATGATAGTCACGGGGATCAAGACAGGAATCTCAAACAGAGAAAAGGAAAGCTCTTCATAATTGTCCGTTTCATTTCCAAAAGAGATGTTCAGTGAAAAGGAAGCCATTTCTGACCGAGGCTGGTTTCTCCTTAACAACAGATGATGGATATTGATCTCATCCTGTAAGAGATCTATGCTTGGACATGAAGTTTCCGAACGCTGCTAGAACGCTCCATCGGCAAAAGCTCAGCCTCCTTGAGTTTTTTCTCCACGACTGGGGTCTCCTAACGCGCTTAAATTCCTGATAGAACATGACAGTGTAGGCTGGCTGTACTGAGCCCCAAAACTACAAAGACAGTGGAAAGGAAATGTCTGTATACCTGTTGGAAACGAGAAAATGGAAAGAAATCAAATTTAGACACTCAATGCTTAGTTGGATCAAAAACCTACCAAGGTCAGTTAATTGCCATATTCTGACAAATGGCCGGGCCAGTACTGAGCAGGGGTGGTGGATCTGGAGGGGGACAATAGGACTATAAAGAAAATCCTCATTGTCAGAGCAACTCATAAACAGAAAAAGACATTGCTTAAATTAACAGGCAGCTACATGGCATGGGTACAGAGAAACGTCTTACCTCCTTGCAGACGGGTTGCCAGATCCTTCCATAAATTCACAGTGCACAACTTCTCTAGGATCTCCTATTATTAGGAATTCTTAAATTCACATCAAATTTAGTATGGTTTAAAAAAAGAAAGCGGTCAGCAAAGACCCTTGTCCCTTTGCCTATCAGCCGAGCATAAAAACCTGGTCAAATGGCACATCTCCCTGGGAAAATCTGTCGGGAGAGTTTGATCTTTTGAGTGCTTTGGCCCCTTTCCTCAGTTGAGCATGACAAATAAGGGAGCATTTTTAGAGCCATCCATCAACATCATCCGCCACTTAAGCAGGCGTCACTGAGCAGCTGGCTCTGCCTCCACGCCTTTTTTTCTCCTTAATCTATCAAACCAAAGTGGAGAGTGTCCGTTGTTACCTGGGAGGTCCGAGTTGCGGTTTGATAACTCAAATCTAATTAGCATGGCTGGATCAATTCCATTTTTCCAGAGTGTCTTAGCAACAGAAGGTGGGCAAGACATTTTTGCTGCCTCTTGTCCACCCAAGTCAAGGTGGATTAGTATTCAAAGCCAGTTGAGCTATTTTGGCACACGGGGCAGAACCTCTCGCAAGCCATCTCTCCCCATTCCTGACAAAAATAAAAATGCAGCATTAAAAAACTAACAATTTGATGCCCTGTTACGACACCCCAAATCTGTTCTCCGAGAGAACAGCCTCACTCTGCCTAACGGTTGGGCTGGCATTGCTTAGCAAATGAGTTGTACAATTGAGCAGGGGTTCTTCTCGCCTTCTGCCCAGCAGATGCTGCTGTATGGAAAGATTTTGGTTGAGTGTGTATTTTAACATACATTAGTCAAGAGGCCGCATGACCGTCCGTTTGGTCAGTGGGAAGCTGTGCCTTTCACTTCTTTGATCATTAACTAGGCCTCGCCAAACACCTTTGGTGCACAATACCAATTAAGCTAAGACATCTCTGAAGAGAAGCTGCTAAAAGATCAGTTTGAGATACACCCCAAGGAAGTTTCCCTCATTCACTTTTCATGCCAAACATCCACATTCTGAAAGGCTGTAAGGAACCCAGGCAACAGTTCCCAAATTGGAGAGTTTGGCTTTATTTTAGAGTTTGAAAAGCATCAGGTACAAAAAATGGCTGAGAGCTTGCAATGTCAGATGTAGCTACGAGGATGGAGCTCCATCGCCATAGCTGCTTCTGTCCATGAAATCTACCAAATAATCTGCTTCTTAAGCCAGACAGCATTCCAACCCAAGAGTTTTTGAGGTGCTGCAGATCAGGGTGCTGGGAAACGACGATTGCACCCCGTTTGTGGGGCGCATTGAGACAGGCATCTTGGAGAGATGTCTTGAGGTCCTGCCAAGCTGCTTGTCTCGACATGCTATCCAACGGAGAGAGCACTACAGTCATCATTTCTAACAGCACCAGTCAGCAGCTGGACACTGGCTGGTTTAAGAGGAAGGAGCTTTTCAAGTCACATTCAACCATTAACAACCGTAAACGTGAATCCCAAAAGTTACGAGAGGATAGGTCTGGTTTGTTATTGTTGCCGTGTTCCTTCAAGCAGTTTCTGAGTTATGGTGGCCTAAAGGTGAATCTATCATGGGGTTTGCTTGTCAGAATTTGTTCAGAGGAAGTTTGCCCTTGCCTTCCTCTGAGGCTGAGAGAGTGTGACTTGTCCAAGGTCACCCAGTGGGTTTCCATGGCTGAGCTGGGATTCGAACCCTGAGCTGCAGAGTCGTAGTTCAGCTCTCAAAATTACTACACCAATCTGACTCTGTGGTATACAATCTCATAAATATTGACTAAGAATGCCAGCCCATAAGTTACTTAATTTAATTCCTTTTCCCAACAGTGAACTTGCATTATGCTACAACTGTAACCTGAGGGCTGAGAGCCAGTTTGAATGTTGGAGTAGGACTCTGGGAGACCAAAGTTCAAATCTCCACTCAGAAACCCACTGGGTGTCCTTGAGTATGTCACACTCTCTCAGCCTTAGAGGAAGGCCATGGCAAATTTCCTCCAATTTAAATCTCACCATGATAGGATTGCCATAAGTCAGAGTTGACTTGAAGGCACACAAATCAGAACTAGTGGGATAACGTCACTCCTTCTGCAATATAACATTTTAGTTCTTTTTCTGTTGAAGAGGAAGAAGGCCATGTGGTTCAAATACTGAGCAAATGCTGCCTTGTGGTCAGTTGTGGAGGTTGAAGAGATGGCAAGGTGGACAGGTAGAAAGCGCATTTATACCACAGGTCAGCAATTAGCACCATAAACATTTTCCTTAAATAAATGTTCATACAGACACACAAATATATATATATGAACACATTCTCTCTCTCTTTCTCTATCTCTGTATACACACACACACACACACACAATTTTACTTGCACCTGAGAAACTGAAGTCATTTCCTTTAAATGTAACCAACAATACTACTAACAACTTTGGGCTTAGAAATCAGTATAATGACTTTTTGAAAAGTAGTTTTTCACTTACAGAAAACAACAGCTATCACTCTTTGGGATATTCTTGCATGCCGCTCAGAACTTGAAGCAATTAAACCCTACCATAAAATGCAATGCAATTTCCAAACAGCAACAGTGTGCCACTGATTGAGAAATGCTGTTGATAAAATATTAGATAACCAATCTTAATTAGGTAAGATTAGAACTGGCTTTTCCCCAGGTAGGAATTAACAGATTTTTTTTTCCAAATCACAACTTCCACCGTCCCCAGCCAACACAACTGATAGTCAGGAAGATGCCCTTTGGGTCCCCGAGAGAACTAGAAAAGAATGGTGCTAAAAGAACAGCTCAGAAACCCAGTGGTGGTGGGGGATCTCTACAATGACAGAAGGTACCAACAGTTAACAAAAAAATGAGAGAATGTGCAGAAATCTTAGCTTTGGCCATTTCCGCGCTAGCCTGTTATGGCACGATGATTCCACTTTCAACATCCTCTGGAATCCTGGGGTTTGCAATTTCGGGAGGGGCCAGCCGGCCCCTCCCGAAACTGCAAACCCCAGGATTCCAGAGAATGTTGAAAGTGGAATCATCGCGCTATAACAGGCTAGTGCGGAAATGGCCTTTGTTCAGAACTTTGTCTCCTGTTCTCAAATACTGTGAGAGTCTGAGACTCTCAGAACATGGCTTAGACAGACTTGATGAGAAGGTATCCTCTATCGGTACAAGCTTCCAACAGACATTAAGGAGACAAGAAGCCAAAACCTCGACCATAAAGGAAAACAAGAACATGTAATTTCCCACCATTTATTGTAAAAACAACTGGCACAATAACAGACTAGCAGAAAGCTCCCAAACAAAGAGGGAGCTGGAACGGCGTCAGTTCTCCGAACCGCTGGTGTCCCCCTTCTCTTCTTTGGCTTCCATCAAGCTGCTCTCGTCTATGTTCTCCAGAGAGGAAGCGTGCTGGAGGGACAAGTCGGACAGGGCCACGGTGGGAAGCTGGTTTTGCTCAGGGTACAACCATGGCTTTGAGTTCAGGTCATGCTCCTGCTTCCAGGAGGGGTATTTCAAGCACGCTTTGTGCATCTTCTTCATCAGCTGATTGCAAGGAGCGGAAAAGAGAGGATTAAAAATAAATCAAGTTTTTTTCCCTCTGTGTTAGAAATGCAAAGATTAGAGAACCTGAGACCGTCCCGAGGCATTTTGCTGCCTGAAGGAAAGGCTGAGATAACGCCCTTCCTCGTTCTATGTATAAAAGCTGGCTGGACGGCCACTGAAATCTTTTTTCAACACTCGATGCTGAGTGCGCACCCCACAGCAGCAACAACGACAACAGTGCTTATTTAAACCACCCTTTTCACCAAAGGGTGGAACATCAACATATAGAGACAGGGTCAAAGACAATAAACATAACACTATACCAATACATGGAATACATGGAATCCCCTAACACAGTGTTTCTTAACCTTTTCTTTATTGGGGACCCCCTGTAAATAGGATTTGTTGCCAGGGACCCTCAAGACTTAACTCAAGATTTAAATATTCAAATTTAGATTTATATAGTCACATATTGGTTTATTCAAAGCTTCTGGAGACTCGGATTCAAATCCCCACTCAGACACTGGCGACCTTGGGTAAGTCACATTCTCTCAGCCTCATAGGAAGGTAAAGGCAGACTCCCTCTGAACAAATCGTGCCAAAATATGCGGCCTCAATGGAGTGTGGTGGAGTCTCCTTCTTTGGAGGTTTTTAAGCAGAGGCTGGATGGCCATCTGTTGGGAGTGCTTTGATGGGGGCTCCTCCATAGCAGGGGGTTGGACTGGATGGCCCCTGGGGTCTCTTCTGATTCTAGGATTCTACGAAAAAAAAACCCTGTCATAGGTTCACCTTAGGGTTGCCACAACTCAGAAGTGACTTGAACACAAATGAAGGAGCAGTTTTGGTATCCGAAACCTGCTCCCACTGCTGCCACATCCTTGTTGATGCTGCTGTTGGTGTCCAGCAGTAGGGATTCACGGACCCCCTCTGAGGGCTCCACAGACCCAGGTGAAGACCCACTGCCCTAGCACACCCAGAGGCAGCAGACCAGCTTAGGAGACGTAAGGCAGGCCCATCCGTCTACAGCTCTCTCTCTCTCCTCCTAATTCTTTCTGCTGCTTCAGTATCATAAGTCACCTCTCTCTGCCTAATGGTTGGCTGGCCCAGAGAGAATTCCACCTAAGCCTGGACAAGGAGCCAGGCGGGTCGCTGGGGGACTTTCCCATGCTCCTGTTGGTAAGAAGTCAAACAGAACGGGCCACTCTTAGCTCACATCCCCACTCTGAATTTTTGAGACGGTCATCCATCCCTGCCACAAAAAACATTTCTCCTTCTTTGCCTCCAATGCCTCCTACTGGCACTTTTTGCCATGTTCCTCTCAACCATTTTAGCCCCAGGAGATGCCTTTTTAGCAAAGGGGAAACACCTGTGGCTGACAGAAACAGCACTGAATTCTGGCCATGCCTGGCACCGTTGTGGGCCAAAGCAAAAGAAGTGCTAATGACAACATTCAAATTAACATCAGCCTGGCGAGGCTGCAGACTTCATTGATGCTTGGAATCAGAAATATATGCCGCTCAGATGAACATATTTACCCAGAAATAACAAATATCAGTAAGAAAATCCTTTGACCCACAGGTCTAGCATGTCTTAATGTAAGCTTCTGTTGCTTGGCAAAAGAAGATCTTCTCTGTCTTGGATGCCTGAGAATGGGAGACTGTGTTTTTAACAAACACTCCACTGTAGGATCTTGGATATATTGCAGAAGGGGCTGGTTCTATAACAATTGGCGCCAGTTTACACTTTAAGAATGGCTGTTCAAAATAGCTTGCTATTTGGGTTTCATGATTATTATTAGACAAAACAGTACAGCTGAGATCCTGCATCACAAAGCTCCAGAAGGCAGCAAATCCTCTCCTCTCCTCTCCTCTCTCCACATGCTCAGCCCACCTGTCAAATGCCTGGGCACTCCTGCCAGTCATTTAGTGGTGCTGTGTGTGTGTGTGTGTGTGTGTGTGTGTGTGTAGTAGCAGGGCTGCACTCACACAGCACACTGCTACATTCCTGTAGCTGGCTGCAGAAGAGAGCCATCCTCCCATTCCTCCCAAATAGCTGGTGAATCCTGGGGATCCTGGAGGATGCCTGGTGGGAAAGGCAATCGTAACAGACAGAGGTGTTGAATTCTTCCATCCATCACAGCAAAAATAGTACATTCACCGATACAGTTTTCCAATACAGCAGCATATAGGTCCAACAAAATCCTGGCCCGTATGGCTATATTAGAAAATCACGGACTTAAGCAATCAGGCCCATTATAATCTCAGGACAGAGAAGACTCAAGTAAGTCTATATATTTGTGCACGATAAACTACTCCTATTATGTGTGTGGTATGTTTTACAAGTATTTGTGGACAAGCTGATTATTGCCTTTGGGGGTCTTTGTGCGGAGAGCACAAGATAATCCTACTCTGGGGAGGATACACATGGCTTTGACCAATCCATCCCACTTCAATGAAGGACTGCACCAAGTCAACTGATGCTGCCCACAAGCTCACCTGAGCAGAGGAGGCCTTACCTTTGGCGCCAGGTACTGAGAAGCTTTATTCACAACCCACTTGGGCAACGATCCTAATTTATGGGAGAAACAGGAGGGAAAACACTGTTAATCTACTCTGAAAGCAAAAGGAACTGTGATTCCAGAAAGAGTATTATTTGACTCCTTTGATCATCAAGTTCTTCAGGAAGACAGAAAAAGAGAGAAAATCAAAACATAACAAGAGGAAGGAGAAGGAAATGCTAAGTCTGAACATGCAAAATATAGTCAGTAAAACTGGAATCTCTTACATAGAATCTCTTCTCTCGTAATTTAAACCCATTGATTCATGTTCTAGTTTTTGGAGCAGCAGCAAACAAAATGTTCTCCATCTTTTACACGACAGCCTTTTTAAATATGGTTATCATATCATCTCTCAATTTTCTCTTCCCCAAGTTAAACAAACCCAGCTGTTCCTCATTGGACTCAGTTTTCAGCCCTTCCACCATCTGGTCATCCTCCTCTAAACACATTCCAGCTTGTCAATATCCTCTTCAGCTGAGGTGACCAGAACTGAATACAGTTCTCATAGGCCAGTAGTCAGTTTCTCCAGGTGAACAGCAGCCTGGAAGGAGGACAAGCAGAGACAACTGGGAGAGAATCAGGCTGTGACGAGAGCTAGCTGACTCCAGGCTTTCTAAGGAAGGCAGAGGGTGGTGGCCCAATACCAGAAGCAACTCATGTGTTTGCCGACCCCTGCCTTTGTATGCTACAGATTCCCCGCTTGCTGTCTGCCTATTTTCTCTGTCCTTCAGAGTGCCTGAGCTTGCTGCCCACTGGATTCCTGAACTCTTGGATTGACGCCAGATTATGCTTCTGCTTTGCCCTGAACAGGCAAGCTCTACTGAACTGCTAAGCTGTCTCTGTTTGCCTGCTGAATATCTCTGCAATCCATTGCCTGGCAACGGACAGCAGGTGCCTATGACAACAGTGTTCCAGGCGAGTAAGGTAAGACCCCCTAAGTCCAAAGTCTCCTCTAGCCATACTTAACTCCACTGTTGGCCCACATCTCCTGGCTCAATAGCACTTGACAGTAAGAATCCCAGTTGCTGGTGTACAAAAACTAGTTGCTTGCTGGAGATCAAAACAGAAAACCTACACCTGGGTGATCCAAAGGGTGTCTGTCACCTGCGAGGACAAGAACCTTGCATGATAGGTTGACCAGTTATCTTCTTGATGGGAACAGAGGTCCAATATATCCCAGCAGGGAAAAACCAAAAGCGTTCTATGAACATGCTCAATTAATAAAAATAAAAGAGTTTTGGCTTCTTCTCTTGCTCTACCAAAAACCATTGTCCCATTAGCAAATTGATATTAACAGACAGAAGTTAAATAAAGTAAAATAAAATAAAGCTATCCAAGCAGAACCATTTTACCAAAGAAACAAGGATGGTAGAAGATATTATGCTATGAGAGGCAGCAGTTACTGGGGGGAGGAGGAATAGACCAAGGTAAAATGCCAGAGGATGGAAGATTTTATCCTCTTCTCTTCCCCCAGCGCCCTCTTTTACTCACTTATCTTGAAATTGCAGCATATAAGATAGTTTTCAAGAGGAAGGAGAGAAAACCACACTGGAAGGGAAGACATTGCAAGTGGAAAGGCTTGAGTAACGCAGCAAGATCCAGGAAAGGGCTTTGGTGGGAACTGAACTGGAAGCAGATAAGAAAGGGGGTTGTGAGGGAAGTGTGAAGCACAAGCGCAGCACGAACAGTCTGAATACAAGAGAGGGAGAAAATATAATCCATTACACACAAACATATATGCATTAATGATGTTACCCTCCTTTGAGTTTTTTGCAAAAGAAATTCAATCACACCTTGTTTGCTGCCAAAACTATTGCATTACTTCCAAGTTCTGGATATGTTAAAAGATGTTCAGAAGGAGAGATTACCTTTTCATTCAATATAACATGAGAAAGCTTTATGTTAGAGCAAAAGTAATCAGTGTTGTGTTTTTGTATTCTTATCACCACCATCATCATTACTTAGGCTGCTATTAATGAGATTTCAGCCAGATTTTGACTAATGGCTATCAAGGATTTTCTCAGCAAGATTTATTCAGAGGATATTTCACTTACAGAAAACAACATCTATTACTCTTTGGGATATTCTTGCAAACTCCTCAGGGCTTCTAGCAATGAAAACTTATCACAGAATACTCTGCAATTTCCACATAGCAACAATATACTATCAACAGCGAGATGCTACTGATAAAACATTAGATAACTAATCTTAATTTTCTCACTTTCTCGGCCTCAGAGACAGGCAATCCCCATCTTAACAAATCTCACCAAGAAAACCCCTTGACGTGTTTGCTTTAAGGTCACTATTGTCACACCCAAAATATAGGGAGAGATTGCTCCCACAGCTTTGGAAGCGTGCCCAGCAGCAGAGAATATCTTAGCAGCAATGCACTGTAGCCAGGAAAAACTCACCCACGCCAATTGTTATCTTCCATCAACGGGGCAATTTATTCTTGAGTTACAATGTGTTCATATTTACAAGAATCTCCAGAAGGCGTTCCAGACTCCCTCTGCTCGCTCTTTCTGACAGAGCCTCCGGCGGACACATCAGGCACCATGTGCAATTTGTTGGCTAGCTCTCAGCTACATTTATACTCACGCTAGCTGATGCAATCCTGCCAGCCTTTGCACTCTCCCCACACCTGATGCAACCTTCTCCCCTGATTGCTCATCAGCATGACTCAGTATGACTCAGCTGAAGTCACATGGCTCTCCACAGGTGCACTTAACGACCCACATCACAAAGTATTTTCTACAGGTTTGGTCCAACCTTTTCTTGACAACTATAAGTCATGATGTGGGGCTCCTGCCATATGCATGCATTAGTATATGTAACAGTAAGGCTGTGTTAGATCAAAAGAGGGCGTTACACGCAAAGCGCTATTATGGATCCATTGCTGACTACTACCTGCAACTATTTACTCTTTTTTTTGGTGTAAGAATCTCTCCCTATTCTGGTCATGTTATTTCTGCCTCTGTTAAAGAAATAACGCCCAGAATATGTTTGCTTCATTAACTAAAGCATATCTTTAGTAGTAACCTGCATAACTTCCAGTCCAAATCTTAGGGGCCTGCAGTTGGCTACAGGATACACACTTACCTTTTGGATCAACTTGGGCCAGGTAAGTCAAACGGCAGCTATTGGGTCCAGTCGGTTGCACCAAATATCCAGCCAAGAGCGACACAGCTCGGACCAGGTCTTTGCGTGGAGGGTATTTCTGCCAAAAGAACAATCGCTAAGTCAGGGACAGAGAACTGTCTGGAGGTGGATGACAGAGATCAGCTGGATTCCCTCAACCCGTAACAGGCTGTGTTCACTTCCTTGACCAAAATTCAGTGACTGTTGCCAAGCTCTCTAATGCCACCACAATTGCTACTAAAACTGTGCAGCAAAGGCCCGGGGGGGGACATGTGATCCTTTCACATCACACAGATATAATGCTATGATTCCACTTTACTTGCTGCATGCTACAAAATCCTGGGGCTTGTAGTTTGGTGAGGCATTAAGAGCTCCCTGGCTGAGAATTCAGAGTAAACTGCAAATCCTAGGAATCGACAGGATGGAAATACTGCAGCTAAAGTGGAACCACAACACTATAACCATGTGCTGTGAAAAGGCCTCCAGTTCTGATCCATCAGCTCTCTCTTATAAAACAGCCTATCTAGAAATGAGCTTCATAGGCTGGCAAATCCACCAACCCCCTTACCATGACTGCTCCAACCAATGGAAGAATTTCAGCACAGTCCCTGACATAATCACAATCACGATGGAGGAGAAAGAGTAAATTGTGTTGTTATCTATACTTGTGTTGTTATCTATACATCCTTCCGCAGGTCGGTAAAATGAGTACCCAGCTTGTTGGGGGCAATTAGCTAAAAAACACATTGTAAACCGCTTAGAGAGCACTTAGCTGATAAGCGATATAGAAATACATGCTATTTGTAATGTATAATGTATTTCATGTTGTTCGCCACCTCGATCCGTGTGGAGAGGCAGGATACAAATAATAATAATAATAATAATAATAATAATAATAATAATAATAATAATAGTTGTTATTATTATTATTCAACACTTGTCTTCTAAAATCTGAGTGTGGTCTTCAATTAAATAAGGTGCAGGGATAACGTTACCTCCAGATGATGTTGAACTTCAGTTCTTAGCAGCCCTGGATAGCCCAGGTAACGATGGGGAATGCTGGGAGGTACAGTCTAATAATACCTGGAAAGTCACATCATTCCCCAACGTTGATTAATTCTTCTGTCCAGGTGGTGAAGTCAACACAGACGCATTAATAAACACACACACACACCATGCTATGTGCTCACTCACCGGGTGTTTGACGGAAAAATTGAGGATAACGTAAGACTTCTCCAGAACTCGCCAGGACCTCAGTGTCACCACGTCTCTATTTCTTAAGGGTTTGGGGCACTTCCCTAGCCAAAAGAAGAGAAAAGCCACCTCAGCATCACATCAAGAGTTGTGAGTTAATACACGCTTTGCACGTACCAGTTGTTTCACATGAATCGTTCTGTTTGTCAAAATTGCTCCACACACTCCCATCAGAGTACATTATTCCTCCCTTCAGGCTGTATCTTCACAACAGCCCTGTAAGGTAGGTCAGGGACCAGTGGCCTGCCTGAGGCTACCAAGTGAGTTTTGTGGCTTGGTAGTGATTTGAATTCTCCTTCCTCAAATCCTAGTTTAGCATTCTAACCTTAATACGATATTGATTCTGGTCTACACCTGATGGCTACAGAAGAAAGCACATTGCTAATGTGTTTTCAGTGCTTTGTAACTTTCGAGACTACAAAGCTATTTGTTTAAAAATGGAAACTAACATTCTCATGATGCTGGGTTCTGTAACTAATACTGATCTCTGTGCTGAAAACTCCCTGAAGGAGCTCCGAGTGACTGCTATAAAATCAGAATAAAAATGACAAAATATGGAACGGCAGGGAATCATGCAAGAGCAAAATCTGTCATCTGCCTCATGCAAACACATACATTTGATACAGAATCAGCACAGTTTGTTTGGCTGGCCTTGTGGAACTGATGAGGAGCTGTGTAGAACTCAGAAACCCCAGATAACCTGAAGTTTGAAATTCATCAGGCTTTGTTGCAGTTGTGTGCCTTCAAGTCATTTCTGACTTATGGAAATCGTAACCTACCGTGCGGCTTTCTAGGGCTAAGTGAGTTTCCATGGCCAAGCAGGGAATTGAACCCTGGTCTCCAGAGTCACAGGCTATTTCTGCACTAGACTGTTATAGCGTATTATTCCACTTTCAACATCCTATGGAATCCTGGGGTTTGCAGTTTCGGGAGGGGCTGGCTGGCCCCTCCCGAAACTGCAAACCCCAGGATTCCATAGGATGTTGAAAGTGGAATAATAGCGCTATAACAAATCTAGTGTGGAAATGTCTACAGTCTGTAGTCAAATCACTACACCGTCAGGTTTAGTGCATGTTAAAAGCTACACTGGATGAAACCAAAGACGTATCATGTCTGACACCCTGTTCTCAGAGTGGCCACTGAGATTACAGGAAGCTTGTAAGCCATGAGCGCAGCAGTATCCAATGTGGCCCCGTGGAAACAGGAAGATATTTTACTTTCAGCATGGGTGGTGTCCACGATTAGTAGCCACATGCTGTTCCAACCCTAAAGGGGTAAACACTGCAAAACCTGGAACCCAAACATGTTCAGTTCTGATCTCAATACTAAACGCAATGGTGCAGTTACATGATTTTAGACAGTGGGAATTACGTTTTGCTTATGTTTTGCTTCCCACGGTTAACTGATGGAGGAGACTGGCATTTTTTCCCCTGGTATCCAAGAAGCCATTATCATATTTGTGATCACTGCCTACCATTCTTTCTTTTCTGGAAACTTGCCAGGAAGGGGCAGTTGATGGTCAGTGGTCTGGTACCACCCCATGGACCACTACTTTCAGTAGCATTGTTTTAGACGGCAACGTGTAGTTCTAGTGTGTTGGCTCCAACCTGTAGAAAGGAGTCCCGGACATCAGCCCCACCCTGACTGCACCATTGACCAAATCCTACCCTCTCATTTGTCAGGTGCTGTGAGCTCTTATTACCAGCCATTCTTCCCCAACCTTATGGGCCACCCTGACTCACACGAATAATAGCCTACATCGGCGTTGTCAGAGAGACGGGCAATCTCGTGTGTCTCGATGACATTCAGGTCCCACTTCTTTCGGTACTCTGTGTCGTGGAGCACGTCATAGGCGATCTCAGCTGGCACATCCGGCATATCAATGCGGCCCTGTGGACCAAAGGAGAACCAATGTCAAGGCAATGGGGGAAAAGAATGGGAAGGTGGAAGAAGGATCCTATTCGGTAATGAGCCTATTTGGTAAGGAAATAGGGTCAAAGCAGCAAGGTTGAATCCGTTCAATGTCAGAGAACCTTAGGGACTCAGGAGAATATTTAGAGTGCGAAATGTTCATCAAGTAGAGTATCAAAATTATGATGTCGGATCTTGCTTTTATGTTTAATACTTCTTGATCTAAGGGATCTTGATGTTTGTCCTCGTGAATTTTTAAGGCACAGACTCAGGAAAATATACACCCCAGGATTGGAGTTGCAGTTGGTAAAGGACTTCAACTGATACTTTTGCTTCATGATAGGGTGAATAAACTCCTTTATGTTTTTCACAATATTATTAGCTGTCACCTTTATAATTTTTTTTATTTTCTGTTTGGAATATTGGTCCTTTCTCATTTCCAGTTTTTTTTTCCCCCCAAAGGACAAGATGGCAGTCCCCCTACTAGGAGTACAGAAGCTGGGTGGCTGAACCTTAACTCAACTGGCAATGGGACACCTTCTTCCCTGAAGGTAGCTGGCCAGTTTAAGGGGTGCAAGGTATGCTGCATGGTGTCCACAATTGTTTCTTCTTCCAAGAGGAAAAGACATGGGACTCAGGGAAGAATTAAGCTGGGGGCTAACACTGCTCTCCCCTCCAGCATCCGCTGCCTGAGACAGGTGCCTCACTCTGCATGATGCTACTGTAAATAGGGGGGAAAAGGTTTCAAGACCTTGAAAAAAAAAAGTTTCAGGACCCTGAAAAAAAAAGTTTCAGGACCCTGAGATGCTTCCCCAGTCTACTCTGCAGGGCTGCTAGATTCAGAACCTTGGACAGCTCAGCACACAGAGGAAATTGCCTGCTTAAATCTCCAAGCTGTCAGAAGATTGCTAAAGGAACTCTCTCTCTCTCTCTCTCTCTCTCTCTCAAGTTCTTCCATTTTGAATTCTCGCCAGCTTGAAAGGTTGTTCCTGCTGTCAGTCCCTTGCCCTACTTAAAATTATGCTGACATTAATTGGCAAAGGCGATGCCTCGGTTCCCAGCACTCTGTTATTCTCTGTAACAATACCTCCTATACTTCACTGCCAAGCAAACACAGCATGTGTGAGTCAGGATTCATGGTTGATTGTTAACAGAAGGATACAGCTAACAACAACGTTATCAAGGACTTTGGTCCTGAGAAAGTGATGATTCTCGCGTGAGCGTCACACACGCATCGTATGTTTCATGAGAACATTGTCCCATACTTATTTTAAAAAAGCCCCTACTTTTAACAATAAATTGCCTTTCTCTTACTCGCAGAAGAAGTGGTTTGGCTGCTTTCTTCTGGAGTGGGAAGGAGGACTCTTTGGACAAAGTTTTCTCGGGGACCTTTCCAGGCCGATGCAAAATTCACCTGCCAATTACGTATACGCACTGGGATGTATGTGACCGACCTGACATTTCAGATCTGTCCTTTCTAGTTTGGGGGTAGCCCTAACATTACAACCTGCCTTCGGTTCTCATCCCTGAGTGGAAGGACTATCGGTCATTTGCACCCATCCCTATTTATGTATTTAGTTCATTATTTTATGCCCTGCCTGTCTTCCCAACATAATACACTATAGATTACAGAAAAATACAGCTTCAGAAAGCCCAGTAATCATAATAAAAAGTAGTTTTAAAAAATAAACTTCCCTATCAAAAACAATGCCAATTTTGAAAAGTTTAAAAGCATTTTTGTATTTTGTTCTCTTGCAAAGCTAACAAGCCGTGCAACTTTGTCTTCCTTTTCAACCTCCTCACCCTTTTGCCAGGAGCCGCACATGAGTTCGGCATGGATGCTTCGTAAATCATTGATTCTTGGGTCAACTTCCTGCCTGGCTAGTTAAACAACGGCTGAGGTCAAAGCCAGGGACAGGAGCAATCACTCCATTCTCCGTTGGGTTATTTAATATGGGCTGGCTGCCATCTTGTGTCAGGGACGCTCCCATATTGATGATGCCTCCTTTTAATGTCTGGAATGAACTGGAGGGCAGAGACACGGTGGCGGATGGAACATACAGCTCCATGATTACTCTGGAATTTCTTTCATTCTGACCTAGGTTACCTACCCCTCCCACGAGGCCTTTCCCACACATCAAGAATGACACAGTGTTTGCTGTGAGAAAATTGTTCGGTGAGTCAAGAGGAACTATTGCCACAACCCTAGGTCACCACCAGGCAAACAGGCCTTTAAAGGAAGTGCTTTCAATTGTGCAAGAATCAGGTGCTCAGCAGAATCTAAAGAGGGCACATGGAACAGGCACGAGCATGCAAGAAAGTCAGGCTGGAGTTGAAGGCCAAGATATATGTGTGTGTGTGTGCAAAATGGCAGCAAGAGGTGTGCTGGTCTTCTGGATCAGCAACCAACAGTAGTTTGAAGCAACTGTGGTCATAGGAAAAGAGATTGCAACTAAATATGAGGAAGAACATTGTGATGGCAAGAGCAATTCAACAGTGGAATACGCTGCTGCCTGGGAGTGTGGTGGAGTCTCCTTTTTTGGAGGTTTTTAAGCAGAAGCTGGATGGCCATCTATTGGGAATGTCTGGATTATGCATCCCTGCATAGCAGAATGGGGTCGGACTGCTGGGGGTCTCTTCCAGGTGCCAGGGGTCTCTTCCAACACTATGATTCTATTTTATGATCTCTCAATCTAACCTACTTCACAACAATATTGGGAGTTTTTTGTTTTTAATGAAGAAGGAAAGATGACAGCCGCTAGGGTTACCATATTCTGAAAAGCAAAAAAGAGCACACATTTACCTATGCACTAATTCAAACCACCTGTCGCTAGGACAACTCTCACTTTAAATACCTCTACTATATAAGTGGTGATCATTGCTGCTAGAACCATTCCTAACCTTAACTATATTTAAACAACAATTTTCACTGAGTATTTAGCAATGTTTAATAATTGCCAACAATTGATCCGGTTACTGCAGTAATATCCCAACTTGGTATTAGAGGTCCATCCCTCCCACTTGCTTATCCAGTACTCCAGCATTACAGATTCTCACAACAGCCCTGCAAGAATTGCTATGGGGAGTTAAGGGGACAATGGTCAGAGAGTCACAAGAAGGGGAAAGTGGGAGTGGGGTGAGATAAAAATCTCAATATTCTCATGGACAGGGGAGAAGTAGACAACCACCCCATGCCAAGGAATAGCTCCTTCCTCACCAGAGCTGCAGTCGCTGCCATTCTCCTTCTTGCCTCTCTCTGTGAGTCCCATTGGCACAGAGTGGTGCTGTCGAATTCACAAGCTACAATCTTGGCTACCTCTAGTGACAGGATATTATCGTTACAGTGTTTTGCTTTGCCTCATAGATCTGCAATAATTTTTACAAAGCCTGCTTTCCTCCAAGTTTCAGAATGAGGAGGGACCTTATAAGAAAACCTGAGCATTCTGCTTCCTGGTCAGAAATTTTAGCTCTGAAAAAGAGGAAGAGGAAGCCGCACGCTAACACTAATGTTAGTAGTTTCATGTTCTTTAAAAAGAAGGGCAGGATAAAAATATAAGCGTGACAAATAATCCCCCAACTCCTAAAAAGTCTGTGCTTATGCTGCAAAGGAACACATGCTCTGATAAAGTACCATGATTGCTGCTCCATGCAACCAGGGATGACATCCATAATTCATTCCAAAAACCTAAGTGAAAAGTATCAAGAGATCTCCCATACATATTCTGCAGAAACACAACTTTTTTGGTCACATCTGGTGCTGGGTAATGTGTGCACACGCATGCACATATATAAGAGACATGCATATGAAACCACACCGGGAGTTTTAACATGCACCTCACTATTCAGGGCTGAGGAAGCTTAAATTTCAGCTCTGAAACTCAGGATGCTTCTACATACGAGTGGGTAGGAGTGAAGATGTCTTCCATCCCCCAGTGATTTCCACTGAGACCATAACTTTCCTACCACTACCAGGAAAGGAATGATTTTGAAAGCCAGACAACTGTACAAAATCCACAGGAGACAACATGGGCTGTGGACAAAGGCCACAAAGCCCCAGGGCTACCAGTTCCTCTCTGGGATCATTCTCACAACCCAAATGGTGATTTACAGCTCATTAGCTGTGTTTCAGTAGGGGTTTGAGCATTCAACTATGACTCTGGAGACCAGAGTCTGAATCCCTGCTCAGCCACAGAAACCCAGGGGGTAAGTCACACTGTCTCAGCCTCAGAGGAAGGCAAAGGCAAACCCTCTCTGAAGAAAATCTTGCCAAGAAAACACTGTGATAGCCTTGGAGTCACCATAAGTCGGAAATGACTTGAAGGCACACAACAGCAACAACTCTGTGTTTCAGTTCTTTCTGACTTCAGTTTAAATACCTACTGCCTTCAAACTATGCATACATTTACATACTGGTAACTCAGGAAAACCTTTACACATTTGCTGAAGCAGATTGTACTCTGCAAAAACGCATGCCATAATTAATTGGCTAATTTTCTGAAGTGCCACAAGTTGTCCCTGGCTACATAGGTTTTACACCACAAGTATTACAGGCCTGGGAGATGCTAGAGTCCATTTAAAAATCATTTATGAAAATGCTGACACTTCCAGAATGGAAGATCAGAGCACCATAACAACTGGCCCAGATAGCAATGCAGTTTCCTTCAAAGTCTGGCCAAACAAATACTTTGGTTCCCTAACAGTTTGGTCTCTGGCACTATTATGCCCGTAGAAAAAGCTGTTTCTACAAGGTATGATTAAATTAATTTTTTGTGTTCCCTGGCTTCTCGGTAATCTGGATAGCACACTTACAGGTCAGAAACAGTTCCAGTTGAGCCTTCTAGCACATTGGTAACATCCAAATCCTTGAGATCTCTCCACCTTAAAACAGTTTCATCCTTTACGACCTCTTGGCTATACTACCCAGGTATCAAGTAGCAAAGGTACATGTTTCATCTATTATGCTGAGACCTCTCTTTTCATTCACGGCACCCAAGAAGAGGCACACACACACCATTTCTGCACTAGACTGTTATAGTGCTATTATTCCATTTTCAACATCCTATGGAATCCTGGGGCTTGCAGTTTAGGGAGTGGCCTCTCCCTAAATTGCAAACCCTAGGATTCCATAGGATGACGTAAGTGGAATAATAGCACCATAATAGTCCAGTGTGGAAAAGGTCACAGTTTCCTTCCTACATTTACTCTCACAACTATGCTTTGCTGTAATTACAATCAGGGTTGTCAGACTGAAAATTGGAGGTGGCAACCAGGAAACAAGCGACATCTACTGAAATTCCCTCTTCCACACATCCAGTAAAGCTACAGAAACATTTTCAACTTTTGGTCCTGCAATCCCAAGTAGGCCTTTAAGCCCAGCGACACCCACTATACACAACAGTCTTCCTTCTAATATCAGACACACTCCGATTCTTGTTTTTAAGAACACTGAAGACAATCTTTTTTTTTTTTAATAAGTCTTCCTGGTATGGTTGAGCCTGCCCTGCATTTTTGTGGATAACAAGATACGGTAATATTGATTTTGTGCATAATTTATTGTGGTATGTTTTATGAGTGTTGTACACCACTTAGAAAAAACTTAGATACAGGCAGTTTATAACACATCAATAAATGAATAAACTGAGAAGCTCCGTCCAAGCTTAGATAACCTCCAGAAACACTGTTAAGACTTCTCTGTTTCAGCCAGCATTCAGCAAACCGGGTAAGAAGGCTAGTAAGTTTTGATTTCTATAGGTCTGATCCAGATTTAAGCCCCTTTAAACAGCCTCCAGGTGCCCCAATTGGGCAGGGACAGCCCTCATCTGCAATCCTATTTCCTCAGTTGCTTTTAAAATGTCCCAGTTTCTCCTTCTCCAACTTTTCCCTTTAGTCCTCCTGCAACCTGAGTGGAAAGTGCAGAAGTAGTTTCCATCACTTAACATGGAGAGGGAGAAAAAGATTGCCCTTCGCCGTAACCTCAGGCAAAAGCAAACTGTTGCAGCCTCTCCTAGCTTGTGCATTCCACCTAAACTTTGCCACACTCCCGTGTTGCTTGGGCACATGCATTCAAAACTGTGAAAGGCTGGAGAGTATGTTTTTAAGCCTGAGTTAAGCATCTGCCATAAAAAAGGAAACGTGCCTCTCCCAGTGGTACAAAACAGAGAAGGCCAGAAGCCACACACATGTATAAACATGGAGGGGGGAGAGAAAGAAGACATAACTCAGAAAATACGTCACTGCCATGGCTTCAGAGGGAAAGCCACAAGGGCCAGACCAGGGAGTTTCTCCCGACAAAAACAGCACAACCGAGAGTCTGAATCCAGTCCCGGGTTTAGCATTACATGATACTTTTGTTCTCTTCCTCCTGTCCCCAGTATTTATGTTTATACTGCCTTAGCGTGGTTTGTTTTTTTTTGTTACAGAGTCACAGCCTTTGGCTAAATGCAACCAAAACTGCTATTTGCTCCAAACCCCCGGAAGAGATGAAATGAGCAGATAGACAGCATTTCATCCTCCAGTGCAGACACACCATGAAGCAACACAGAGATGTCAAAGGACAATTACCATAACCTATGAAAGGGCTGCCAAATCTGGGACAGTGAGCAAAGGCCTAGATTATTGCAAAAGTAACAGTGACAACACAAACCTGAATGGCAACCCAAAACATGAACCTTAGAATTACTAAAGATTTACTTTTGGTACTTAAGTTTTGCTGCCATTTAGAATTTTTAAAGCCACGCTTGCATAAAAGCTCTTATAAAAGCTCCACCATACAAGAAAGTCATCCGCGGGAGGAAATGATCATTATCAGGGTCAGGCGGAGAGGGTTTTTAACCCTTTCTTCCCTCACTAGCATTCCCCAGTGAAGCCAAAGCTGGTATTGTAAATGGGAGGGGGAAAAAACTCCTCCACTAACTGTTGGCAAATCTTTCAACTGTACACACACACACCCAAAAAAGGGAGGGGGAAAAAAGATACTATACCTACAAAGGACTGGAACACCCAACTATGGTTGCAGAATGAAAACTAGAAGGGCTCCTATACCCGTGCAAAAGAGGGAGTTGCAGAAGATGGGAGAAAACCCTGGGAAGGTTGTCTCCTGCGTCCTCACCCAGCAAGATTTTGATGGCAGCAGGACTGAGAGAAGGCCTTCCTCCTCTGATCTTAAAACTCTGGCAGGTTCATATAGGAAGACAGGGTCTTTCAGAGAGTCATCCTAGAGTTTGCAATTTGGGGAGGCACTAGACCACGCTGACTGACCAACCTAGAGGCTCCCCCAGCTGCCAATTCCTGGATTTCTTTGAACAAAATCATGAAAGTCAAAGTGGAACGATGGCACCGGAACAGCATAAGGCAGGGCTTTCCAAGTGGTGTGCAGCGACATGTTAGCGCAGGTGTGTCGCCTACAGTCTTGGACACGTCTGTTATTATTTCTAAATCATGTATTTGTAAAAATAGATGAAAGGTTTGCATGAGATAGGTTAGAATCATAGAATCATAGAAATGTAGAGTTGGAAGAGACCCCAGGAGGCCATCCAGTCCAACCCCCTGCCATGCAGGAACACCCTCAAAGCACTCCTGACAGATGACCATCCAGCCTCTGCTTAAAAACCTCCAAAGAAGAAGGAGATTCCACCACACTCCATGGAGGCAGCAGATTCCACCCTTAAGACTCTAATCACAGAGTCTAACTCTTCCAGTCCTACATAGAATCCTAGAGTTGGAAGAGACCCCAGAGGCCATCCAGTCCAACCCCCTGCCATGCAGGAACACCCTCAAAGCACTCCCGACAGACGGCCATCCAGCCTCTGCTTAAAAACCTCCAAAGAAGAAGGAGATTCCACCACACTCCATGGAGGCAGCAGATTCCACCCTTAAGACTCTAATCACAGAGTCTAACTCTTCCAGTCCTACATAGAATCCTAGAGTTGGAAGAGACCCCAGAGGCCATCCAGTCCAACCCCCTGCCATGCAGGAACACCCTCAAAGCACTCCCGACAGATGGCCATCCAGCCTCTGCTTAAAAACCTCCAAAGAAGAAGGAGATTCCACCACACTCCATGGAGGCAGCAGATTCCACCCTTAAGACTCTAATCACAGAGTCTAACTCTTCCAGTCCTACATAGAATCCTAGAGTTGGAAGAGACCCCCGGGGCCATCCAGTCCAACCCCCTGCCATGCAGGAACACCCTCAAAGCACTCCCGACAGATGGCCATCCAGCCTCTGCTTAAAAACCTCCAAAGAAGAAGGAGATTCCACCACACTCCATGGAGGCAGCAGATTCCACCCTTAAGACTCTAATCACAGAGTCTAACTCTTCCAGTCCTACATAGAATCCTAGAGTTGGAAGAGACCCCCGGGGCCATCCAGTCCAACCCCCTGCCATGCAGGAACACCCTCAAAGCACTCCCGACAGATGGCCATCCAGCCTCTGCTTAAAAACCTCCAAAGAAGAAGGAGATTCCACCACACTCCATGGAGGCAGCAGATTCCACCCTTAAGACTCTAATCACAGAGTCTAACTCTTCCAGTCCTACATAGAATCCTAGAGTTGGAAGAGACCCCCGGGGCCATCCAGTCCAACCCCCTGCCATGCAGGAACACCCTCAAAGCACTCCCGACAAACGGCCATCCAGCGTCTGCTTAAAAACCTCCAAGGAAGGAGATTCCACCACACTCCATGGAGGCAGCAGATTCCACCCTTAAGACTCTAATCACAGAGTCTAACTCTTCCAGTCCTACATAGAATCCTAGAGTTGGAAGAGACCCCAGGAGGCCATCCAGTCCAACCCCCTGCCATGCAGGAACACCCTCAAAGCACTCCCGACAAACGGCCATCCAGCGTCTGCTTAAAAACCTCCAAGGAAGGAGATTCCACCACACTCCATGGAGGCAGCAGATTCCACCCTTAAGACTCTAATCACAGAGTCTAACTCTTCCAGTCCTACATAGAATCCTAGAGTTGGAAGAGACACCAGAGGCCATCCAGTCCAACCCCCTGCCATGCAGGAACACCCTCAAAGCACTCCCGACAGATGGCCATCCAGCCTCTGCTTAAAAACCTCCAAAGAAGAAGGAGATTCCACCACACTCCATGGAGGCAGCAGATTCCACCCTTAAGACTCTAATCACAGAGTCTAACTCTTCCAGTCCTACATAGAATCCTAGAGTTGGAAGAGACCCCCGGGGCCATCCAGTCCAACCCCCTGCCATGCAGGAACACCCTCAAAGCACTCCCGACAAACGGCCATCCAGCGTCTGCTTAAAAACCTCCAAGGAAGGAGATTCCACCACACTCCATGGAGGCAGCAGATTCCACCCTTAAGACTCTAATCACAGAGTCTAACTCTTCCAGTCCTACATAGAATCCTAGAGTTGGAAGAGACCCCAGGAGGCCATCCAGTCCAACCCCCTGCCATGCAGGAACACCCTCAAAGCACTCCCGACAAACGGCCATCCAGCGTCTGCTTAAAAACCTCCAAGGAAGGAGATTCCACCACACTCCATGGAGGCAGCAGATTCCACCCTTAAGACTCTAATCACAGAGTCTAACTCTTCCAGTCCTACATAGAATCCTAGAGTTGGAAGAGACCCCAGGAGGCCATCCAGTCCAACCCCCTGCCATGCAGGAACACCCTCAAAGCACTCCCGACAAACGGCCATCCAGCGTCTGCTTAAAAACCTCCAAGGAAGGAGATTCCACCACACTCCATGGAGGCAGCAGATTCTCCACCCTTAAGACTCTAATCACAGAGTCTAACTCTTCCAGTCCTACAGAGAATCCTAGAGTTGGAAGAGACACCAGAGGCCATCCAGTCCAACCCCCTGCCATGCAGGAACACCCTCAAAGCACTCCCGACAGATGGCCATCCAGCCTCTGCTTAAAAACCTCCAAAGAAGAAGGAGATTCCACCACACTCCATGGAGGCAGCAGATTCCACCCTTAAGACTCTAATCACAGAGTCTAACTCTTCCAGTCCTACATAGAATCCTAGAGTTGGAAGAGACCCCCGGGGCCATCCAGTCCAACCCCCTGCCATGCAGGAACACCCTCAAAGCACTCCCGACAAACGGCCATCCAGCGTCTGCTTAAAAACCTCCAAGGAAGGAGATTCCACCACACTCCATGGAGGCAGCAGATTCCACCCTTAAGACTCTAATCACAGAGTCTAACTCTTCCAGTCCTACATAGAATCCTAGAGTTGGAAGAGACCCCAGGAGGCCATCCAGTCCAACCCCCTGCCATGCAGGAACACCCTCAAAGCACTCCCGACAAACGGCCATCCAGCGTCTGCTTAAAAACCTCCAAGGAAGGAGATTCCACCACACTCCATGGAGGCAGCAGATTCCACCCTTAAGACTCTAATCACAGAGTCTAACTCTTCCAGTCCTACATAGAATCCTAGAGTTGGAAGAGACACCAGAGGCCATCCAGTCCAACCCCCTGCCATGCAGGAACACCCACAAAGCACTCCCTTGGACAGATGGCCATCCAGCGTCTGCTTAAAAACCTCCAAGGAAGGAGGAGACTCCACCACACTCCATGGAGGCAGCAGATTCCACTGCCGGACAGCAGTGTGGTGTCCCCATATGCTTTCTTAGTACAATTTATGTGTGTGTGTGTCCCTCTTAGAAGGGGTTCGTTGAACCTCCGGCTTGCTAGTGAAACGGAACGACTGTGTGGCGAAACGATGCGTGCCTAAAAAGTGTGCCCCGCGCATGAAAAGCCTGGAAAGCCCTGGCACAAGGGGAAGGGGCCCCTGGCGAGAACTCCGGCCGAAACGGCCTCTTCTACCCCACCCTTAGAGGGAGGGGAGCCCCCTCCGGCGCCCCCCGCCCCTCCACGCGGGCCCGCGTTCCCACGTGACGCAGAGAGTCACGGATCCTCCCCTCCGGCTCTCACCTTGACCCGGTGGACGGCGAGGTCCCCCCCGGGCGGGGGCAGCTGCCCCCAGACGGAGACGCCGTCGCGGCTGTAGCGGCTCAGCCAGCCCCGCTCCGCCTCGCAGTCCGCCTGGAAAGCGCGGAAGGCCGCCTCGTCCGGCAGCCGCAGGCGCTCCATGGCCGGGGGGGTCCCGCGGGGGGAAGCGCCCGGGGCTGCGGACGGAGGCGTCGCGCCCGGGCAGCCGGGAAGGAAGCCCGCCGGCGCCGCCCGGCCCTCCTGCGCGCTCTGCGTAACGGCCGAGCCCGCCCGCCTGTCCAGGGCCCCGCCGCCGCCGCCCGACAACCGCCCCGGAGCGCCCGCACAGGTGAGGCGCCTCTCCTGCCCGCTGATTGGTCGAGGCCCCCAGAGCTCGCGCCTTCCCATTGGACCGCGCCGAGCGGCCGGCAATTGCGCTCACCTGGCTCGCTCCCGCGCGCTCCGGACGGCTCGGAGGAAGGAGAAAGGGGGGATGCTCCAGGAGGAGGAGGAGGGAGGGGAGGGGAGGGGAGGGAGGGAGGGGAGGGGGGAGGGGGGAGGAGGAGGAGGAGGAGGGAGGGATGCCGCCCAGGGCCCCTGCCTTTGGGCCCCTCGCCCTTTCTGCACTACGCTCTTATAGCGCCATCATCCCGCTTTCAACCTCCTGGGCTTTGCAGTTTAGCGAGGGGCCTTTGGGATTCTCAGCCAGGGAGCTCTTTGGCCTCAGGAAACTACACAGCCCAGGAGTCCACAGCAGGTGGAAAGTGGAATCATAGCACTGTATATCATTTTCTCTGGAAGGAGTTCTGGCTTCCCAGCCCCACCACTTTGAGGGCCCTTCCACCCGACCTTGTTACAGCGCTATGATTCCACTTCCAACCTCCTGTGGAATCCTGGGATTTGCAGTTTCGGGAGAGGCCTTTAGAATTCCCAGCCAGAGAGATCTTGGGCCCCAGTAAACTACAAACCTCAGAATTCCCCAGGAGGTTGAAAGTGGAATCATAGCACTGTAGCTCCGTAGGGCAGAAATTATAGGGCCCATATTATTCTCTCTGGAAGGGGTTCTTGCTTCCCAGCCCCACCACTTTGAGGGCCTTTCCACCCAACCTTGTTACGGCGCTATTATTCCACTTCCAACCTCCTGTGGAATCTGGGATTTGCAGTTGACAGGGGGGCGTTTAGCCAGAGAGCTCTTAGGCCCCAGTAAACTACAAACCCCAGAATTCCACAGGAGGTTGAAAGTGGAACCATAGCACTAGAACAGGGTAGGGCGGAAAGGCCCCTAAAGTGCAGGAGCTGCTTATTTTGCAAGATCCTAGAATTCCTCCACGTTCATGGGTTTGAGAGAAGGGGGACAGTCATGCTAACACCAATTTTATTTTAAAATATTTAGCTTTTTCAAAAGGGTGCATTCAGGGTTGGAAAAAAAAATAGGGCCAGGGCCTGGAGGCACACCTAAAAGCAAAGTCAGCATCCCAATTTTAAAAGAAGATCAAGCAGAGGATAAGGCAGAAAGAGCTGGCTGTTGATGTTCAAGTCATCGGAAATATTTTGACTTGCATTTGAAAGGCAAACAGAGACCAGGCTGGGAATTGAGCTCCACAGCAGCGAGGTTGGTAAGCGAAGGCTTTGGGAAGAGGGTGGAAACTAGTCTAAACACTCTCTAAATTAGAATCTGGTGATATGATCATGACATTCTGGGTTGGGAGACACAAACTAGGTGCCTGATTTTTTTCTTTTCTTATGAGTGGTGCTTCAAAGCAGTAACTTTTTGCAGAAGAGAAAGGGGAAGATATGGAAATATTTTAAAAAACGAACATGTTTTTGGTGACAGATAACAGTTCTGCTTTGGTGGTGAACGCGAAGAGGCACATTTGAGTCTGAAGCTTCCTCATTCAGGCTCTGTAGGATTGCCTAAGAGCTTCCGTGTCCGCTGTTGTTGAAGTTAACTGTCCGACTCAGCGAGAGAGCATATAGGAGGTGGGATCTTTCAGAACAAGCTCCAAAGGTAAAGGAAGAAGGAACTTACAAAAAGCATAGTTCCATAGCAACCTATGGAACCATCAGAAGCGGGGATTGATGGCAACCAGAAAGAACAAGTTTTTTTTTATTTTAATTATTTATTTGTATCCCGCCTCTCCATATGGATCGAGGTGGTGAACAACTTACAAATAGCATGTATTTCGAAACATTTCTGTACATGCCCCCAACAAGCTGGGTACTCATTTTACCGACCTGTGGAAGGATGGAAGGCTGAGTCAACCTTGGAGTCCGGCAGGATCGAATTCACAACCTTGCGGCTTGCAGTACTGGCATTTAACCACTGCGCCACCAGGGCTCCTGGTTGATGGCTGTAGCACTGTTTATGGGCTTCTTTTCCCAAGCAGGTTCATCTAAATGGAGGAGCAATGGATTCAAGTTGCAGGAAAGGAGATTCCACTTGAACCTCAGAAAGAACTTCCTGATGATCAGAGCTCTCCGGCAGTGGAATCTGCTGCCTCCATGGAGTGTGGTGGAGTCTCCTTCTTTGGACGTTTTTACACAGAGGCTGGATGGCCATCTGTCGGGAATGCTTTGATGGGTGTCCTGCATAGCACGGGGTTGGACTGGATGGCCCCTGGGGTCTCTTCCAACACTATGGCCCTTTCCACACGACTCTCTTATGGCGCGATTATTCCACTTTCAACCTCCTAGGGGATCCTGGGGTTTGCAGCTTCGGGAGGGGCCGCTGCAAACCCCAGGATCCCCTAGGAGGTTGAAAGTGGAATAATCACACTATAAGAGTGTTGTGCGGAAAGGACCTATGATTCTATGAAATCCTTTCTTGTTGCCTCTTAGACACTAGAAATAAATGCCGCCCTTTGCTATTTTTTACATCTTTATTTTAAAACAAACAATTGTATTCACAATAAAGAAAAAATACATTCAGGCAAAAACAACAACAACGAAAAGAAAAACTAAAACACAATGCTAACACATTAAATTTATACACTAATTGCTTACTAACTAAAATACTAAGCGCCTAATTTACTAAAACACTAAAGGGCTCTGAGGGCTCTGACCCCCAATCCAAACTGTAATGAAAGAAGAAAAAAATTTTAAAAAAGGAAAAAATATGTTACTTTACCATTACAGATCCAACTAAGTAATTAGTAACTCTAGCCACATATTACTGTGTTAGATTTATTATTGCTCAAAAAGTCCATAAAAAGTTTCCAGTCTTTCAAAATAAAAATAAAACAAAACAAAAAGTTCTGTTGGCTTATCTTTTAAAATCCATGTTAGTTTGAAAACTCAGCAACCTTAGCAATCCATGCTTCCATTGTTGTTGCTTCAGTCTGTTTCCCGGTTTGAGCAAACAGCATTCTTGCATCTGTTAGTAAATATGGGCTAGTTATTTGTTATGCTATCAAATTCTTCATCCATAATACCCAGTAAAACACACTTCTGGTGACATTACAAAATCCACCTTTAATTTTTTTCGAATTAACGTGGAAATCTAGGCCATTTCTGCACTAGGCTGTTATAGCGCTATGATTCCACTTGCAACATCCTGTGGAATCCTGGGGTTTGCAGTTTAGGGAGGGGCTGGACAGCCCCTCCCGAAACTGCAAACCCCAGGATTCCACAGGATGTTGCAAGTGGAATCATAGCGCTATAACAGCCTAGTGCAGAAATGGCTTCTGACCAATCACTTTTTGCCTTCTTACAAGTTTACCACATGTGAAAAAAAGGAGCCCTCCCTCTCTCAACATCTCCAAAGTTGGTTTGAAGCACCCTTAAGACATTTGACAACTTATTTAATCCCCTTTGCTATTTCTTACTGGGGTTCTATATATTTTGAAACACCTGCCTTGCTCCTTTTAACTACTAGTATTCCTTTTCAGTGTATTTGTTTATAATCTTGTATTTTATTTACTGACCACCCCAATCGTTAAGAATAAAAATGGTTTAATTCCACCCCCCCCAGTAATCAATATGGGAAGGGGACATCTTCCTGTTTGGAGTCATTCAAAGGAACCTTCCACACTACCCTGTTACAGTGCTATTATTCCACTTCCAACCTCCTATGGAATCCTGGAGTTTGCAGTTTAGAATCATAGAAATGTAGAGTTGGAAGAGACCCCAGGAGGCCATCCAGTCCAACCCCTTGCTATGCAATTCTCAGCCAGAGAAGTCTTTGACCTCAGTAATCTTCAACCCTAATTTCACAGGATGTTGCAAGTGGAATCATAGCACCAGAATAGTGTAGGGTGGAAATGGCCAAAGTCTTTTTCACATACCACTTTGTTTCTTCTCAGCTTGTGCAGCCTTGTTTGAAAAAACAAAACAAAACACTGTGTAACATAACACAGAAACTGCTGTGTCTGATTCACAATAGCTTGCTTGCACAAATCATCAACACATATACGAACAAGCCCCAAACTCCCACAGACGCCTTTCAGACTGGGAGAACCTGGTCTGTTACAACATACCGTAGCTGCGTCCCACACTTACCTGTTCTGTTAAGGCAGCTCTACTGTTAAGTTTCACTTGCAAAAATTTCAAGGCCATTTCACCTGGAACTCTACATACCTGAGGAACAAAACCAGACATGATTGGAAAGCTACAAGTTGTTTCCCCGTCCCCCCGGCCCTTAGCTTCCCAAAGCAATCTTCTCTGCTAACAGGATGTACTTACACAGTATTCATTTCATGCTCTCCGGCTTAAAAACCTGTTAAACACCCAGCAAGAGGGGCTGCTGAGGGCAGGTTAAACAAGTCACTCTTGCAGAGGTATAAATTATCTCCTCTCGACAAAGGGCATTAAACTATTTGTTTCAACAGCCCCACCCTTCTTAAACAGCTGCCAAGGTAAAAAAAAAACACAAAGTAGTCTTTAGATACAGATTGGGATTAGCAAGGCATTGCTTGGAGAACCAAGAAAATGGTGGTAGAAAACATTTTTTTTTTTTTTTGGACTAAGACTGCCAGAATCCTTCAGCCAGGAATCTGGGAGTTGTAATCCAAAAATAACTTTTCAAACGCTTGGTTGTGCAGCATCTATTTGTGGTGACACTCCCCAATATCATTATGGATGAAAAAGAGCTGTCAGTTTCACTTTCTTCCACATTTAGTTTTTTCTCCCCCCAAACCTCAAGTTCTTCCCCAGATTCTTTGGGAATTTGGGATACATCTCAAAAATGAACTGACCACTGTGACCAAAGTCATCCAAGACCAACCATTCTAAGCATGGAGACTTATGACATTGTGCCTGTCTGCCATGTGTCACAGAACTTCATGGGGGGGGAGGCTAAGGAAACCTAATTCATGACTAACATGACTGAATCCAGAAATACACCCAGGGATATTTTTCCACCCACCAGCCTCCACCTTTCTCAAGATTTTCATTTTTGTGGCAAACTTACAGATCTGTGCTTTGTAATATGCTGGGGGTAGCTGGTGAAGGAGGCTTTACCTGCTTTCCTCTTTTCTCGTTACTTTGCTGTTCATTTATACTAAGTGAGGGATTTCGGAGGCAGCTGCCATTTACCTTGCCTTCTACAGAAAGGCACACCCCACTACCACAGAGGGTCAGCTAGAGAAGAATCCCATTCTTTTCCAGCTCAAGCTTCACTGCATTGTTTGCTGTAAAGACACTGCTGCATATTGACACTAAAACTTTGTTTCTCTCCAGTCCTCTTTCGCTATCCTCCCAATGCTGATGCTGCCCCCACAAAAAAAATTCCAGCTAGACAGAGGATAAGGAGAAATGGCGACAGAGCAGGTATAAAAAGGGAGATTGTCAGGGGGCTTTGTTAACCAAAGTATGCCTGCATATCATTATATATGTCAAAGAACTGAGGTTTCCTGGCACTCTATTTTTTTTTTTGCTCGCTGCAGAATTCTCGATATGTTTCTGTCTTCTCAGGATGCAGGATAAAGGTGCAGGCTGGAGCAGCAAGTCCTTAAAAATGATCACAAATGACAACGCTGTGGTGAAATTAACTTTATTTAGTGTGATACACAGCTGTAATCTGACAGTCAATATTCATATATTAAGAGTCACTTACTTGGCTAACAGCTAGGAGACAGCAGAGCCCGAGACACACACTCAAATATTATACACATCCACAGAGAAGGCAGTGGAAACTGGACAGTGCCATTCACTAGGTTTCCCTTGCTGCCTGCCCAACGCCCCCCATCCCCTCCCCATATAACATTTATGTGTTTTTTGTTTTTAAATTCCTATTCTCTGGAAAGGCAACTTTCCAGTGTGTCTTGAGAGAACACCACAACAGCAGTGGCAAGACTGGGCTGCCAGTGCGAAAGGGAGAGTGTCACCAGTTCAACTGCAGAGAGAGAAACAGACACCAACAGGACATCAGCAATTCCCACACAACAGGAGGTATATATATATATTTATACACACACACACACACAGGGTGAGTGCAGGTCTTTGCAGTGACTGATGGAGGCCAGGCTTATAAGCCTAGTAGTTCTGCTAGAAGGATTACTGAGGAGAAAGAGGAGGGAAATTTTCTTTTTTAATGTCATTGCTATCTGTGCTCAGACAGATCAATAGAAGAATCTAGAGAAATTCTAGGCATCACAGATCCTCTCAGAAGTAGACTGGAATAGGGTGGGATGAGATTTGTATACAGTGGACCCTCCCTTATTTGCAGTCTCTGATGTGCAAGGTTGCTTGATTGCAAAATGTCATGTCCTGTACATAAAATAGCAGCAACGTGAACACAATGAAGAATTTGCATACACGTTGCTGCCATTTAACAATACGGGATTTGAGCATCTGTGTTTTTTTGCCATTCACGGGGGTGGGTCCTGGAACAGAACCCGCAGATATATGGATGATCCACTGTACTGGGAATTTAATATACTTAACTTGTCCCATGCTTTCAAGATGGAAGAGGATTGTGAATAATAAAAAACACACACATTTACTTAATGCTCTAAAATAAAGAATTGTAATTTCAAAGCAAGATGAGCCAAAGGACTGTGTGTTCCTGTCAGCATACACTCAGAATACCGATACCCACAAAGCTTTCTTTTTTAAAAAGGGGGAAGATGGATTGCTGAAACTGGATGACAAATGTGATTGCCTAATGCAGACAGGACATTGTACGCGCAGACCTGCACCTCACTGCAGTGTGAGACTTCCAGACTACTAAGCATGGAAACTAGACTTAAATGGGCCCACTGCAACTCACTATAGCCTGCAAACACATTAACCCTCTACATGCAGCTGGGCTTCCCTTTGTCACAAAGAAGCAGCAAAGGCTTCTCCCTTGAGCAGTAACCACTTTGGGGGGAAAACAAACACATACGAAAAGAACCAGAAGTAAAAAAAACTTCTAATTACCATTTTCTTTCTTATTCAAAAGAAGTTATATTGTACTTTGCAAGATACTTTGTGTTTACAATAATGCTTTAATTAAAAATGAGCAAAACTTAGGTAAAGCCTTTTCCGCAATGCCGTTTCTCTGAAGTGATGGCGGCATTTCTCCCAGCCATGCAACTGTTAAGGGATGCAACTGTTAAAGTGCCCTTCCTCCCTATTTCTGGCTTTATAGGGCTGCCAGAAAGAAAGTGGACAGTCCTATAAAGCCAGAAATAGAGAGGACAGACACTTTAAAAGGGAAAGGAAATACACTGTACACTAACAACATGTGGAGGGAATAACATGCACTATAGCAGCCAGAATCTGAAAAATGGGAGCACACTTTGTGGGAGAAGGCCCTGTTAGCATACTCAAGGCACAGCTATCTCCTCTCTTGCTACAAGCACTCAGGAATTCCAAAGAAGCCTTCTGATATGGAAAGAGAGAACTTTTCCAATGCTGTGCTGATGAGCAGACCTTTCTTTAGTGCACTCCTTCTCTCCTTCCCAAACCACTTCTCTGACCAAGGCAAAGAGTGTTTCTTATCCTAAAACCAGGCCAAGCCCAGTTGACACACGGCAAAACAGACTGACAAGGGAAGAAGTCACAAATTTTTCCTGTAGTTGCAGGAAAAAAAGTGCCATTCCTTCCAAACTGGAGCCAAACAAAATAGGTATGGAATACAGATTGCTTTTACTCTCAGAGGCCCTTCCACAACTTCATGTGAATAAAGTTATGCCTACAGGATGCCCTAGCGTCCTCCAGATGGGCTTGCTGTGGCATTAGGAGAGCTCTAGCCCACAATTTAGAGGGCACCAGGTGGGGAAGGCCAAGCTATTCTGCAGCACAGAAGAATCGTGTCCCATGCATATACATAAGTGACAGGAAGGTTCTCCAGAGTCAATTTCAGAAGTACAGGAATAGCTGTGAATCTAGGGATTACAGTTTTTGGCTTTTAAAACAGATGAACACCAATCTCAAACCAAACATGGCTTATTTAGGCAACAAATACCGCTAGTCACAATGACTTCAGTCATGTCATCTTCCACCTGTCCCTCAGGACAGTTTGCATCCTAGAAAGGTTTGCAAACACAAGTTGGCGGAGGTATTTCAAAACACATTCTGTGCTAAAACAGTTCCATAGATCTTTGTCCTCTAAAAATTTTCAGTACACAAGACACTCTATTTACATAGAGCAATCAGACATAGATTAAAGTATCTTCCCTTCTATAATGAACAGCACAAAATTTTGGAACTTGTCAAAGCAAGTTCGGGATAGGGGGGAAACATGACACCGGAACACAAAATCTCTATATATCACTTCATATTCAGTGGCTGGACTAGTTTAAGGGGAGTAACTATGTCATTCACTTTAGACTCTGAAGGTCAGTTGAGCCCAATAGAATGAAAACATATAATTCAAATTAGAGTCCTATCTCTAATTAGACACGGACTCACCCAATGGTGGTATGAGCGTGCTTGTCCACAGCCATCTGGATAAACACAGTAATGGAGCTATGAAGCATTGAGACAGATGTAAAGCACTTTGCATATTTAAAATGATACATACTTGATAAATTATACAAAAATAGCAGCTCCTGGCATTTGTCTGATCCTAATTTACATGTCCCTGTTTTAATTTAACTAGAAACTGTGGGGTTCACAGCTCATTTAGAAAGAGACCTTGCTGAATGCATAGGGTGAGGGAGGAAAATGGAGTAGAGGTACAAGAAAGCAGTTGAGAATACCAATATCCCAATTCTGAGACTCCCTGGTTATCACTCTGCAGGAACCAGGCTTCCCACATAAGACTTTCCACTTCTGTCAGTCCAGTTTCACCTGCCATTCCCATTCATGTTTAACTGTTAACTGAGCACCAAAATCCTCCAGGAAAAGTGGCAGGCTATCCATAACTAACGGTAACTAAGCCATCTATAGAGATAGAGAAGTTGAAAGGAGAAACAGCTAGTGTCAATTATATACTCAAAGCTATACTCTTCCCGCCCCTCCATCCTTAGGGAAAGAGCACAGACAAAGAAGTGAGCAGCTGGTGACTACGAGCACCCTGTAGGAGGTCAGCCCTGGCATTTGCATGACATCTCCCACTGCAAGACGGAGCACGGCCAAACCAAACTGAAGGAGCAACCTCTGAAAGAGGGATGAATAAAAAGCAGCAATAAAGAAGGTGGGGATACCCGGCTCCACTTGCTCCTTTGCTGTATCCTCCCTTTCTTTGCATCCTAGGACGACACAGCTAGGTGAACATACCCATGATAGGAAACCTAGTAAAGAGGTGCCACAGCACCCGAGTGCAACAACCGACAAGGGACAGGACACACTGGAGGATTCACACCATGCAGTAGGGAGGGAGCAGCCGAGGCTGTCCACAGTACAGGGGGGCTCAATTGCGTATTAGACTGAGGTTTTTTTTGGCCCTCAGGAAAGTTACGTTTCTCTAGTCAATGAAAAGTGATGCTCTTCAGTGAGACTGGACTGGCCTATTGGGAAGGAGTCGCCACACAACAGGATCCTCTAGCAGGAGCATCCGCTCTCCGTTACTGGCTGCTCGGGAGGTTTCTCTAGTTTGATGTCAATCACTGGAAATGGCAAATTAAGGAAAAACAGACAACATGCTGAAAGAACTGGCTGAAACTCATATCACTCAGGTCTAGCAAAGCGGATCAACAGTGGTTAAGTGGGTCTGCCCTCACCCTTCTCATCCATACTATTCTGAAATGTTGGCTACAAGTATATATTCAATTGAAGAGAGGAGGAGATGCTCATAAAAGATTATGAAAGAAATCTAGTGACTAACTGCTGACCAGGTTTCTGATTTCATAATCCCCATCTGTCAAGAAAAGCAGACAGGGTTCTGGTTATACAACGAGCCAAGACTGGTTATAGTGTCAGGCTAGGACCACAAAAGAGTTGTTGATGTGTCCCTTCAAGTCATTTCTGACTTACGGCAACCCTAAGGAACCTATCATGGGAGTTTCTTGGCAAGATTTGTTCAGGGGTTTTTGTCTTTGCCTCCCTGAGGCTGAGAGAGTATGACTTGCCCAAGGGTCAGAGAGTGGGTTTCCATGGCCAAGCAGGGATCTGAACCCAGTGTTCAAATCTGTAGTCAGCCATAAACCTCACTAGTTTTCTCATCCTAACCTACCTCTCTGGGTTATTGTGAAGATGAAAATGGGAGGAACTGTGCACCTTTCCTGGCAAGAATGAAGGATATGCAACAATAAGGCTGATGTTTTGCCTCATGGGTATGTGAAGCCGATACTGAAAACACAACACACAGCCCAGATGAACCATCTAGAATACTGAGCCAGTGTGGTGTTCTGGTTTGAGACTACAACTCTGGAGACCAGGGTCTGAACCCCTGCTTGGCAACAGAAACCACTGGGTGGCCATGGACAAGTAACACTCTCTCAGCCTAAGCGAAGGGCAAGCAACCCTCCCTCTGAAAAAAATCTTACCAAGAAAACCCCATGACAGATTTGTCTTAGGGATGCCATAAATCAGAAATGACAGGAAGGCACACAACAGCAAACCTGGCCTTTGGAGCATTTTGACTGCTGATATGCAAGGGATGGGCCAGAACAACACCAGAGGAATGAATGATGCCCCTCCCCCCAAACTCCAAAATCTGGAGAAATCTTATCATATTTCTGTCCTTTGTAAGGATTATTGGTCTGCCTTCTCTGCTGTGCTTTTCTGAGCAACAGAAAACTATGCCATAGCTTTCAGGAACAGAAGAGAAAGCATGTGTCTGGCCCTCAAAATGATCTCCTGGGACACCTCCCATGGTGCCACTAAAACTGCTCCTATTTAAAAAAAAGAAAAACTTCTGGACTGGGGTCCTGTAAAGCAAAGTGACTGGCTTGCCCCAGTTTACTATTTTCTTTCTTTTCCTGGAATGCCTGTGGCATTGGCCCCTATGATAGCCAATCACAGCAGCCATTTTGTGACTGGGCAATCCCATCCTTTGGCAGTCATTTTGTGACAGTACACATGACACTTAGAAATTCTGAAAGTGCTTGCTAGACCTAAAAGGGAGGAGATCCCTGGTCCAATCAATTTGCCTTGTAGCAGGGGCGGAATCCTGAGGTGTACTGCTTCAAGCATGATATGCTGCTGGTGGTAATGCTTCCCTATTTCACATGTCCTTCTCCCTAAAATCCTTTCCTACACATAGATAGCAACAGTATATGAAGGAGGGAGGCTCAGCACATCCTACAGCATAATCCACAGGTGATACTCCTTCTTAAGCAGCCCACAGCAGTTTATAATCCTTTTCAAGCATTCACTGAGAATATCTAACTCAAATCTTTGTGTGTGTTTACACCCTGATCTACACACAGTGAGGTCTGCTGCTCACCCATGCAGCATTAACAGCAAAAATAAGCAATCTGAATGGAGATTACCTAATTGGAGTCACCGTGACACAAAGCAAAGTAATTTCTGCCAGAACTTTACATGCCTTCTAGAACTGCATGAGAGAGGCAAAAGGCTCACACTGAAACATGACAGCAGGGAAGGGAGCTACAGAGATTCAGAGCAAGGATACTGTCGTCTTTGCTTTTCTCAGGAGTGCTGTCCATCCCAGGTAAGGCAGCAGCCACACGACGGAAAAGCTGACAGCGAACATAAGAAGCTGACATTAGTGCTTGTACAGATTGTGAATTGCACACATTTTGCAGTTAAGGGAGGAGTGAATCACCATCTGGACACCTCTTAAAACCTCTGAACACAGAAACTCATGTTCCAAGTGAAAGAGAAAATCATCCACTACAAAATACTAGCACTAAGCCAACTGTGTCCCAACCTGCTGAGAATAGATATAAATTGCATCAAATTAAGCTCCAAAATCCCACTATGAAGCTCTCGTGTAAAAACTGAAGAGTTTGTTCTCTGGAAGCAGCACCAAAATTACCTGTTTCACATTATAGCCAGTCTTCGCACTGGTCTCAATGAACATCACACTCAGTTCTTTAGCTCGCTGCTCACCTTCTTCTGTAGTAATTTGTCTGGAGAGAACAATTCAAATACGACAGCAAGAAAGATTAGTCCTTTGAGATAAAATTCAGTTCCTAATGCTTCCTCTTCCTCTCCTGGCAATGTTATGAGAGGACCAGAAGGTTCCTGGATCTATGTACTCCCTCTACTACCACAAACTAGAAACTGAGGTGATGCACAGGTCACACTAGGAAAGAGCAGGAAAATGAGAAATGCTAAAGGAACGGAGAATCCTACAAAGACATTAGAAAGGAATGCCAGAGGAAAAAAGGGACCTTTCAAGGCATGGATGGGCAACCTTTTTTCTGCAAAGGGAATGTTCTCTTAGGGACAATTTGCTTGGCCATCAACTGGGCACTGCTCCTCCCATTAAAAAACAAAACAAAACTTTTGGACTCCAAATTCCAAAAGTCCAATATGAAAAAGAAGATGAGAAAGCACATCCTAAGCTTCGTGCATAATGTCTCAGCATTGGCTGAGGATTGGTGAGGCAAATCACTCTGAAGGAGAACGAGCCAAAGTAATATTTCCTATCTGACAAAATTAACATCTATAGAATTAGGTTTAAAGAAGCAAAACAGTAAGGGCAGCTTCATTAAAGCAGCAACTCCAGTCTGTGAGGATCATGTCTGTTTGACCAAAAGGACAAGGACAGAGTTCCCTCTTCTCATTCCTTGATGTTAGGATGTGTGGCTCCTGCTACAAAGCTGGATGTGGATTAAAACTGCTGGATCTGTATTACAACAGATCAGGCAGCTGCTGCTTCAGTTGGGTAAAGCACTACAAAGTATCCACTGACAATTGTTAGTTGCAATGAGGAATCTGGTTGAAGCTTTTTTGTGTATTCTAGTGCCTCAAATGTTAATCGCTCTACAGATCACTGCTATAATATTTCTGGCCAAGGGGGAGAAGATCAGAGGGGGAAAAACAGAAGTATGGAAAGGTGTTATGAGAACTGGAAATGTTCAAAGATAAGGAGGCAGGAACAGACTCCATCCTCAAGGATGAAAAGTACATAAACAACTAAGAGTCTGGGAAAATGGTGGTGGGATGAGGTGAGATTTATGATCCTCACCCAATCACAGCTTTGCATGCCTGAATTTGTAAGGAAAGATATGAGTTTTTAAGCACCATGTACGCCTTTAGTCTCAGCAACTTCTATGGAAGTACACTGTGTTCTTGCCTTGCTACAACTAAACACCGCTGTTCAACTCTGTGTTTGTGGAGTGCAAATTATCCAGATCATGACACATACAGAGACTAGGAAAGAAGATTCCAGCAGTCAGCAACCCCCCTTCCCGGGCTTAATTTCCAAATCTCCCAAATCACCTCTTGTCTGCAAGGTCAGTTTTATTCCCCACCAACATGATGATGACATCACTTCCTCTTTCTGTTCGCACATCATCGATCCACTTGGAAGTTTGTTGGAAGGAATTTAGATCTGTAAGAAAAAGGCAGCTCGATACATTATTACAGTCGATGCTCAACAGAAGAACAAAAGTTTCATAAAGGCCCCTTTGTGAAAGTAAGGTATGCGTGTATTCCACGGGCGGAATGCTTGCCAGAAGCCCAACTGTTTCTCTTTTTATAGGATTACTCAGGGTCTCTATCCCTCAGTGTCTTACAATGAAACAAATCTCTCACTCACTTGTAATGTCATAGACTACCACTGCAATAGTCGAGTCACGGATGTAGCTAGGAATGAGGCTACGGAACCGTTCCTGGCCTGCTGTATCCCACAGCTGAAGTCGAACCTGCTGGTACCAGCCCGGGGACGAAGCAGAAAGACAAAAGACAGAAGAGGAAGAAACCGTCCTTTAGGGAAAAGGCAACGCATTAGAAAGGATTTTATAGAACTGCAGAGATCTGCCTCACTCAACACAGAGATAGTTCAGCAGAAAACGAGGTGGTTAGGACAAAAGAAAAACTTTGATAGGCTCTGAGATGTATCCAGAACAATTGGCAATTCCAGTGGTGCAAACAGGGCTAACTTCTTTGGAAGCAGTGGGCACCTTCAACTTTTGCCAACTAGAAGACAACAGGGGACATTCGGGGGTATGGGAGGAAGACCATCTATATGAAGACCATGTTCCTCTGGGAAAGCTACCAAATACCACTAAGTTCCACCACGGAAAGTAGAAGTGCTGATAAAGTATATGTACTAACTGTAACACTTTAGGAATAGCTACACTAGGGAGCCTGACAGGGGTACAGCCCAAAATACTTACTTTCAGTATGGGCAAAGCACACAGTGTATTCATCTGCTCACAGCATCATCAAGAAGAGGAAAGGACTTCCTTGAGAAGGTCAACAGTGGTGAAGCAACACTGTCAAGAGTCTCCTTTGTTTAACCATGATGCTTGTTGGGTGATGGGGGACAGTGACACACACTTAGCTAAGCCTACCTTCTTGAGAAGGAGGGAAAAAGTATAGGATAATCCCAAGCAAACCACACCCAAACTTAACAGGGAAAATTAGAATAAAAATATAGTAATATTTTTCCTTTAGTCAGACAAGATGTTGATTCGAGGTTGTAAGTCCTAGAATCCCCCCGTCAGCATAACCATTCCAAGAAAGGTAACTTTTCCAAATCTGAGAGACAGGGCTAGCCTCCCCTCCAAGAGACAGGGAAGGGAAAAATCAGAATGGGAGTTCAGTTTGGCTTAGCCCCATGGAGATCATTTTTCTCCATATAAATATTTTGAAAAATATTATTTATTTAATTTATATGCCACCTGTTGCCTGAATGAGACCAAAGGCAGCTCCTTCCACTATGTATTCAGCATTGCTCCTGGCCCTGTCTACCTGAAGGACTAGGAAAGACAGGGCAGCAAAATGTGTCTACAAATGAAGATCATTCTGGTAACAATGTTGAAACTGGCAGAGCAGACAGTACCCAGCTGCTTGAAATGAAATCACAGGGCAAGGCTGTTACCGCCATTTCCAAAATTCAAACCAGTATGATTCTTGGGATGAGGAAAGAAGGATCATTTAGTGGGATCCCTGGATATATACATATGTTCAAAAAATATTACCCCACCCCCCTCCAACGTTTAATGGAGGCACTTCATAGCATAAATACACAACCACTTAACAAAGCAAGTTCCCAATCACACGCCCTGCCCCACACTCCAGTTTCATGAAGCAAACCAGTGTTAACACTTACACCAGACTGTGGTTGACATTGCTGGCCTACAGGGAACAACCTTAACTTCAGCTACTCAAGATGGCAGGTGCATTTGAGAATCAGGATGCCATTAGCTTCCTGCCAGCCCAATCCTGGAAGAGGCTTCTTTTCACTCATGACACTCCCTCCAGGTAGGACCCCAAACCAAATGCTAGTGATGCTGCCATCGAACACGAGCTTACGGCATGTTGGTGAGTTTTAAAGAACAGAGTTCTGCTTCTCTACCAGTTAGAACATGGCTTTTCATATATGTCTATCCCAGGGTGAAATGAGAAGGCAAAGGATGACACTAACAGGCAAGAACAGATAAGTGGCAGGAGCAACAGAGGACAGAAATGGCAAGTAAAAGAAGGAATGATGAAGGCCTCGCTTGCCAACCCTCCTGGACAGGCAGACAAAATCAGGGACAGAAGGTGTCATCATACACCTCCTTCCACGATTACAAAAGTCTTCATTTTCCTCCATAAACATGTCAGCGAAGATGGACTGGACAATGCAGAAAAGTCAGCAATTAGCTGAGCCATGAAGGCATACTTGCATCCAGTGCATGAGGCCACCGTTTAAAATCTGTTGAGGATGTCTGTACTAGATGGAAGATGTTTTGACAGTACAATCAATGCCCAAGAGAAAATGGAAACATCACAAGTGGAACAAAACATCTCATAACTAACATTACAACACCATTGCTTCAAAAGCACTCAGCACAGAATTGCAGTATTTTCAGCCAGTTGTTTTTATGTGAACTCTGGATTTTGGGCTCTCTGGCTTCCAATTTCAAATCAGAGTTAAGGAGAAAAAAATAGGCAGCCATTGTACATTATGGCTTTGTTTTCCAGAACAATAAACTGACAGAGCTTTGCACTGGCATTTTATAAGGAATGTTTCAAAACGAACTGATACAGTAAAGTGAGGGTTCATTTTCCCCAAACACTCTCCTTATTAGCAACTGTAACACACCCACTCATCTTCAACATTCCTGATACTGTCTGTGTCACAGACAGCAAAGAAGATAATGCAGGGAATGTGAGGGGACACAAAAATTGCAGCTTTGCACATTGATAGCACACAAGATTTGAGTGTTGAACTGAAGCTGCAGAAATATTGTACATGACAGTTAAGTCCCTCCCTTCCCTCTGGGAGTTTGATAGCAAAACCCAAATTGTGAGGCTGCAAAGGAAGAGCTGATATTAAGCTGATCTCTTGTTCAATGATGCAGGTTCGTGGCACACACAATTGTCTACACACTACCATTTCTCTGCACTTGTGTGGATAAATTCAAGGAGATAACTTCAGCAACTCATTTCTGCTCCTCTGTGCAAATGTATCTCCGTTGGTGGTACCTAGCTAATAGGGCAAATTGCCCTCTTGTAGGTGTGCTTAATATGAAGGTTTTCCTTCAGAGAATTTTGATTCTATACTATAGTAACCTTTCTCTCTAACCCTATTAACTGCATGCCCACTTTATATGTACTATTTCTCTACCTATCTGAGGTGAGACTAGCATCTCTAACACAAAGAACTTCCAAATTACTTTCAACAAAACTTATTCCCCCATCCCTGTCCCAATCCAGCGGTGTTTTATTGTGAACAGCCCTGGAACCTGTTTTTGATGAAGTGGACACACAAACATGTTAAATAAAATAAATGTATTAAAAAAAAGGAGGGAATGTGCAGAAAAAGCATTCAGAAACTATGGCAGGATTGTCAGTGCCACAACTAGCTGTCTCTAGTCTTCAGGTAGGACCAACGAGTTAACTGTTCTCGTATATACTACCTGGGTAATCAAGAGGGGAAAAATGTATAATTCTTAAATCGACACATAAATAAGAGTTTGCAGCCACAAGATATGCTCAGATTTACTTAAAATGGGCTTTAAAATTCAGGGAGCAGAAATCAATGCTTCCTAGCTATAGTAATTAAATGGAAATTATGCTGAGAGCCAATTTCTCTCTGGATACCAGCTGCTGGGAAAGAGGGGTGGGAATGGTAGAGAAAGGCTCACCACCCTCATATTCTGCATCAGGGTTTTCCAGAGGTATCCAATTGTTTCCTGTCACAAACAACATGTTGAACTCTGGAGACTCTGAAAGTGGCCCAGCAGCCATTTCACAGTCTTATCTACAGAGTTATCTTGGAGGGACCAAGAGCATAATAAAAGGATATGGAATGCAACCTGGTCCTTTGTTATTTCTGTTGACTAATATAAAGAAAAATGCCATGGCACAGCAGCAAAAATGCTTCATGCTAGCTATTATAAACAAACAAATTACTGAATGATAATAAATAAATAGCTTCACAGGCTGTCTTCCAAATGGATCTTCTCTTCATATCAAACCTTTTTTAGAGAAACAAACTCATGTAAAGAAAATTCCTACTGCAAAGAATAAGACAATTACAGCTTTAACAAGCACGTCAACACTGTAATAGTTTTATTAGTCTTTACAATAGGAATTCATATTTGTACTTCATCAGGAGGAATATTTTCTTTACACTGACTACTAAAATTTGTGGAAGTGTTTGTCTATCTATTAACTCCTTGCCAATACCAATGTATTTTACTAAAATATGCTTGCAAGGCTTAAGTTTAGTTCTATCTGTTTCCTAAGGTGGACAGGAACTGAGGTCTCTCTTATGAGCAAGGCCTGTACAGAGCCTAAGTCTAGTACCTACTTGTAAGGTCAAAGACAATGACAGCCGCAGCAGAGTCCCGGATGTAGCTAGGAATGAGGCTGCGGAATCTCTCCTGGCCGGCTGTGTCCCACAGCTGCAGCCTGATCTGGGAAAACAGAAAATGTAGGGAAAGGGTGGAAGGGGAAGAGCAGGAATATGGAAAAGAAAAAGAAAAAAAAAAACCAACAAACTCATGTGAAATTAAAAAAAGGATGCAAAACTTTGAGGCAAAACAAAGCAAGTAACAAATGGAAGGGGGAAGTTAAAATGAAACAAAAATGCAGTACAAAATAAAACGGAAGAGCTTGCTAAAGGATACCTTGTTATCTTTCTTCCAAATGATTCCCTTTATTTCAAATCAACCAGCCACTGTGTTTCTCTCTGTGCATTATAATCATCTGGCTAAAGCTTTTAGAACTTTTCTTTTTTAAAGCATCACAACAGGAACAAATGCATACAGCAGATACAGCAATTACAGTCCCAATCAAGCCCTTATGAAATGACTACTAGCAGCTAGCTTAGTTCTTGGTCCCCTTATTAAACACATCAGCTAAGATGCATGCCAAGGTCTTGCTGACACACACAGGCATGCACTCAATGTGAACAGCAGGAAACATTTCAGCAGACTTCTCCACATGCACTGCCAGCATAGCCTGTCTGTGTGCCACAAATAAACTGAATAATAAAGAGAAAGAAGCTCTGCCAAAACCTCTGTTGCTATTCACACTGGAAGAAAACAGGTTAAATAACCTTTTAGCTTTTTCTGGGTCTGTAATAGGGCACACAGTCTGGCTACTCAAGACTGCAGTTTGAGAAAATGAATCATGTTGTTCTTTAAGTTCCTGCATACAGCCATCCCTTAATGTATAAGAACTCTCCCTTTGTCTAAGACAAGGTCTTCTAATGAACTAAAATGATTCCTGGCTTGCCTCAGTCAGCAAAGATAACACCAGAGGTACACACAATTCATATGCCAGTGCCAGATAACACAATACTTTCTATCATAAAATAAGTGCCTGTGAGGCAATCCTTTGGTTTGCAAACAGAAAGGTAGGCTCAAATTCCTGCTTAGCCATCATGTTCACTAGGCAACCACTCTCTCAGCCTAATCTTTCACTGAAGGGCTGATACAAGAATGAAATAAAGGAGTTTAAAGGAATTATGTAAATTTTACATTGTCATAGAACTAAAGAACATGAAGCCCAAAGCTTCTATATGCTAGAACTTAGGGCGCTGCAGCCAAAGATAAAAATTCCACAAACAAAGATAGTTTGTGAGATTAAAGAGTTGCAACCACCAATGCAATTTGGCAAAAAAAAATCTGTTTTACAATGTAAATTCTCAAGATGCATCTCTTTCACTCTTGCTTTTAAAGAAGCTGATTCTAATCATTGACGGATGAGGGAGAGAAGTGCTTGAGCAAAAGACACAGTGTCTACAAAACACTCCCATGTTCAGTGGGGAAAGAAATTCTATACTCTGGGTAGTCTCTTCTTCTGATGTGGATGTTGAAGATTGACACTCACATCAGAAGCGGTTATTCCTCCTTGTCACAGATCACAATTGGAAAGGTTATGGGATTCAAGGATGCTCTTGAAAGGCAGCTGGTCAAGCACAGCATGGTTCTGTGCAGCAGTGATCACATCCTTGCCAATGTTAACACATAGACGACCTCACTCACCGTACGATCTTCTAAATACATGGTCTTTGAGAGGAAATCAATTCCAATAGTTGCCTGAAAAAAATGAAAAATGTCTGAATAACACCGAACTATAATAAATTCACATTTAAGAGGCAAAAATATAAAAGCCAGCAAAAAAACATCAAATGCTAGGCAGACAAAAAGTTTTCAAGGGTTACTTAAAAGCAATTGGAGATGCAGTTAGGTACACAGCGTTCCTTGGTAAGGAACTTCCAGAGATGCAAGGTAAACACTTAAACACTGATATTCACCCATCTCACTGCTCTTAAAAGTGTATAAGAAGACAGGGTAGCAGGCTGATTCTAAGGACCAGACAAGTTCATAAATAATCATGCAAGAGACCCTTCATATAACATGGACCCAAAGTATTCATTGTTTTAAAAGCTAAAACCAGGATGTTAATCTGAGCTTTCAAAGAAGTAAAAGAATGCAGCTAGTACAGAACTGGTGTTGCTATATGCTGTGCTGCAAGTTATATAAAAAAAAATCTGAGGAAAACATCACACAGGAAAGTGTGCTTGGGAAAACTGCTGATTGGCTTTTTATTACAAGCTGAGCAAAATATGTATCATAAGAGCTGTTGCTAGGTTTGCGCTTCAGAAGGCAAGGATGAGAACTATACAAATAATCATCCTATTTGGTATCCTTTTCTTTTTTGTTCTGACTGCAATTTTAGATGCAATTTTGTTTTATATATTGATTTTAGTTTGGAACTTTCAATGGCTTTCAGGTCATTCAATAACATTTTCTCTCTTCAGATGAAAAATATGATTGTGTCCGACTGATAACCGAGGGAATTTTGGTACTCTAAGAGAGCTCACTACATTTCTACTCACCTGGTAAGTGTTGTCAAAACTATCATACATAAATCTGGTGATCAGGGAGGTCTTTCCAACTACAAAGAAGGGAGAAGCAGAAGAGTTACTTTTCATATGTGAAGTGATAAGTAAGATGTCCAAAACATCTGTCCAAACACTCTGGAAATCTCTCAGTGCTTATCCTGTTCGATTATTCCTTTCCATAAAAAAACAACAGCCAAACTATTAAATTATTAAAAAGGAAGCAAGAGATTATGAATCTCTCTCTGTCTGAGAAGTTATGGAGAGTATTTTATCTACCTTCCCCTGCCCAACAACACATGTACTACCTGGGTAAATTCAGCACAGTTAGATACAAAAACAGTTAAAAACATGGTGGTTCATCACAATGTGAATCAAACACAAGTTCCAGAATGCCAACCTCTATTGTGATTTAAACTGACTTACAATAACATTTTTTGTGATACTGCACCAACTGTTCCTATGCCCCATCCACAGCAAGAATGTACCAGCACTGGAAGCCTTTCGTTATGGCTATATATAAGCCTGTTGCACATACAGAAGTATACACTATGACAATTCTAAATAAGACCTGCACATCCATCTTAATTACATACAATATGGTGTTAAAATCCCACTTCTCTCAAAAGACGTTCTATTTTATGATTTTTGAAATCATAAGCAAAACCCTATGCTTGTTGTGTATGTGCAATTTAGGGCAACCTTATTAATATTTCAAAGGGTTTTCTTAGCCAAGGAATACTCAGAGATGGTTTTTGCCAGTTCCTTTCTTTGAAATATAGCCCACAGTACCTTGGCAGCCTCCATTCAAGTACTGACCAGGCCTGACCCTGCTTAGCATCCAAGATCAGACAGTGGTGTTTTTAGTGTATTACAGCAGCTTTTCTTTTTCTTACTGCCACATAAAAATGAAAGAAGCCAACACCAACAATAATAGTGTTTTAAGTATGAAAAGCAGAGAAACGCACCATGTTACACCTGCGCTTGAGAATCTTTCCTAATTTTGTGGATTGACAGAACTGGATTATATTCAAAGCAATTTTGGGTCCAGACACACCGTAAGACTGTGTTGCTTTGTGCTTCTAGGTGGTTTGATATTATTCCTGCCTTGGAATAATCCATCACTGACTATTTCGTCTTTTAGATCTCTGATCATGCCTCAGATTTAATGGATTTTGAGCATTAGCCAACAGTGTAATTCAAAGCACTAGAGAGAAATTTATGTGACACAATTCCAGCCATGTCCTTTACAAAAAAAAAAAAAAAAAGGTTTTAACTCAATTTTATTATTCACACACTTGGTAATACGTGTCCTAGAACCTGTCCTCTAAAACATTAAAGATCAATTCACATGAACAGTCGAGATAATAGGAAGCAATGAGCTCATCGCTTAATAAGCTCAGCTCTGGAAGCTGTTAATATATTCGTGTGCAAAAAACCAATGCTCTGGGCAAGTGCCCTCAAACAATGATTTCATATAATCTTTGATGTCACTTTTAAAACAAACAAACAAACAAGCCATTAAAGCAAACAAGGATTGAGAACTGATGAATTCAGAGCAAACATAAATTGGTAGCAATCTGACCTCAGAAATATTATTGGATACAAAAGACAGGAAGAACAACTGCAATGTCAAGAACACACCTCATTTGGGCTTTCCCTCCCTTCCTCCCTGAATATCAGTACCACCAAGTCCAGAGAAACATTATTCTAATATCCCATCATCTTGCAATCAGGACAGGGAAAGGTTGTGCCCACTGTTTAGGGCCAACAGGAATTGTAGTCCAAACCATTTGGAGGGCCATGAATTCCCTAACAATCAAGTGAACAGGATCATCGTCCTTGGCCATCAACTTTTCATTGGGGCTGTAATGATTCATTTTGAAACACATCCAGGTGTGTTTCATCCAGGTTCACAGAATCTTCCACAAATGTCCTCATCATTACCTTTTCAAGTATCTATAAAGCTAATAATATGTGAAATAACATTTTTTCTGTCAGTCACTGGTGCTCTGGTTAAATGCCAGTACTGTAAGCCACAAGGTTGTGAGTTCGATCCTGCCGGGCTCCAAGGTTGACTCAGCCTTCCATCCTTTCGCAGGTCGGTAAAATGAGGACCCAGCTTGTTGGGGGCATGTATAGAAATGTTTCAAAATACATGCTATTTGTAAGTTGTTCGTCGCCTTGATCCAAATGGAGAGGCGGGATACAAATAAATAAATTAAAAAAAAAGTGGGAGAGATTCACTGACTTCTTCACTACTTGTTTATAAAAAAGACTTGTCAAAACTTCTCTCTCTAATCAGGCTTTTGAGCTTTCCAAAATATTTTGCTATACATTTAGTACATGCTGTTGTGAACTCGTCAGGAAGGAAATGAAAAACAGAAATGGCTGAAAATAAATAGTTCCAAAAACTGACTCTCCTCAGACTTGGCACTTTAGCACTGAACATACTGATGGTGGACAGGAATAAGCCACACAGCATTTTAAGAGAGTTTCATCAGGTAGAGGAGTGGATCCTTATAATACACTTTCCTCTCACATATAATTTATCAATACCACGGAAAAATTACAAAGGAAAGAGTTTCTAGTGTGGCATAAACATAATAAAACACTGTCTCATCCTTTGATGTCCCTTAGTCTGCTTCTGTAAATCTGTAAAGTCCTGTAATTAGAGAATACCGGGACTATATAGCTCCTTCCCACACCTACCTACCCATTCACCTAGCTGACATCACAAAGGGTAGAGATGTACAAAAAGAAAGTTCATCTACAGTTGCATCCTCTCAGCTGAGGACGCTGATAGGCATGTTTAAATATTTGAAGGGATGCCACGTAGAGGAAGGAGAGGGCTTGTTTTCTGCTGCTCCAGAGACTAGGACAAGGAGCAACGGATTCAAGCTGCAGGAAAGGAGATTCCACCTGAACCTCAGGAAGAACTTCCTGACAGTCAGGGCTGTCCGGCAGTGGAATCTGCTGCCTCGGAGTGTAGTGGAGTCTCCTTCCTTGGAGGTTTTTAAGTGGAGGCTGGATGGCTGTCTGTCGGGAGTGCTTTGAGGGTGTTCCTGCATGGCAGGGGGTTGGACTGGATGGCCCCTGGGGTCTCTTCCAACCCTATATTTCTATGATTCTATGATGCTGGATGCTGTTCCTGAGAGCTGATGCCAGGTAATCTTGAAGAGAGCACAAGACTTGCTCTTGTTGCTGGTGTTTCTTTGCTGCAAGAGACTACTTTAGCAATAAATTTGGCTACGAGTTTGGCTTATATAACTCTCCCAGTAAATATACTTGTTCAGTGTTCAATAGTAGTGGAGTTCTGAGATGACAACGACTATCAAAGTAACATGACAACCATGCAGGGTTCCTCCTTTGACTCTTCAAGATGCATGACTATATCTGCAGGAGGCATTTAAAGGAGGGCTAGTTCTGCACCCAGTCTATGAAATCCACAGGCTGCGTCTACACAGCAGACTTACAGCAGTCCGACACCACTTTCACTGCCGTGTCTCCACGCTATGGAATCCTGGGATTTGCAGTTCCGTCGGGTCCTTAGCCTCCTCTGCTCAAGAACTCTGCTGCCTCATCCGAAACTACAGATCCCCCCATTTTGAAAAACAGGACCACGACAGTTAAAAGCGGCGTCAAACCACCGTAACTCTGCAATGTGGACGCACCCGTTCCCTGGATTCCACAGGGGGCACCCAAAGTGCAGCGCTGACAGCTGTTTGAGGCTGGGTTAACTGTCACCTTATGGCGCCCTGGCATTCACAGTTTTGCGAGGTGTTTCCCCATCCCTGCCCAAGGGGTCCGGTACCTCAAACTACACATCCCAGCGGGATGGAGCCATGACAGGTAACAAGGAATCACAGCGCTATGTCTCTGCAGCGCGGAGGCCCCCCGTGCGTCTGTGGGGGTTGGAGGTGGGGGGTCCCTCTTGAGGGGAGAAGGAAAGGGAGGGCAGGTCTGTCTGTCTGTCTGGCTGAGGGCCTCCCTAGAGCTCCCCGAGGGGCCTCGGCTGAACCCCCACAGCTCCGGCGACCGACCCGCCGGCCGCCCACCCACCCCACCGACTCCGGCCCGGCCCGGCCCTCCCCACCCCCTCCGGCCCGGCCCACCCCACCGACTCCGGCCCGGCCCTCCCCACCCCCTCCGGCCCTCCCCACCCCCTCCGGCCCGGCCCTCCCCACCGACTCCGGCCCTCCCCACCCCCTCCGGCCCTCCCCACCCCCTCCGGCCCGGCCCACCCCACCGACTCCGGCCCACCCCACCGACTCCGGCCCTCCCCACCCCCTCCGGCCCACCCCACCCCCTCCGGCCCTCCCCACCCCCTCCGGCCCGGCCCTCCCCACCCCCTCCGGCCCACCCCACCCCCTCCGGCCCTCCCCACCCCACCGACTCCGGCCCTCCCCACCCCCTCCGGCCCGGCCCACCCCACCGACTCCGGCCTGGCCCTCCCCACCTCCTCCGGCCCTCCCCACCCCACCGACTCCGGCCCGGCCCTCCCCACCCCCTCCGGCCCACCCCACCCCCTCCGGCCCTCCCCACCCCACCGACTCCGGCCCTCCCCACCCCCTCCGGCCCGGCCCACCCCACAGACTCCGGCCTGGCCCTCCCCACCCCCTCCGGCCCACCCCACCCCCTCCGGCCCTCCCCACCCCACCGACTCCGGCCCTCCCCACCCCCTCCGGCCCGGCCCACCCCACCGACTCCGGCCCGGCCCTCCCCACCCCCTCCGGCCCTCCCCACCCCCTCCGGCCCGGCCCTCCCCACCGACTCCGGCCCTCCCCACCCCCTCCGGCCCGGCCCACCCCACCGACTCCGGCCCACCCCACCGACTCCGGCCCACCCCACCGACTCCGGCCCTCCCCACCCCCTCCGGCCCTCCCCACCCCCTCCGGCCCTCCCCACCCCACCCCCTCCGGCCCTCCCCACCCCCTCCGGCCCTCCCCACCCCCTCCGGCCCTCCCCACCCCCTCCGGCCCGGCCCTCCCCACCTCCTCCGGCCCGGCCCACCCCACCGACTCCGGCCCGGCCCTCCCCACCCCCTCCGGCCCGGCCCACCCCACCGACTCCGGCCCGGCCCTCCCCACCTCCTCCGGCCCGGCCCTCCCCACCGACTCCGGCCCGGCCCTCCCCACCGACTCCGGCCCGGCCCTCCCCACCTCCTCCGGCCCGGCCCACCCCACCGACTCCGGCCCGGCCCTCCCCACCTCCTCCGGCCCGGCCCACCCCACCGACTCCGGCCCGGCCCTCCCCACCCCCTCCGGCCCGGCCCACCCCACCGACTCCGGCCCGGCCCTCCCCACCCCCTCCGGCCCGGCCCACCCCACCGACTCCGGCCCGGCCCTCCCCACCTCCTCCGGCCCGGCCCACCCCACCGACTCCGGCCCGGCCCTCCCCACCTCCTCCGGCCCGGCCCACCCCACCGACTCCGGCCCGGCCCTCCCCACCCCCTCCGGCCCGGCCCACCCCACCGACTCCGGCCCGGCCCTCCCCACCTCCTCCGGCCCGGCCCTCCCCACCGACTCCGGCCCGGCCCTCCCCACCTCCTCCGGCCCGGCCCTCCCCACCGACTCCGGCCCGGCCCTCCCCACCTCCTCCGGCCCGGCCCTCCCCACCGACTCCGGCCCGGCCCACCCCACCCCCTCCGGCCCTCCCCACCTCCTCCGGCCCGGCCCTCCCCACCGACTCCGGCCCGGCCCACCCCACCGACTCCGGCCCGGCCCTCCCCACCTCCTCCGGCCCGGCCCTCCCCACCGACTCCGGCCCGGCCCTCCCCACCTCCTCCGGCCCGGCCCTCCCCACCGACTCCGGCCCGGCCCACCCCACCCCCTCCGGCCCTCCCCACCTCCTCCGGCCCGGCCCTCCCCACCGACTCCGGCCCGGCCCACCCCACCGACTCCGGCCCGGCCCTCCCCACCGACTCCGGCGCGGCCCTCACCGCTCTGCTCGCCGAGGAAGACCAACTTGAACTTGCGCAGCGGGTTGCCAAACTCGCCGCCGGCTCCTCCGGGCGCGGACATGGCAGGCGGGGCTGGAAGCGGGGGAGGAAGATGGAGATGGAGGAGGAGGAAGGACGGAACGGAGAGGCGCCGGCGGAGGAGGAGGGAGCCCGAGGGAGAGGCGAGGCGAGGCGAGGCGAGGCGGGCGGGAGAGGAAGAGGGAGCCGGGCCCGGGGGAAGCGCCGCCGCCGCCGCCGCACCGCTCCAGCCAACCCCACAGCCCCGTGCGTCACTTCCGCCGCGGAGCGACCCCGGGAGGAAGTGGGACGGAGCGACGGCGAGCCGGAGGATGAGCTCACCTCGTCTCCCCGGGAGAGGCGGGCGCGGCGTCATGAGGTCATCGCCGGAGGCGGGGCCTGGCGCTCACCGCAGAGATAGGAAAAAGGGTAGAGGCAGCAGCGGGGGCTGCGCGAGCGAGACCAATTTTCCTGTATCTGCCTTTCCCACGACGCCATCTTGGGGGAGGCCTCCTTATTTTTATAGGCCTTCAAGTGGGCGGTGTTTTCCGAGGAGCCTCGTCCGGGGCTTTCTTGGCCAGGCGGCTCCAGGGCGGGTTTCACATCGCCTTTCCTTGAGGCCGAGAGAGTGTGACTCGGCCCAGGCTCACCGGGGGGGAGAGGGGGAGGGGACGCCGCTCTCTCAGGCTCCTGAATAGGGCCATTTCCGCACTAGGCTGTTATAGCGCGATGATTCCACTTTCCACCTCCTCTGGAATCCTGGGGTTTGCAGTTTCGGGAGGGGCGGGACAGCAAACCCCAGGATTCCAGAGGAGGTGGAAAGTGGAATCATCGCGCTATAACAGCCTAGTGCGGAAATGGCCCTAGCCTCTTATAGCGCGATGATTCCGCTTTCAACCTCCTCTGGAATCCTGGGGTTTGCAGTTTCGGGAGGGGCGGGACAGCAAACCCCAGGATTCCAGAGGAGGTGGAAAGCGGAATCATCGCGCTATAAGAGGCTAGTGCGGAAATGGCCAAGGCCAGGACTGCACGTGGCGCCGTGTTTTATTACATTTTTTAAAAGTCGCACACTGTGTTGAATTCTCCAAGTTTCCGTAGCCCATAAATGTTCATAAATGAATGCATATTAGTCAAAATAAGGAGCTTTCCCCAAACCTGGTTTCAGTGTCTGGCAGGCCCTCCTGTCTCCTCCTCTTCCGCAGCCTGCAGGCAAAGGGGAGGAATCTCAGGGCGACAGAATGGTCTTGAAATCGGCTAAAGTCTTTTCCTCCTATGTTGTAGAAATGTTTCGAAAATACATGCTAGTTCTAAGTTGTTCGCCGCCTCGATCCATATGGAGAGGCGGCATACAAAAAAATAAATAAAAATAAAGTTATATGCGGTGTGTTTTATCTGAATGACACATTCTGAGCCATTGTGGTCGATGCTTAATAGATCGTGCTTTATATACTATCCAACTGTCCCGATTTGATAGCGACAGTCCTGATTAATGTGTAAGGAAGCTGCATCTTATACCCAGAAACTGTATCTTCAACACCTGCCCCACTCTTTTTTGTTGAGTTTGCCGGGTGCTTCTGCAACAGCATCCTGCTGTTTTCTTTCTATTCCCTTGAGGCCATCTTGTGGACAGTCCTGCATAGTGTAGAAGGTGTTGTGGTGCATCTCTTAGACAGTCTCTATATCTATCTATACACACACACACACACTAGCGTTGCCCAAGATTTTATTTTCTCATAGGTAATACTTGTTAGAAAAGATCTGAGATCCTAATTCCCCAAACTGTCTTGGCCAGTACCTGCAACTCTTCCCCGTATTCCCCAATCCAATTGGTATTCGGAGTTATTCACATACAGAGGTTGGGTTCCTGAGGGGGTGTGCTGCCCTCCTCCTTGCTGCTAGGCCCTGCCTCCATTGCAACTGGCCTGAGCCCAAAGAGCTTTCTGGCTGAGCATTCTAAAGGGCCCTCTCTAAATTAGCTAAAAACACATTGTAATACATGCCATTTGTAATGTATAATGTATTTCATGTTGTTCGCCGCCTCGATCCATGTGGAGAGGCGGGATACAAATAAATAATAATAATAATTATTATTATATATAAACTGCAAACCCCAGGATTCCATGGAATCTTCTTAGGCAGCCAATCGTATGAGGTCTTTGCCTCCCACAGCCAATCGTATGAGGTCTTCACCTCAGACAGATAAACAAACATACAAACTTCGGGCCTTTCTGCACTAGACTGTTATAGTGCTATTATTCCACTTTCAACCTCCTATGGAATCCTGGGGTTTGCAGTTTAAGGAGGGGCCTTTAGAATTCTCAGCCAGGGAGCTCTTTGGCCTCAGGAAACTACAAACCCCAGAATTCCACAGGATCTTGAAAGTGGAATAATAGCACTATAACAGTGTAGTGCGGAAAGGCCCTTTGACTTTTATATAGCAGAAGATATGTATGTATGTCTGTGTAAACAGTGATGTATTTAAGTCATTTACTCCAAGTCTCAAGTCAAGTCTCAAGTTCCTACCTTCGAGTCTTAAGTCTCAAGTTCCTGCAAGATACTGTATTTGCCGGCATATAAGATGCACCTACATATAAGACGCACCCCATTTATAAGAAACACCGGCGTATAAGATGCACCCCATTTTCAAACATTATTTTTTGGGGAAAAACCTGCGTCTTATATGCCAACAAATACAGTACTTTCAAGTCAAGTCTCCGGTCTGGGAGCCAACTTTATACTCCAACCAATATTCCAGAATTTCTGGACAGAGTCCAACAAAGTCGGTTTTAACCATTTAAGTAGAATCAGCCCTCTCCACATTTGCAAGTTTGCCATTTGTAGCTTCAGAAGTGGGGAATAGGATCCTTCTCCTTTCCAAAGCTGGAGGCTTTTGTGTCAATATGGGTGATTAAAGAGTCATAAAAGTGTCACCAACCGTGGATGGACGCCTAAACAGACGGATGAGAATTGTTGAAATAGAATCATAGAATCATAGAAATTCAGAGTTGGAAGAGACCACACAGGCCATCCAGTCCAACCCCCTGCCATGCAGGAATACCCTCAAAGCACTCCTGACAGATGGCCATCCAGCCTCTGCTTAAAAACCTCCAAGGAAGGAGACTCCACCACACTCCATGGAGGCAGCCGATTCCACTGCCGGACAGCCCTGGCCGTCAGGAAGTTCTTCCTGAGGTTCAGGTGGAATCTCCTTTCCTGCAGCTTGAATCCATTGCTCCTTGTCCTGGTCTCTGGAGCAGCAGAAAACAAGCCCTCTCCCTCCTCTACATGGCATCCCTTCAAATATTTAAACATGGCTATCACGTCCCCTCTTAACCTTCTCTTCTGCAGACTAAACATACCCAGCTCTCTAAGTCTATCCCCGTAGGGCTTCATGGCTTCCAGGCCTCTCGCCATTTTGGTCGCCCTCCTCTGGACTTGCTCCAGCTTGTCAATATCCCTCTTGAATTGGGGTGCCCAGAACTGGACACAGTATTCAAGACGGGGTCTAACCAAAGCAGAGTAGAGTGGTACCAGTACCTCCCTCAATCTAGACACCCTACTCCTATCGATGCAGCCGAGAAATGGCCAGGTTTAAAATTTAAGCATGGGATAAAATGCAGAACACAAAATGAATTTTTGTCCGAATGGAAGTAGATTGAGTTCTTAAAAAAGAACGAAGGCGATCGGATGATGATAGATTTTGATACTTATACTTTATATTAATATATGAGAAGTGTAAAGTAGATTTAGAAGATGCATTCTGTTTTAATTTTTAAAAATATATGGGTTATTATTATCTTTCAACGATCGATCATTAGTATAAAGTAATCTAGAATAAGTTAACAATGAATTGTGAACTTGAGATACTAAATCAGTGAATGATGAAAAATGGTAAGTGATAAGCAGCAATTAATAATGATGGGATAAAATAAGTGACCTAATAAGTAGGCATAGGTGTAAATGTTTAAGTAATATGAACTGTTTGCAACAAGGGTAGGAACCAATTTTAGCTTTGTTAGTATTTGTTTTAGATATGTGTAGATTAGGATGTTGGTTGATGTTTGTATGAATGTATTTTTTTTATTGTTTTGAATGTTTGATTTGAGTTGTATTTTCCTTTAATAATAAAAAATTAAAGGAGATCTGTCTATCTGTCTGTCTATCTATCTATCTATCTATCTATCTATCTATCTATCTATCTATCCGTCCATCTATCCGTCCATCTATCCGTCCATCTATCTGTCCGTCCGTCCGTCCGTCCGTCCATCCATCTATCCATCTGTCTGTCTATCCATCCATCCATCTATCCCTCTGTCTGTCTATCTATCCATCTATCTGTCTATCCATTTGTCTGTCTATCCATCTATCTATCTGTCTGTCTGTCTGTCTGTCTGTCTGTCCATCCATCTATCCATCTGTCTGTCTATCCATCCATCCATCTATCCATCTGTCTGTCTATCTATCCATCTATCTGTCTATCCATTTGTCTGTCTATCCATCTATCTATCTATCTATCTATCTATCTATCTATCTATCTATCTATCTATCTGTCTGTCTGTCTGTCCGTCCGTCTGTCTATCCATCCGTCTGTCTATCTATCCATCCATCCGTCTATCTATCCATCTATCCATCCATCCGTCTATCTATCCATCTATCCATCCGTCTATCTATCTATCTATCTATCTATCTATCTATCTATTCCATCCATCCATCCATCCATCTATCCATCCGTCCGTCTGTCTGTCCATCCATCCGTCTGTCTATCTATCCATCTATCCATCCGTCCATCTACCTATCCATCTATCCATCTGTCTGTCTGTCTATCCATCCATCCATCCATCTGTCTGTCTATCTATCCATCCATCTGTCTGTCTATCTATCCATCTATCCATCTGTCTGTCTATCTATCCATCTGTCTGTCTATCCATCTGTCTATCATCTATCTATCATCTATCTATCTATCTATCTATCTATCTATCTATCTATCCATCCATCTATCCATCCATCTATCCATCCATCCGTCTATCTATCTATCCATCTATCCATCTGTCTGTCTATCTATCCATCTATCCATCTGTCTATCCATCCATCCATCTATCTATCCATCCATCTATCTATCTACCCACCTACCTAAAAAGTAGAAGAGTTTTTAAGAACACAAAACCACATCCAATCCAGACATGTTATTATTTCTTTCTCTCAAATCATTCCGTCAACCAGTGGCAGAAACAACACAAAGCCCCTCTGGTTAATTCTTTGCAACTTTATTTTTTAAAAATGAAATATTCAAAGTACTTTTGTCTTTCAAATGTCAACACATCGTATATTAACTTATCTTATTTACAGCAGGTTGTTGTAATGGTTTTGGTAGAAAATACATGCTTCTGGGCTGAAAACCAGAGCAAAAATGCAACAAACCATTTCACTGCAGCCATTGAACACAAACCTGTACAGTATCCAGCCTGTGTTTCGAGCCGGAATACAAAACCGGAATCTATTGTTTCCTAGCAACAAGGTTCAGGCCATTATATACTACAATTTCGGTTAAGATTAGAAATGTTTGTTGTTAGATAAGAATGGTAAATCTTGGCATACATTGTAAACATCATTACTTTTCATGAGAAATTAAAAAAAAGAAGAAGGAACGACTAGTAATTGACATAACACTGTATGCTAGGCTTTGCTTTGTGTGTTGTCAACACCCTGGTGTATTAAAGTTTCAACTGTCCGTCATGGAAATTCATCAGACATTTGCAAAAATTGTCAAGGACACACTTGGATATACTAATGTTTATTAAGAGGTTAAAGTTCATCACTAAATCTAAGAAAAGATTGTAACTGGCAAACACATTCTCTTCCACGGATAGTGTAAAGTGGCAAGGATCAAGAAAAAAATCACAGTTAACCAAACTGGAATATTTATCATTTTCTCTTAAGGTCTGTATAAGACACTGTGTTATATATTTCAAAGGGTAATGGTATGAGTGTGGACGGCAGAACATGGAAACCTAGCACATTTGATAGGATTGGTCATTTTATACTAACATATAGAATCATAGAAATGTAGAGTTGGAAGAGACCCCAGGGGTCATCCAGTCCAACCCCCTGCCATGCAGGAACACCCTCAAAGCACTCCCGACAGATGGCCATCTAGCCTCTGCTTAAAAACCTCCAAGGAAGGAGCCTCCACTACACTCCAAGGCAGCATATTCCACTGCCGGACAGCCCTGACTGTCAGGAAGTTCTTCCTGAGGTTCAGGTGGAATCTCCCTTCCTGCAGCTTGAATCCATTGCTCCTTGTCCTGGTCTCTGGAGCAGCAGAAAACAAGCCCTCTCCTTCCTCTACATGGCATCCCTTCAAATATTTAAACATGGCTATCATGTCCCCTCTTAACCTTCTCTTCTGTAGACTAAACATACCTAGCTCTCTAAGTCTATCCTCATAGGGCTACATGGCTCCCAGGCCTCTCACGATTTTGGTCACCCTTCTCTGGACTTGCTCCAGCTTGTCAATATCCTTCTTGAATTGGGATGCCCAGAACTGGACACAGTATTCAAGATGGGATCTAACCAAAGCAGAGTAGAGTGGTACCAGTACCTCCCTCGATCTAGACACCATACTCCTATCGATGCAGCCGAGAATTGCATTGGCTTTCCAACTCTGTTGCTCCAGACACTAGAATTTGAACCATTGGTTTCAATTTAACAAGAAATACCACCTAAACATTAGGGAGAATTTCTTTACTGGAATGAATTGCCCCAAGATTGCCTTGGAGAGTGGTGGAAACTCCTTCTTTGGAGGTATTTAAACAGAGGTTGTATTTTCCTACATGACAGGGGATTGCACTAGATGGACTTTATGGTACCATTATTTTATTATTCTTTTGTCCCTCCTCTGTATAGAAGCTATCTTTTGGACTTCATTAGAAACTTTGCTGGGTGATCGTTGCTGTATATTATTCACAGAAGGCATTGCCTTCTTCTTTTTGAAAGGATAAGGAGCACGTGACCTTCCAGAAGTTATTTGGGCTGTAGCTCCCATCATTCTACACTGCTGGTCAAGGATGATGGGAGTTGCCATGCAACCACATCTAGAGGGTCACACATTTTTCCACCCTTGCCTTTGAAGGGGCAGCAATTTAGAACAGGCTTAGTAAGACTGTACAATAGCCTCTCTCCATAAATCAAACAAACAGACAAAATCCACTCAACTCCTTCACGTTCCCAGACGCACGTGTGTGTAGACAGACTGACCCAGTCCTGCCCTAGAGTTTCAGTCATGTCTGAACATATTCTAAGGATTTGTGTACTTCCTAATAACTGTTTAATCTGGAATGTTGGGAATTTCCTGGGGCCCTTCCATACAATACAATTTTAGCTCTACAATCCCATTTTAATGGCCATGGTTCCATCCTATCTCCAGATGTGCAGTTCCAGGATGGTGTGTAGACTTCCCACCCAAAGACCTTCTCTTATGCCTCTCTAAACTGCATGGCCCAGCATTCCAGAAGATGCACCCATGACAGTTAAAGCAGAATGTAAGGGCCACAGCAGGTGAATGCAAAACTTTGTTTTTCAGGATTTGTATTGACAATGATCTACATAGACACATAGAGATTAATGAAAACATTTCAGATCTTTGGAATAATGATTGAATTGTTCTTTAAGAGAACGGTGTTGTTCTCCTGGGAGGGACACTGACCTGGTGTAGAGTGCCAAGTATTTTAAAAGCTTGCCAGAAATGTCTTTCAGAGTGGAATGCAATTACTTACCAGTTGAAGGACATGATAGTAGCTCATCTTTGGACTTTAGCCCAAAAGAGAAAAAGAAAAGTGAGGTGAGGCTTTGGGCTGGGCCAGGCGTCCTTTGAGAGGTGGAAAAGTCAGGGGTTGTTTTTTTTCTTCTTTTTTTGGAGAGGAGGCTTACAGTTCCCAGACTCCTCTAACCAGCAGGGATATTGGGCATTGTAGTCCAACCCTTCACCTTTTCTTAGCTTTATCCCTCCTTACCTTACTAGCCTCTGTCACTTAGAAAGAGACAAGCACTCCTCTTAGCTCTGATGCCACAAGAGGACAGAGGGAACACCCATCTTGTTGTTGTCATCCATTCTACTTGGTTCTCCTGACCTACAAAAGGAGCTTTGCCCTGAACAATTTAAAACAAGCCCCAGCATTCCTCACCACTGGCTACACTGCTTAAGGGCTGCATGGATCACAGTTGAGCAATGTGTGGAAGACCACACAATCCCTCCTGCCCACCCCCAGTGCAGTAGGACCCCTTTGACACCCTTTTCCACCCAGAGAACCACTCTAGTTCCAGCCAAATTTCAGTGGCAATTATGAGAGCAGTTGGAAATTTTGAGAAGGTGCGTCTGATGGCTTCCAGGGGATGCAAGGCAGTTCCCTCACTCTGGAAGTTTTCTCAGCAATGCCACTAGGTGTGGTTTCCCCTTCTCATGGAGATGCCATAAATAAGGAAAGCCACATCTGTAAAGACTTCCTTTCTGCGATACACTTAAAAGGTATAGGAGCCCCATGCTGTTTGGATTTAGCTTTTCTAATCCTCTTTCCCCAGCCCATGTGGAATTTCATTGGAGCTGCCATCCCTTTCCTCCACCTGGTGTCTCTCATGCTCTCTTTATTTTCTCAAACTTCTGCTTCAAACTTCTGTTTACTTTTCCTTTGAGTTCTTATTTCTCAATGCATTGCCACCTATGCCCTCACTTCTTTTCTGCCATCCCGCTTTCGATTGTCCTTCTTTCTAAGAACTCTCTGCATGAAGGGTTTCTTGTCATCGCTCGTTTTTATTTTGTACGCAGAAATGCTCTAGTCTTTCAGCTGGTGTGAGAAAATAACAACATTGATATGAGAACGTCCTGCAGAAGTTGGAATATTTGCTCATATTCCAAGACAAAGCCTCAGTCAGCCAACCTGCAGCCAGAGATTTAGATCCCATTCTCACAGCAACCACACCAAAATTCTTAGTCCATCCCAATGTAGAGCCTGTTTATTTAATTGCTAGTTAGGGTGCTCCTTTTGCTATTTTCCTCTCTTTGGGTCATTACTCTTTTGTGCAAAATACTTGCGGGAGGAGGAAGAAAGTTAGCCGAGTAATTAAAGTCATGAATAACTACAAAGTCTGCTATCCTGTTGCTAGAAGGACAGCGGTTCCGTCTTCATTGTGATTCTGCTGAAAGCCACAACAGCAGAGTGTGATTTTAAGCAGAATCTAAGCCAAAATCTCTTCCGAAGTAACAATTGCCATCCTTATGACATTTTCTGTACCTTCCAGTGAACGTGACCTTTGCTCACCCTCCCCTGCAAATAATTTCAGAATATCTCTGTTAATTGTAGTTACTGTCCCAAACGGATTATGCTTTAGTGAGACCATTTCAGTTAATTCAAGCATTTTTGTTACTTGACCTAACTGTACCTCTTTTTCCTATTTTCGCCCTGACTCAGAGAAAGCAGGAGAAAGTATCCATAGTCCATATCCTCTATTGGTTTTAAATTAACAAGAGATACTAGTAGAGAGGCTGGCTGACAAACAAAATCCAGTACTTTAATGGTGTCTTCCTGAATGGCAGAACGCTATGGACTCCTGTGGACTCTTCCAGGGTCTCTCACTTGCTGCAATGCTAGAAATTTGGAGACCGAAGGGGAAATTTCACGGGCAGGGAGAATTCTTATTGGTTGACGGTTCCCCCACCGCGCCTACCTCTGTAGCAATACTCCTGCTTCCTAAGACTTTAAAAAAAAAAAAGGCTGCAGTCTGGATTCACCCTAAAGATGCTGCTTTAAAGTTAAATCTTTTCAAAAGTTCTGCACCGTCTTACATATGCATTCACAGAGCCTGGTAGAACATGACCTGACTTGGCTTACAAATGACAGCAAACATTCTTTCCCCCCTTGAATTTCATAAGCAGACATAGGAAAAACATCTCTCTTATAACCACCAGCATCGGATGACACATTTATTTTTTCTCCCTAATTCCTATGCCAAACCATTCCTGCAAAACACACCCAGGCGATTCTATTCATTCACTGGTACCTGCCAAAGGAATCTATGTTACCCTTCTCACTTTATGAGCTTTTGGCATAATCACAAAAATGACAACATTCAAGGCAGCATTAAAAACTCTCTGTGGACAGTCCTATAAAGTGCATTTTCTGCATATAATACAAATATAACTATAAGGAACTCAAGGCACAAGCTAACATAATATGTATTACATACTAGAAATGCACAATTCAAGCTAATAACTACTTAGTACAAGATTCAAAACATTTGTTTCTTCCGGTCTCTAAACCTTTGGGAAAAGGATTCCTTAATTCATAAAAATTTGAACAGGAGAATTGCTTCAACCATCAGCAAAGTTACTAGCTTTGACATCTTAGATCAGCAGTAAAATATATCACCATTGCACTTCCTATGTAAATAAAGTCCAGAAGTGGTTTTCTAAGAATTGAAAAGTGCAAATGTTAAGGATTTAAAATTTCATATTCAAATTTTCCTGCTTTTCATGGGAAGTGGTTATCAGATCAGAATTACTAGTTGAGAACTAGACAGATTATGGAATTTCATCACATTACTGGGATCAGACGTTTTCTATTTTTAGCCCATAGCAGAGTCCAAAGTGAGGGAATATGGCTTCGCCTTTGGGGCACACATCTCTTTGTTATTCTGTCCCCAGTGCCTAGATGCCCAACTGGCAACACGTACAGGAGAACTGAAATGTTGTTGTTATTTGGTTGGTTCTGACCCGACTTTCCTTACCATGCTCATCCTTGACTACCATATGTCCCATGTGACCCTAGTAAGCTGTCTTCAGCTCAAGGAAACCTGAACACGGACTATTAGAACATCCTCATTGCACTTAATGCATGTTTAGTGTGCTCCAGTCAATTTAATCCTCATTCTGGAGAGACGTGGAAGATGTGGTCCTCCACATTGGGTTGTGCTGCAAGTTCTATCACCCCTCATCCCTGGGTAGGCCAGATACAGCTGATGGGAACTGCAGTCAACAACATCTGGAGGGCCACACATTCTTCTTTACCGTTCTAGTGCTTATCCTACAAAAATACATTCATTCATTCATTCGTTTGTACATACATCGGGCCAGTTCATCTATCCAAAGTGAATGGCCTTAGTTTGTGTTTGTGTTCGGGATGGTAAATCTCAGTTTCTTCTGTTTCTCATCAGATGTTGAGAACAATGAAACTTTGGAATACCCAGGAATTTCCCCCTCCCCCCAAAGTGACAGGAAACTGTGCAGTCTTTCCAGAAAAGTTGTGCCGTTTTCCAGAAGCTACGCAGCTTTCGGCATGGAACCTGAAAACTGTGCAGCTTTCCATAGGGAAAGGAAAATGTGCAACTTTTCAGCCTTCTTTTACTGCTGTGTACCAACTGGTTTGTGCAAAATTCAGACTGGAGAAGGATGCAGCCTCAGTTGGCTTGAGCTTCTTCTCCTGCTATGTAGCATTTGGTCTGCGTTACATTCAGCAAAGACCGAAGCCATTATGCCAAACCCTTCACTGTGGTGTTTGCACATTTCCCAAGTATGCAGTGAAACTCAACAGAAGCAGATGGGTATTTGTTCCTCTGGAAGGTATACAATTTTCTGTCCCCACTGAAAAGACTGTGAGCAAAGGTTTTTTTTTCCAGCAAAGCTGCACAGTTTCCTCAAACTCCTCTGCAGTTTTCAAAAATTGTGCAGTTTATGTTGTGCAGGGAATAACAGCCACGAAAAGTTCGTATAAGTTGAACAAACTTTCAGTGTGCCAGTTTTCTTCCTACACAACTTTCTTGCAGAGTCAGGAATCCCAAATTCAACCCCAATGAGGAAACTGATAATTCCTGTACCATCGCTAGTTTGTGTATAGACAAGTGGTTGTGTCCTCTAACTGGGACTAAGAATAGGATTTAGGCCCCCAATTTTTGAACATTTCCATTTCAGCATATGAACAGGCCCATTTTTGTACCCAGTCTGACCTGCAAGGATCCATTTCAGAGGAGCGCAAACAAAATTTTACCCTCTCTGCTAATGCTTCTGTACTGAAGCAAGACTCACAACCTTTTATGATTGATATTGGTGGGATTTGATAATCACTTAGTATGTTTAAGACCTGGGACCCTCATTTGTTCTGGCAGAATACCCTAAAATGGCCAGGTTGGGGAAATTTTGATCCTCCAGATATTTTCAACAACATCTCCCATAAACCCTTCTAAGTGACAATGTTGGCTGGAACCACTAGGAGCTGAATTTCAGGATATTGAGAAGGCCAAATATCTCCCATCCCCGCACTAGACAAATATAATTTGTGACACGACAAAACTTTTGAGCTTAAAGGAGAGTGCCTTTCAATTACCAAGTGTTAATTTCCTTCCTGGGGCGATAAGTTCATCACGGACAAACACCTTCTTTATGAACTGCAACAGTCTCCACACATTTGGAAAATATGGAGAACGTCTCAGATGAGAGAAACTCACATGGTAGCTGCAGAATGGTGGACACTGGTGGCTTCCATAATGGGGGAAGAAGTAATGAATCTGCTCTGGTTTTAACCCAAATTTTAAAGTTTAGACTAAAACACAGAGTGGATTTGCCTCCCCTCCCACTGACAGGGAATCTACCAGCCACTGTTGCTGCAAAGACCCAACAAATGATGCCATCCTAAGGGGAGAAAATTATAACCAGTACCTTGTCCTTGACCAGGTACTATCGTAAAGCTTTGAGACACAGCGTTGGCAAGTTTGCAAGAAGAATGGTCAAAGAGGTCACTCTCCTGCTTCTGTTTTCTCATTTAATGTACTCTTGAGCTGGCAAGCAGAAGGTCAGCTTCCATCCTCTTGTGCCACATTTGCAAACACAATTGTTAGTGATGCTCCCATTCCTGAAATCCTGACTTGCTGTTTTTAACTGCCGGCACAGCGAAACTATCCATCCTATAAAACAATGGCTACAAATGACTGATTTGCAAGCAATTACTTAGGGTAATGGTATCACAGTTCCCAAACTAACAGATATGAAGATTAGAGTTGCATTTGGGGGAAAAAACTTTCTTTCTTCTTCTTTTTTTGGACTGTAACTTCCCAAATCTCCCAGCCAGAATGATCATGGTTATGGTGGCTGGGGGAGTCTGAGATCCAAAAATAATTCCCCCTTCCAAAGCTCTGGATTAAGCGGCTGGTTTCTGGTTTGCTAGCACAGAGGGAAAATCAGCTGTGGGTCCCCAGAAATCTCATGGAAAGTATAGCTTGTGCAGACTACTTGGCAATGGGCTGTGTGTTACATCAAGAGAGAATGGGCGCTGACACAACCACAAACATGTTACATGTAAGCTCTTAAAATCAAGAAACTGGGTGCTGAAGAAGGGAAGGGAGAGCACACAAACGCAGCAATCCTACACTCGTTTCCCTGGGAGTAAGTCCCATTGGGATGAGTGGGATTTATATCCGAGTAGACATGGATAGGATTGCATTGTAAATACTTTGCCCACGTGAACCGTTTCCAAACACAGCTCAACACTGGGAATGCTGCTTCTAAATGATGAATGCAGCCGCCCTAGAACTAAAAATTCTCACTGTCTCCCAAAGAGTTTAAACAAACTATATTAAAATACCATCTTCTGTCACATTTAAAGGCAGTTGGATATGTTTCCCCCCTCTATATTTATATACACACAGAGTTCTGATCTAGAAAAACCAATACAATAAACCTTTACTTAATGTTTTTGTTTTTTGTTTTCTTTTTGTTAAAAACAGGCAGTCTTTGGTGATGCAAAGGCAGAGATTGTGTGTTCGTTTGTTTGTTACCTCCTGCCTATTTCGCTCTGTCTCATAAAGTGAATATTGTTGGCACTGTCAGAGAGTTCCAGATACTGCTCCACAGATAAAACAAAATATCCGTCATAGCCCTGTACTTTCCCTGTGCTCAAGAGCTGCTGTTTTTCTCCCTCTGTCCAAGCCCTAATACCTTCTTCTCCATCTTGGAGTCGCTTTTGTTCCCTAGTCCAAGCCTGAGCTACCGCTCTCTGCCTGGCTACCTCCAAGACATGGTTCTTCTCTTCTTCAACAGTAGTCCCATACCGAACGTTGAAGCACAAAGAACCATGCTGAAGCTGGATATCGGCAAACCGTCTAGTCCTTCCACTTATAACGGAAGTCATTTGAGACACAGTGACATTAACGCCATTCTCCAAAATCCGTCGTCCCCCCGTGTTGCCGATGACCGCCAGGTCCTCCTCCAGAGACCCAAGCTTGATGAAGTAGTGTGTGTCTCGCCCATCAATGGTAAAATGCAGGTCTTCCAGGTAGTGGGCGTTGTTGAGGATGGCAGCGATGCGCCGGCTGTCTTCGTTGGCGACCCCAATGACGTCGGCCGTCACCAAGCCATCCTTGATGGCAAATTTGATGCCTTTCCCAAAAACCGAGGGAACGGCAGCAAATCTGGGGGGGCTGGCTCGCTCCACACATCTCCCATCACTGTACTTGGGGGTCATGGGCAGCTGGTCCAAGGAAATGAAGTTTCGGAGTTGCTTTTGTAGTTCGCACTGAATGCCAAGTATGGTCTGGAAAGGAGGAAAGAGACCATATGCAAAGTGAAGGTTTTACTATTTCTGTTATAGAAACACAGTGCACAGCTTCTTCAGAACACAGTGGCTGGAATTCTGTTGGTGACACACAGGTGTATGTGGTGCACATGTAGTTGTACTTTCCTGGCAATGGATCTTTTCAGCTTATGGTTGCAGAAGCAGAGTTTCACAAGTGGAACCACTGCATGTGGGCCTAAAGCCTTACTTGAGCAGAGCCTTAGAAGCATAGGCATTTATCTACCTGTTGACTCACCATTCAGTAATTGATTTGCTGGATCTACTCTAGCTGGGATTAATCAACAGGATTTCAGGTATGCCATTATGCCTTAGACAGTGTATCACTATTCATCAGTTCCTTCCAAAGGACTACAGTCCTCCCTCCACATTTGTGGGTTTGACCTTTGTGAATTTGATTATTTGCAAGGCAGGTGCTTGTCTCCCCACACTATTCTTCTCCTCCCATTTCCTTGCATTCCTCACCCCAGGCTTGTGAGGCTTGGGCTTAAAATTTATGTTTTTGATCCCTTTGGGGTGAGCACCCTCCCCCCAATGCTGGTGTTGTGTCTTCTCTGCCATGCGGCTACACATTCTGCTGTGTAATCACTTTGAGTCCCATTTGGGGAGAAAAGTGGAGTATAAGGCAAATAAGTAAATAAATAGATAGCTGGTGTTGGTCTGACAATAATATGCCCTCTTATTATTTTCTAGGAAAGCTGAAATGATTATTTCTGCGAACCTTTCCCGGATCCCACTCCTGGGTCTTTGTCTGAAGCTGTACCAGTTCATACGTTGTTTCTAAAGCATCCACCTCTGGTTTGGGGAATCCAGGAAGGACATTGTGGAGTTGAAACCCAAACAATTCAAGCCAACTTCCAATGTCTAGAAATAAAATAAAGAAAGTCATTGATATGTTGAACACCAGAAGTACGGAATAAAAATAGAAGTCCCCAAAACATTAAATATACTGGCCGAGATCCTAGATCAGCTATGTAGTTAAGTATACATAACTGAATATGTATATATATGAATATGTATATATCAAGCTGTAGGAAAGGAGATTCCACTTGAACCTCAGGAAGAATTTCCTGATGGTCAGAGCTCCGGCAGTGGAATATGCTGCCTTGGAGTGTGGTGGAGTCTCCTTCTTTGGAGGTTTTTAAGCAGAGGCTGGATGGCCATCTGTTGGGAATACTTTAATGGGTGTTCCTGCATAGCAGGGGGTTGGACTCGATGGCCCCTGGGGTCTCTTCCAACTCTATGATTCTATGAATAGCATATCCCGGTGTACTCTGCACCCCAAATCCTGCTTTACTGGGGAACAGCTGCTGCAAGTGACAGAGGTCTGTTCTCCTTGTGATCAGGGGACAACAGATTGGCATTTCTAGCCTCCTCTCTCCTACAATCTCTGGTGCGACAATCAGAAGCAGCATCCCCGCCTCAATTCTATCTCACACTGGAGATCGCTGGGAGGAGGGTGGCAGAAATGTCAGTAAGCTGGACCCCGATGGACAGGGGAACAGACCTCAATTGCTTGCAGCAGCTGCTGACCAGTAAAGCAGGATTGGAGGGGACTTATACAATCATGAATACATAGGGACCATGAATACAAATCAATTACAGCTATTTAATTCTAGGTTATTTAGGACTGTTGTGTGTGTGGCCTGCAAGATTGGCACTGGGGTGTGGGGAGAATTGTCCCTTGGCACCCATGCAGTTGCCCACCCCTGCCCTAATTAAACCCCACTGTTCCTACTAAAACACCAACAAACAAAGTTTTTCACTTCAGGTTCTTTGAATCATATTTTGCCACCCCCAAAAAGCACAGGATTCTTTTTTAACCCAATATGGTAATGTTGGCTAGGACAGAAAAGGACCTCCAGTGGCAGAAAAATCAACTGATTGCTTCAATTTTTTTAAAAAGGCAATATTCAGCTTTTTGTTCACAGAATACCTGTAAAAGACAGGCATGTGAAATTTGGGTATATACTTTTTTAAAAAACTATTTTGCAGGTGAAAATGTTTCAGTAGGCTTACTTCTGCATAAATTCTGCAACACAAAGTGCATCGGGGAGACTAAAATGTCCCCATCCCATTGTGCGAGGATTTGATCACAAATGTATTTTTTAATTTAATAAATACTGTCCTGTACCTGTTGTATATTTAGCCACATCTTGTATCTTGCCTGCTGGGTAGTTGTTTTTGAATGCATACAGATTGAATGGTTTGGGGACATTCTTCAGTTCTTCCCAGATGTGATGGTTTGGCGTTGTCCAGCGTCCAGCAATGACATCGTAATCCCTTTGGCCCAGGTGCACCAGTTTCGTCAGTGGATCGTACAGCCCTCCGTGAAAACCGATGATGACTTCAAAATCTGAATTGGTGTCCTGATAGATCTCCCCATAAGGTGTGTAGAGGATTTCCTTTATCACTTGGCCTCGGCTACTGAAGACAGCTAAGGGTGTTCCAGTGTTGTCACAGGCGACGTAATATTCTTCCCCACTGCTTAATTCCATAGCTATCAGGTGACCCTGAAGGTCATAATACAGGGACGTGATTTCTGAACTACTGTGATTGTATAAGTGAGTTACTCTTACTGGATTGGAGAGGTCTGCGTAAAAGAACTGGAGGTGCTGTCCCAAACTTGTCTTGCTGGCCACTCGCCGCCCCAGCCCATCGTAGTAATACTGGACCGTCCAACCAGCAATCCTGTTGTATGCCTTGGTCAGGAAACCATTAGAGCTGTACTCAAAGATGTCATTTCCTCTTTGCTTGAGGAAGCCATCTTCATCCATTTTATACTGAATGTCTCCAAGTCTGGTGATGCGATCTCTAAGGTCATACCTCAGAGGCGTCAACCTTGCACTGTTTCCATGGCTAAGTAAATTAATATTTCCATTGAGGTCATAGCTATAACGCCACTGGGTTTTATCATTCACTGAGACCGTCTGAAGCTGGCCATCAGCATCGTATTCGTAAAAATATCTTGTTATGTTGGCATCTACTCCTACTCGTATGTCGCAGATGACCATCCGGCCCATATTGTCATACTGAATGGTCATCCAGTAGGCGATGGATTTAAGAATTTCATATTGCACTTCGATCACTTGGCCATTGGCACTGAATATTTTGGTATGCTTCATCACAGTGGTGGTTATAACTTGGTTTAAATCGTAATTGATTACACTGAATTTCCCAAACTGTTCGGTTTTCCCGGAAACATCCACGTAGCGATATAGGTCAATGGGAAGAGGAGTTTCGTTTATCATGGCTTGCATGCTTGTTACGCGGAAATTGTTGTAACTGTAGTCAAACCTGGCATTCACAAGTCCTTCTTCACTGAATCTGAATATCTGTCGACCAATCAGTGGGCCTAAAGGCACAGAACAAGAAATAATTAAAGAAGAGGAAAGCAGAGCACATCAGTTTTGAAAAGTATTAGATCAAACAAAGAAGAGAAAGACAACTTTGGATTTCTCATAAGATATCTTAGTATGAGACAGTACACAGTTGACTAGCAAATAAATCTTGGGAACACTGAGTCAAACCATTGGTCTATCCAATCCCAATATGGTCAACTCCAGCTGCCAAAAGTTTTCCAGTGCTTCTGGAAAAAATCTTACCCTTGGCTATGAGAAGATGCCATATATATGCAAAAACATGCATACACATAGTGACCTGCCAGTCTGGGAACTCCTCTCTTTTAATTGTATTAAATGACTATACTATTAAATAGGGAGGAGCAGAATGGGTAGAAATAGCTTGCATTAATCTATTGTTGCCAACTAATTCTAATATCAATCATCTTAATACTGTAGGACTGATTAGATATTTTACCTGTAATATTACCACATGTTGTAAAACTGAAACTTGTCCCTGATATGATTGGTGCTATCTTGCTACGAATAGTTATTTAAGACGCATCTTATATGATATGCAGAGAAAATAGGAACTAGGTAGATGTAAAAGACAGCATAAATTGATTAAGCATTAGGAACTGCCCAAACACTAGAATAATGATGTGACCTTCATAAATACCACACATGGGAAGAGAACAGGCTTATAGGTCTATCTATGGCCATTTCTGCACTAGACTGTTATAGTGCTATTATTCCACTTTCAACATCCTATGGAATCCTGATCTGCTGTCTGAACAGGCTTCCTTTCCTCTTTGCTCCCTAGTCCTTTTCCTTTTCTACTTTTTTTTTAAGAGTGTGAAGCCTACAGGCAGGAACTGTCTCATACTTTGAATGCCTTTCTAAATGCTTAGGAACTTTTTTTTTAGGGAAAATAATAGTAGTAATAGTTCTACTTGACCTTATTTGAATTATTCTTCAGGGCAGGGCTGGGAGATTGCCAGTCCTTCTTTTGGGACTTATGCTATAGAGGTTGGTGCAAACTTGTATTGTGTCCCCGGAAGTCTACTAACGTCTATGAGGAGTTGCTGGGAAATGTTGTTTGGTACTCTGGAGTACCCCACCGTAAAAAAAACCCCTGATATAATTAATGTAACTTAAATCAAACCAGACACTTTAAAGAATCTGGGGCCAGATTTATTTATTTATTTTCATCTATATGTTATCATACAAGAGCAGTATAAGACTTTGCTTTTTTTCTAAACTTTTTAAATTACATGTCTAATTCCATAGTCTGACTAAGCTCTGAGTGGGATTTTTCTGTATGCTTTTAAAGGACCAAGAGGATTCTTCTCATTGGGAAGCATGCTGAAAGGATTATAATTATCTTCTGATAGTAATATTACTAATATCTGCTGTGATTTTTAACAGCTTGTAAATTGGGAAATAAAGTTCAATTACAGCCACAGCCACTAAAGCAAAGAGTGGGGTGGCTGGTAAGTCTCATGTCAGTGGGTGGTGAATCTATTCCAGGTTTAATTTAGCTTTAAAGGTGCTGTCCAAGGTTCTGGACCTTTTTAGGAATAAGTTTCAGCACCTCAGAGAGCTGGATTCAAAACCTGGAATGGATTCACCACCCCACTGACATGGAAGCCACTAGTTGCCAGTGAGAAGGGACAAAGAAGACTTAATATACATCCTCCAGGCCAGATCTCCAGGGTCTCTACCACTCACTCACACGATGGTGCAAACATAATTTTTCATTAGTGGGGACCTTAGAAAGAAGGGACAATGAACTACAGAAAACTGAAGTCTCTCTATGCTATTAACTGGATCTTCTCCCATGGGTAGGAAACTTTAGTGCTTGAAATGTTTCTGGGCTACATAATCCTAACCATTAGCTATGCTTGGCAGAACAGATAGGAGGTGTGAACAAATCTGTCTATCTACAGACCTCTCTCTCTTTCTCTCCACATCTCTGTCTTTATCTTTTTATCTGTAGCTCTACCTGTATCTGTTGGGGTGCCCACATTTGTTGTTGTTATGGTTGTGTGCTTTCAAATCTTTTCCAGCTTATGGTGACCCTAAGGTGAACCTATCACAAGATTTTCTAGGGCTGAAAGTGTGATACCCCCAAGGTCACCCAGTACATTTCCATGGCCAGTGGGGAATCGAACCTTGGTCTCCAGAGTCACAGCCCAACACTCAGTCCATTACACAATCCTGTTTAGCACCCCTACAATTGCTTCTGCCTCCCTATTATTTCCTTCCCAACCAGATGGCTATAAAGGGTATATTTTTAAAGGAAAGCTGCAAAATCTAGACATTGAATTTTGCAGAAATTTGCAAATCCTGCAAAATTGGGATATGGAATTTGGCCTCTGAACAGTTAAATGAAGAGTATATGCCAAGAACATGTGGAGCGGAAGTGAAACACGTAAGTATGGTTGTCACCCACCTGTCTGCCTGTATCTGATAGTGCAAATAAATCCATCGTGCATCAGGTGTATTGTTTTGATAACACCAGATGACTCTTCGTAAGTAAAAGAGACTTGCGTCGTATCGTACAGAATCTCTGAGAGTCTGGACTGCTTGGTGTATTTGTAGAGGACCCTGCGTCCTGTTCCCGGATAGAGAGTTTGCAGGAGTCGTCCGTCTCTGGTGAAATCTTGGATGAAAGACACGCTGCTGTCTGGTGGGGAATACAGATTACGGTAGTAGCCGACAGAGAGCATTGTCTGGAAGCTATGGCGCACCATACTTGGCATGGTGACAGACAAGAGGTAGTCTGACTGGTCGTATTCGAAGATGTAGCGGCGTTGGCTATGTAGCAGAAGCATCACAGACTGAAAGGAAAAGAAAAAGCCCAGGATATTAAAGGAGAGATTATTTGCAAATAAATGTCAGATTTTTTAAAGAATGCAGGGAATCTGACGACTATATGCTAATGCAACTAAGATAAAGCACTCGGTTCTCCCAAACCTTCTACCAGACAGGTTGCATCCTGCGTCCAAGCACCAGAGCAAGTATTGATCCCTCCTTCATTTCATTTAATCCAGTTCTAGTGGCCGTTTGAGCTTGTGAGACATTGAGGATTCATATTTCATTCCTTTCTCCAATAAAACCAGTGGCATGGGCTAGTTTTAGAGGCTCCACAACCTCTCTTTAACAGATCATGGAGCAAGACAAGGAACCATAAATCATGTTGAAGGCAGCTGTCTTCCCTCATCTTCCAAATCACAGTTGGCTCCTTCTCTCATGACTATTGTATTGCAGTGGAGGGCAGCATGGAAGAGCACCCAGTTCTGTTCTTATTGCTGGACAGAGTGATTTATTGCTTTGAGACTGGACTAGGACTCCAGGACAGCAAGGCAGGAATACCTGCTCAGCCACAGAAACCAACGCCACAGTCTCTCAGCCTCCTCTGAACGAATCTTGCCAAGAAAACCTTAGGATATGGTCAACATAAGTCAGAGTCAACTTGAAGACACATAACAACAAGAAAGGGTTAGCTCCTCACTTGCCTTAACCCTGATCTAAAAGATAGCTCCTCTGTGTCTGCTTCTGCTTCCAAGAAAATAAGAAGACACCAAGGGTCAAAGGTCATCAACATGTAGTTCAGCCCTGAAAGCCCCCTTCTGAGGAGCTGAAGGGAGCTAGATAACTGAATTGAATCCATTCCTTTCCCTTCTCCCTCCAATGGTTAGGAAGAATTGCTGGAAATATTCCTGGGTTTTAAAAATAGTTTTATGGAACACACACAAATGCACTGGGATGAACCACAGAGGGTAAAGTACAACTAGATACAAATCAGACATCGTGTCAAACCATTGTTTGCACTCGTTTTAGTCTAGAACGCAAACCATGGTTTGAGGTTTCAAACCTACCATGGGCAGACCCTGGTTTAGAGCTGCTTGTCTGCCTTCTTTTTTCATCCTCTCAGCACTCAGCTTCATATGTTTACTCCCATCTCTGTTGTGCAGCAGCCTCTGGAGGTAGAGCAGTGGCTATTAACTACGGTTTGTCAATTTAGACAATATGCCAAACCATAGTCACCACAAACCATGGTTTGCAAAACCACTTTAAACCATGATTTCAGATTCTCATTTTTCCTATGTAATCACAAAGCAGACTTGTCAATTTGGACATCACAGCAAAACATAGCTAATTTTGCTTAATACTATTTTGCTGCAATGACTAAATTGAGCTTAGATTGATTCAGGGATCCTTTATGAGTTCTTAATATACATTTTGAGGAATGACAAGACAGTCTATCCATGTATCTAGATCTTTCAAAGAAATTCCATGCTCCCATTTTTTTTAGAAACTGGAGATATATGCATTTTTAATGATGTGTCAGCTTACAATGTTGTTGTTTTTCTGACAACATCCAATAATTATATGATACAAAAATAGACATTTCAAAATCTGAAAGGGAATGTTTGTGCCACAAAAGTCTCTTTCATTTCAGGAGGACCTTTAAAAACAAAAACTATATGGGGCACTTCGGTCCCACACCTCCTCTTAGAATCATAGAAGCTTAAGAGTTGGGAGTGACCACAAGGGCCATCTAGTCCAATAAGGATACATAATTAAAGCAGTCCTGAATGCTCTTATCAATCTCTGTAGAAAAACCTTCAAAGATGGAGAGCCTGGGAACCTTTCCGCACTACACGATATAGTGCTATTATTCCACTTTCAACATCCTGTGGAATTCTGGGGTTGTAGTTTACTGAGGCCAGAAAAAAGGCTCCTCTGGACCTGATAAGGATTACTATAATGTCAAAGGTCCTATGCCTCGCTCTATTAATCTCTGCAAAAACCCTTCAGTGAATGGAATTTGACCATTAGTGTATTAGTTGCCATTTCAAACGTGGAATACAAGGAGTTTCTCTTACTAGCGTAAGCAGCCTACTGTGCTAGAAACTAAAGGCCCTCTCCCAAAGTTGTGCACGCAGATCCAGGTGTTGCCCCAGTTAAAAACAACCAGTAACACCCAAGAATAAGACTATTTCTCTTTCATAGTGGCATCCACAAAGGAGAACAATATTTCATCAAAAACATCTGTCAGGCACAGTGGGAAAGGTGAGATCTAGAATATTTTCAGAACTCTAGTGACCATAGCACCCAAGCAGTTCAACCTGTTTCCTATGGGTCCAATAATAACCAAAACTTGGTCATGGTTATTGATATAATCGCTTGATAATGTCCACCAATATTTGGAACAAAATATTAATCCTAGAGTTTTGCTCCTGTGTAATCTTGAAAGCAGCTGTAGGAATTTTTCATTGATTAATAGTTGTTTGCAAATCTTATCAAAATAACTTTTGGCAAAGATCCATTTTAAACCTGTGAGATCAGATCAACTTCCTTTTTGACTATATACCCAAATATAATTTAATTTCTGATACTGCTTCAATACTCTTAACAATAGCATTCTGTGCAATCAAGGCCTAAATACCAAATTCCCCTACTTTTTTTTTTGGAGATTCCCATGAAGGAGAATTAATGGGCTTGGCCATCTGCACTAGGCTGTCAAGCATTATTCCACTTTCAATATCCTGTGGAATCCTGGGATTGCAGTTTAGAGGCGAACCCCAGGATTCCATAGGATGTTAAAAGTGGAATAAAGCACTATAACAGCCTAGTGCAGAACGGCCTTAGTTGTGCATCCAGGTTTCCCTGCAGTCTTTACAAAACATTCCAGGTGGCCCCAAGATTTACCTTTTCTAAGTAGGTGTAGGTCCATATTTTTCCATCTGCCCATGTTCTGGAAATGATCTTCCCGCCCGGGTCATACTCCATCTTTTCAGTCCATGTCCCTCTCTGGATGTACGTCACTAACCCCAAATGCGAGTAAGTGATGTTGACTTCGTTGTACTTATTGATGGGGGACCAAAGGACGGGACGGCCTGCTTGGTCGTACAGGATCCGGAGAGTGAACTTGCGATGGTCATCATAGATCTTCCCCGTTCTTGTTATGTGATCAAAATCAATGGATAGCAGGTTTCTGTTGTGGGCCTAAAGAAAACATAGACATGTACAGGACTAAAGTGACCCTATAGACAAAGGCATTTTGAGAAACGCTAGGGAGGGTATCAAATCTCACAGCCTCATCATTTTCACTTAGTAGCACCTCTTCCAGCTTCTTTTTTATTTTTATTAATTTATTTATTATTTATTTATTTGTATTATTATTTATTTTTATTACAAATGTAACAAGGAATTTAAAATATGCACATACACATATGCCTTCAAGTAGCCTGTTGACTTATGGAAAACGTAATGAATTTCATAGGGTTCTCTTAAGCAAGGAACATTCAGAGATGGTTTGGCATTGTCTTCCTCTCAAACATAGCCTATAGAACCTGGTACTGGTTGGTAGTCTCCCATCCAACTACTAACCAGGGCTGATCCTGCTTGGCTTCCAACATCTGAAAGATTCTGGCACCTTTAGGATATTTAGGCCTACAATGATAATGCAGTACATACCAGACAAGGTATTTAGAAAATTCTGCAATAACTTAAACTCATCCCAGAAAATCTGACCAGATCCTGCATAGGACACCTCCCTACATTCTGTGGTAAGTGTGCTGCCAAGTTCTGAATGAATATGAACAACTTTCTCCTAGAAGGGCCTGGCAAACCAAGGGTTACGGTGCTGATCTCTATGGGCCTGGTTTCCGAAAGTTTCTCACATCCTGGAATAATCCTGCTGGTGGGAAGTTGAGGATGCACTTCTTCGAAGTGACACAAGTGTTTTTTGGCCAACATAACAGGCACGGTGAAGTTTTTAATGGTTTTTGATTGCTTTCTGTCTCAGACCTATGTCACCTGCACTCTAGCTGCCATCCTGCCTGTGTCATTGCTTGTAGATCATGGAAGCCATGAAGCCCTATGAGGATAGACTTAGAGAGCTGGGTATGCTTAGTCTGCAGAAGAGAAGGTTAAGAGGGGACATGAGAGCCATAAATTCTGAAGGGATGCCATGTAGAGGAGGAAAGTGGGCTTGTTTTCTGCTGCCCCAAAGAGACCAGGACAAGGACCAATGGATTCAAGTTGCAGGAAAGGAGATGCCACCTGAACCTCAGGAAGAACTTCCTGATGGTCAGGGCTGTCCGGCAGTGGAATATGCCCCCTTTTGGAGTGTGGTGGAGTCTCCTTCCTTGGAGGTTTTGAAGCAGAGGCTGGATGGCCATCTGTCGGGAGTGCTTTGAGGGGTGTTCCTGCTTTGGCAGGGGTTGGACTGGATGGCCCATGTGGTCTCTTCCAACTCTACATTTCTATGATTCTATGATTCCGTAAAGCAAAGGTGAATTACATGCTCCATAGCTTAGGGTTCTTAGGAGTGATCACATCAATGGTTCTGCCCATCTCGCCATTACATATTGAGACCAATGTATCAATTTGGCAGCCCTTCAATTGGAAAATCCCTCAGAGCATTCAGCATTCTTCAACTTCCATGTCTCCAGGTGGACCATCTTACTAGGTCCTCCATCCCTGCACAGAAGATGTGCTTCCACCAAGCCAAGCTTCACCAGGAAATGATCTGGCAAGGACAATGGAGTTGTTCCACAAATCTACTACTAAAGGTAGTCAAGTTTTTCTTAAAAGTTCTAATGAAATGTTAGTGAGCGCTAAGGGCTTCCAAATAAACAGCATCTGAGTTCGGTGTGAGGCAGGCCTGCCTGTATTTGTTGAGTAAACATTCATCCTTTCACTGGTTCAAAGAGGCCATTCACAACCATGAGCCGATGTTGACAGACTTGGTCTCCTATGTATTAATAGCTAGCTCCTTCTTTGAGTACAGATCTTTATATAACCCAAATTATACTATCCCCACACTAGAGGTCGGTAGCAACACGCTCCCACGGGGTATCACAATATTTTCAAAAGCATAAACATTTATATTTAGGGAAAAATCTGCAATTGGGGAAAACCCTCCAAAAATGCACCAATATAGACAAAAATGGGATGCAAATCCTGACTTGATTTGTCCTAAACAAGTAAATTAAAAACAAATCAAAATATCTTTTTGATGACAGACCCAAAATGGTAGGTTTAGAGGAAGGGCGTTTGAGGAATTGTATGCCTCTTCTGAGTGGTTTTTGTCATTTATGAAAAAAAAAAAAGTGAAGTACTAGAAAATCCAGTGATTGCTACCACATTCTAGTAGTGTCAGAAGAGTTGTTTGTATCTTAGGCCATTTCCGCACTAGCTTGTTATAGCACCATGATTCCACTTTCAACATCCTATGGAATCCTGGGGTTTGCAGTTTCGGGAGGGGCCAGAAGGCCCCTCCAAAAACTGAAAACCCCAGGATTCCACAGGATGTTGAAAGTGGAATCATAGCGCTATAACAGGCTAGTGCAGAAATGGCCTCAGTGATCAAACAGCCTATAGTGCTTGCATGTTTTCATTCTCCCTCTCCCTCTCCCTCCCTCTGTGTGCGTGCATGCATGCACATGCTTGTCTTCAGGAAGGGAAAAAGAAAAGAAACTGCAGAGATAGGAATCAAAACAAAGTCCTGCACTCTCATCCTGAAAGTGAGAGCTCTCAGGTGGGTTGGAGACGCCTTGAAAGGCTCTCTTGCCATGCTGAGATGGTCACCGTGTGTTCTAAGTTGCGCCTCTGCCACCAGGCAGATGGTTTTTGGAGTCCCTGTTGGCATCACAGCCAAACGTGAACAGCTGTCCAGTGACGTAAAAGAGTCACTTCGCATTAGTGACCTTGTATGTCTCTTTTGGCATTTGTTTGGCTGTTTGAAGCTGGGAAAGGATGTGAAGGCTGAGAAGAGAGTGGGAGAGTAAATTTTTGTTACCAACCTGCTTGCACAGTTCTCATTGGAGATGTGTGTGCCCTTTGTTTTCTTTGTTTCTGCACTATATAACCCGGCGGTTCCCAAATTTTGGTCCTCCAGGTGTTTGGACTTTATTCCAAGAAGGTTTGGGGTTTGCCTACTTTTAATGGGTTTTAACCATTTCCTGCAACATTATAGTACCATGATTCTAATTTAACTGCCATGTCTAGATCCTAGAAATCGTGGGATTTGTAGTTTAGTGAGGCACAAGAGTGCTCTGGCTGAGAATTCAAAATATCCCCCCTTAATCTTCCAACCCCAAAGGGTTCCACAGGATGGAACACCAGCGGTTAAAGCGGGATAATATTGCAATAATTGTGTAGTGTGAAAGGGGCCCTGAATCAAACCAAAGGCAAGTGCTGATATATCAAAAATAAATAAATAAATAAATAAAATAATAACAAAAATGGGATTGTTAGCAACAGCATCTAAGAAGCACTTAATATTCACTTACACATTTCTCCCTGTGAAGAGGTAATCACCTGTTGGAGTTCAACCTCACAACCTTGCAATCAATATTATTTACTGCAATATTTCAAGGCAACATTGCTTTCGAGTACATGAAGACTGTAGCCTGCTACACAGTTAGGAATTAAAAGCCACTTCTCTTCTTTACACAGGAAAGCAATTCATAGTAGTTCTATACATACCTACTTAGAAAGAAGGGTTTAAAGCATCTCACTCCCAGATGAGGAGGCAAAGCATTCAGCCTTAGGATAGCCCAGTATACATGAGTATATATAGACTTATATATATAGACTTATATGTGAATGCTTTTTAGTTTCTACCTACCTCCTTACCTCCCTATCCATCTATGACTATTATATACTAGCTACAACTTCCATTGCCAACACATAACTTCAATAAAATGGTCATATACAACTTTATTTGAAGCAACTGAGCTAAGGCATGCTCCCCGTGTATCACAGCCTTAGCAGCATGGGTGATCACAACAAAGAACAGCAGAAGAAGGATTTACAGTGGTATGAAAGTGACTTGACTTTAGTTTTATTTTATAACAGTCTGGGAAGGTGAGAAATCAAGCACAGATTAGATATTTCACAGGCTCTAAACCATGTCACTGCTTGCACATTTTGCTATGTTCCAATAAATGGGCTGTTTCCCTTTCTTACTTTATGCATCAGCACAGGTGTTTGGTTTGGTAAGTAAAACCTGTAACATGAACAGTGCACATTTTATATCAGTGGGACCAGGCAATTTGAAAGACTGTACCTCCCAAGAAGAGCCTGTCCAGATTTTAAGATCCATGACGGAACATTCTCACAGTCATGTTTGGTGAGAACATGGGAGCCAACCTTCTTGGTGGCTGCTCTCAGACTGTGCAGTTCCCCGGCAAAGGAAGCTAGGTTGGTCCTCTCTCTACTCTTTCTCCATTGGCACATGGAGATTTTCTATTTATGCAGGCCTCTTGAGTATTAACTGCCTCATACAGAAGGTTTTTTTTAAATTTTGAGGTGTTGCATTTGTATTATTTTTAATTATTTTAAATTAATGTTTTAGGATGACTGTCTAAGTGTTTTAAAACTTTTATATTATCCATAGTTTTGGCTGGATTTTATTTAATTCATATTGTGGGCTGCACTGGGTCCTATATTGGGAGAAAAGTGAGATCCTGAAATAATGAATGAATGAAGTGAATGAATGAATGAACAAATATTCTAAAGCACTCAACATATGCTGATAATGTCCACTGTCAGGACTGGATGGACCTTCCACTGGAGTTTATGCACTTAATCTCCCTGTTCTCTGATCTCTGTTCCCCATTGCTGAGATATACATGTGTACCTAAAGACATACATCTCAGTAATTGGGAAGGTGTGACCTTCCAGATACTGCTGGACTACAACTTCCAAATGCCTTAGCCAACATAGCCAATGGACCAGTGGAGATGGATGGTAGGAGATGCAGTCCAAAAACCAACTGGAAAGCCATGCATTTCTCTTCCTGGACTTTCCTGCTGATGTACCCTTCATGATTCCCCTCTGCATTTGCCATGAGAATCAAAGATGCTTCCTGCTGAATTGGACCAAACGTCTTATCTAGTTGAGCATTTCCCTTAACAGTGAATCACATGCCTGGCAGGAGGCTTCAGTCTAGATGGCAGATGTTGGCAGGAGAAGGACAGAAATGATCTATGCTTTCTTTCTCATAAATATCCTGGTTGAAATTCCTGGGCCTGGGGAAAATAAGTGTTCCTTAACTTCTGTATACAGCCTTGGAGTTAGACAGTGGTAGCTTTTAGCTGCCATGTTTGAGGTGCAATTTATCTGCTTTGGCTTTTCTTCCAGACTTTAAAGAAACAATCAAAGGTGCAGCACTGAGTCTGGGGACAGGGCTTTGCATCTTGAGCAGCTCTTTTAAACTCCAAAATTTAAAAAAGTTTTACACAATGCTTTGCAAAAGGGAGTTAACAGAGTTACATTCAGACAGAATCTGTGTAAGGATGGATCAGAAGGGAGACCAGAGAGGTAAGTGAGGTCGAGTTTTCCACACTTCCTCCTCCTTTCAAATTGGATAGCTTTTGACAGGATCTATAATAATCACTGTGTATGTGGGTCATTATTTTAGACCATTACCTTGAACACTAACTGTTCACTGTACTCATCAAGGCCTCTCCAAGGAGTAGTTCTGTCAAATGGAAAACAGATTTTTTTAAAGCATTTTTCCTTTCAGGTTATTGATGTGCTTGGATCTTAAACTTAAGTCTGTTAATTAAACAGAAAAATATTGACCACCTGCCACAGGGATTCATTAATAGTCTCGCTAAATATAAGCCATAAGAACAAATTAGATGTGATAGTAACAGTTCCATGTGTGCAAATAATAGAAGTGGAGATGCCAAGATTATTCCTTCCAGGTTAGGTTTGGACAAAGCTGCCATAAAAGCCCACCTGAAAGGACAGATACTTTACAAGAACATAAATTATTTTATGGCTTGGAATTCAAATCTGAGCCACAGAAGAATCCAAAACTTTCCTTTCATTGCCCCAACAGTCCTCCTAGTCCCAAAAAACCCTTCCTACCAGCTTCTCAAAATGCTCTCCTCTTCATTTATTTATTTGACCAGCAGCAAAATCTAGAATGTTATTTTTTTAAAAGGAACTAATTACTTTACTCATTACTCTGACACCCAGTGGGAATTACTTGTTACTGTTACTGCAATCTAGAAAAGTAATGCAAAGAGTTATTCAATACTAACAAGTTACTGTTGTGCCATTGAACAATACAGGGAATATGGGGAATTCTCTCTGGTTCACCAAAGTGGTGAAATTTAGAATATCCAGTTTAGATATTCTGCTTTCTGAGAAAAATGCTTCTCTACCACTTTCTTCCCCCTAGAAACAGTTCCTGTCTGATCTTGGGAGTTAAGCAGGGTCAGCCCTGGTTAGTACTTGGATGAGAGACTGAATCCAGGTGCTGTAGGTTGTATTCCAGAAGAAGGAACTGGCAAAACCAATTCTGAGTATTCCTTGCCTAAGGAAACCCTATGAAATTCATGGCATCACCATAAGTCGATAGGTGACTTAAGGCACATATGCACACAGAGAAAAAACATTTAGTTGCTTGTAATGTTATGTAGGTAGTTGCCTGTAATGTTATAATTTACCTTGTTTGGTCATTAACCAAAAAGGAGACGGTGGTTAAGAAATCTGAAGAATACCTAAGACTCGGAAAGGCAACCATGAAGGAACTAGATAAGACCCTCAACTATGAAGATATATCAATAAATATCAAAGTCAGAATCATCCAGGTCATAGTATTTCTGATTTCTGTGTATTGGTGTGAAAGTTGGACAGTGAAGAACGATGGAGATAGCAAAGCCCATTTTGAAAAGCAAAAGTAAGGAGTGAGTGAAAAAGAAGCTAATTATTCCACCATCTACCTCCTTGAAACCTCCTTCTTCATCTACCATCTTGTCTGGCCAAAGTATCAGAGCTAAACTGGGAAGAAAAACACTTGGGAAGAGAAGCTGAGTCTAGCTAGAGGACATTTGGCAGCTCAGGTGCCATGGCTAGAAAACACTCATCTGCAGTGTTGCCTCACTTTTTTATGATGATGAAGGAATCAGACATAGATCTTAGCTATGCTAGAAGCATAAAAGTGGTGTAAAGGCAAAACCATCCACTTTTATGCTTCTAGCATAGCTAAGATCCATGTCTGGTTCTCATTCCCATCTTCATTCGTTATTTAGGGTTTCAAAGATCATTGCCAATACTTTGAAGGGGACATTCAATTAAGACATTCTCTGTCAGGGCCTGCCTTGCGGAGAGGGAATATCAGTTGTCATATCCAACACCTCCTAGGGTTTGTTCCCCGTCGATGCTCGGTATTCCCCCCTTGCAGGGTAGGATTCTGGATTATTTTCAAACTCTCTCACTGTTGGTGTCAAGGAAGGCCTTTCTACTTGCAAGGTTGTATGTACATCCCTCAAATGTGACTAAGGGTAGATATCTACAGACCCCTTTTCTGAATTGTATATGTCATTGTGCTCAAGCTCCTGACGTTCTCCATCATACTGTATTGTTCTGCCCACTGTATATAATTCCAAGGAAAAAGTTGTTAAGGAGGTTATCGGAAAGGAATATCTGTTTGGATAGGTTATCAGTGGAATACTTATTGGAAGATCAGAATCTGCATATTACTAGGCTAATGGCCAACTTTCTGGTGGAGGCAACAAACTTATGGTTTAAATTCTCTAGAAATGATTGTTGAAGTTTTATTGTAAATGTATATGTGTAGTATGCCTAATAAAGGTTAATCAGAGAGAAGACATTCTCTAGACTGCAGACTCTAACACGTTGCTACAGTTTTAAGAACGGCAACAATAATACTTCAACATAAAGTTGAGACACATTGCTTTCCAAATGAATACCACATTTTACACATGAACCACAAGCCCTTACCCGTAGCCTTCTTTCAAATGCTGAGATATTGCCTTTGGTCTGCTCCTTCCTTTGTCTCCACTCAATAAGGTTGGAATTATGCTCCCCAGGTAGAGAGATATTGCATTTTCCTAAAGTGGGGTTGAAAACGCCTGCTAAGATGTGTGGCTCGGTGTTCAGCGTGATCTCCATTCCGCTGGCGAAGGTGACTCTCAGCGACCCATCCAGACTGACCCGATAGATATTCTGAGTGTTGTCTGTCAGCAACAAAACAAAAGAGGCGAGAGAGTTCAGTTCTTCAGCTTTAGGAAGCGTAAGTTAGGTGGGCAAAGGTTGCATTTATCCATAGTTCAAACAGCAGTAGGCACTGCCAATTGGTGCACCTCTTCATTATCTGAAATCTGCAGGGTTTTTAAGCATACAGTGGTATTCTTATTTTATCCGCAGGACTGTATTTACATATTAGCAAGACCTGGGACCTTGAAGAAAGGGCTTCTACTTTTCTAAGACATTTCAAAAGGTTAACTCTTGAGTCAGCAGTCTGGCTGATCTACCACTGCCTTTGGGCTGTTGATATGTCTGAAAAACCCATCCAAAGAATTTAATGGGCAGCAAACTAAAATCATAGCAAATGAAGACTACCCTAAGACAGACAAAAATATGATGATGATGAAGAGGATGAGGATATAGAAATATGCCTTTGAATTGTAGAATAGGAATGGCAAAATCCAGATACAGACAGACATAGATACAGGTATCTCTGTGTGTGTGTGTGTGTGTGTGTGTGTGTACTGAAGTGTTTAACATATAGGAGTGAAAAATATAACATGAGCAAAAGAATATTTTAGAATGTACACAGATATAGTGATTAACGCCATCCTTCCAGGACCCAGGACAACCTTGGGAAGAGTACTGCTAGTTTGCTTTATTATCACACGCACACACACACACATACACACACAAACACATATGGGGCTCACTTTGATTTTGAGCAGCTGAAGAAGGCAGACACTGAAACATTTTGCTAACTCATTTACAAAATTCTGTTTGTTAATTGTTCCCGTGTGTGAGTGTGGTGATTAACTGCATCTTTCTGAGATTCAGAACCAACTTGTCAGAAGGGCTGCTTGTTTGTCATGCCATGGGTTACCTGTCTTATTATATGGAATATATTAATATATGGAAACCTTTGGATGTCAAGGAGCACAGTAACTAGTCGTACGACATGTACGTGCGACTGGGGGCATTCCAGTGCCATTTACATATTGATCTGAGATATTGTCCTACCATAAGGATCAGCAATATCTATCTTGGAACAGATAGAACACTACGAGGCTGAACTCCTGGCCCAACTGACCTTGGGCAGACTTTGGGTTGACTGGTCTGTAATTTCCAACAAACCCCACTTTTTAAAGCAATATGGTTACACTCGTTATTTAAAGGAGGCTCATTTAAATAAAAGGATGTGGCCATCAGTTTCTCCTATTAAGATCTATGATACTTATTAATGCTTATAATCAATGTGAAAATATAAACAGCTGCTAGGAATCCTGAGCTTGATACTTTATTGTTGTGGTCATTTGCTGCTAAGTTGGCTTCAATTTATGGCGACCTCTTGACGGAGAGATCTCAAGAGCCCCTGACGGTGGATACACAGCCTGACTCTGGTCTGAATACAGTCCTCCCTTCACATTTGCAGGTTTGACCTTTGTCAATATGATTATTCATGAGGCATGTGCTTGCTTTCCACCCACATTCTCCTCTTCCTATTCCCTTGCATTCCTTCTGTGTGAAATGGATTTTTTTTTCCTTTTGGGTGAGGAAAGCTCCCCTCCACTGCTGGAGGCGTGTCCTCTCTGCCAAGTGGCTGCACATTCTGCTGTCTAATAGCCACTGATGGCTCAGGTGCTTTCTTTGCTCTTTGGAATCTCCTTTTTCAAGATGGTGACCAGAAGTAGCTAGAGCGCCAGAACTCAGTGCTCTGCTCTTCTCCATCTGAGAAGAAAGTACCAGTAAGCCCTTTATCTTATCTTTTTTCTTCCCCCTGGGAGTGCCAGGGCCAGAGGCAAGGGAATGGGAGAGGGATCATGGGTGGAGAGTTATTTGTGTTTTCCCCCACTTTCATGAGGGTTCTGCACCTCGAACCCTTGCGAATGTGGAGGGGCCATGGTATTTTAACAGTGACCATCCCGTCCTTTTAAACTTGTTTGATCAGTACCTTCTTGCCAACTTGTTAAAATAATCAAACATGAAGCCACAGGACAGGACTGCTATAGTGGTTTCAGTGTCATACTAGGATTCTGGGATATCGGGGCTGAAACCCCTGCCCAGCCATGGAAATCTATTGGGTGGCCTTGGGCAAATCACAGTCTCTCACCCTCAGAGGAAGGCAATGGTGATATCTCTGAACAACTGTCACCAAAAATACTCTATGGTAAGTTGTTTGTAGGGTTGCCATAAGTTGGAAACGACTTGAAGGCAGCATACAACAATAAATCAAGCCACAGCCGACAGATGGAGAGTTTTACTAAATGCATTCAATAAATGTAAAAGAAAGAAAGAAAAGAAAACAGCAAAAAATCAAATATAAAACTACCTTGTTTTAATGTGTAAATGGTAGAGGTAGCTGAGAAGTTGGTTGCTGTGACCACATTTTCCCTGTTGGAAGTGTCAATTTCCACTCTCATCAGCTTTTCGACATCACTATGGAAACTGCTGACTTCGCCAGTTGGAAATGTTGCATTAGTTAAATGACCATCCGAGTCATACCTGGAAAACAGAACAGGTTCACAGAAAATCAATCAGAAAATATGGGTACTTCTCCCCCGCCCCAATAGAAGGGAGAACAGATGTATTCAGACTGCAAAGTGATGTACATATTCTGGTGATCCAGATTGACTCCACACTCACTCCTGGGCATAACAACCAGTGCTTTGGTGTAGCCAAGGGTCAAAGAGTTTTTGACTTTTTGATTAACATTACCTGCCACATCCCTTAAGCTTCACTCTTATTTATGTGTTTAAATTATTCGTAAGCCAGCTTTTTACCAATAAAGGGACTCAAAAAGGCTTGCAACTTATTAAAAACAATATAGATTATATATGATCCAAAAGCATCAATAAAAAATATACACATAAAAGTTCCTTAAAAAAACACACAACTAAGTAAAGTTAAAACCACTGAAATTCGTTAAAAGACCAAATTAAAAAATCAACAAGGCAGCACATCACACCATGGAAAGCCCATCCCAGTCAATTTCTAAAAGCCTGATGGAATGTTTTGTACTTGCTGGCAGGAGAGCAAGGAGGGAGCCATCCTAGCCTCCCATGGGAGGGAGTTCCAAAGTTTGGGAGCAGCCACTGAAAAGGCCCTGTCCTTTGTTCCCATGAAACAGGCATGAGAAGGAGCTAGGACAGAGAGGGCCTCTCCTAAGATCTCAGAGGTCCAATGGGCTCTCTTCTGTACCAGTTTAGCTATGGACCTCTAAAACACCTGAACATCAGGAAGAGCTTCCTGAGGATAAGAGCTGTTTGACAGTGGAATATGATGCCTCGGAGTGTGGTTGAGTCACCTTCTTTGGAGATTTTTAAACAGAGACTGGATGGTCTTTTGCTGGGGGTGCTTTGAGTGTGTGTCGTTGCATGGCAGAATAGGGTTGGACTTGATGGCCACTGTGGTCTCTTCCAACTCTTTGTTTCTATGATTCTATGAAATTGATAGGAAGAGGGTGAGACAGATATTTCTAGCAATAGTATACTGTTCTGAGCTTTCTCTGTTATAATGTTAAGTATTGGGGGAGGGCAGTTCTTGGTTTTGCATGGACCATCAAGATCTATTAGCTTCACAAAAGATCTGCTGCTATTGATTACTTGCGCCACTCCTGTGTACAACCTTCTTAAGAGAACTGAGAACATTTCCGCATGACACTCATAGCACGATGATTCCACTTTCAACCTCCTATGGACCTGGGGTTTGCAGTTCCGGGAGGGCCACCGGCCCTCCCGGAACTGCAAACCCCAGTTCATAGGAGGTTGAAAGTGAATGTCGCGTTATAGAGTGTTGTGAGGAAATGGCCTGAGTTTAGGTATGACTACTTGTTAACATATAAAGCCGGCTAGGTCGAGAGCTGTTAAGTTGGCCTTTTGGGCCAACCACAAAGTCACCTCCTCTACTCCCACTGTCTCCATCCAGATGCACAGATGCTGATAGGCTACTTCTTGTGACAAGCACAAAACCATTTCCCCTGCTTAAAACAAAAGAACATCGATGGCACTCTAAAATAAAAAAAAAGGGAACAGAATAAAAATTTAACAAGAGCAGATTTCACCCCCCCCCGCTCCATTTATGAATTTGGAATCAACTGCAAAAGGTCAGCAGAAGAGCAAAAACTAAAATAAAACTTTCTTTGCAGCAGGAGAAATCCACATTGATTTCTGTAGGAAGGTACATTTATATGTACCTTCAACAGTCTGAAATGTAATACGGTTCTTGACTGTGAATCTTATTAGTTAGTTAGCATGGGAGTCATGGTTGCTCAGGTCTTCTCAGTAAGACGGAATTAATTATGTATTTTAAATTTACAGGTTTTCAGCAAGGTGACTGAGTGTATAATAGACAGCCAGCTCCTGGAATGCATGGATGATGGTAGAGCTACGCAGATCTCTGCTTGCATGTTGGAGGGTTAAAATATGGTATGAGGGCCAACCTCCTGGGGGCTTCTAATGGTGCTTATATCCAAAAAGGCAGGTTTTAGGACTACTGTTCCTGGAGTACCCTAGCCAACATGGGCAGTAGCCCCTACCACTAGCTGGGGGAGCTTTGGAAATCACAACCCCACCAAAGTAACTTCTCTGAGTTATTGTTCAGTTGAACAGGAGATGGAACTGTAAGATTTGGTATCCATTAATTGTACTGTAGACATACAAACTGATTCATAACTAAGAAAAAAGAACAATCCCCAGAAAGAACAGAAGGAAAAACAAAAACTATCCATAAATAACGTATAACTAAATCTGAACTTAAACTAAACTAAATTGAACTAGACTAAGACTAAGGGCCTTTCCACCCTACACTGTTATAGTGCTATGCTTCTTATTTTTAACTTTTAAAACTGCCCCTTACTGGGCTGCAATTTGGTTTTAAAATGCTGTTGATCCTACTCAGATATGGTTTTATAGGTATCGTTTATATTTTCCTTTGTATAATAATTTGGCCTGCTTATTGGACAGGTTAAGAATAGCTGTATAAAAATATTGGTGTAAAAGCAGGGATAAAAATAACGAACAACTCTAGTGTGAATTCATTGCATGATATGAACAAAAAGAGTTTTCGGGGTTTGGTACTTTAACTGTGATGCAACATAATGCAGTCACCACGAGAGGGCACTCTCTATCCAGGGAAGACAAGAAGGAAGCCGTAGCTACTCATTAAATAAAATCTTTCTTTGGTTTTACTGTTTTCTTTCTTGAAGAGCTGCAAAGGTTCAAAATGCAGTGGGAATCATGCATATGATTGGAAACCTTGGGCTCATGCTAGGCATATACAATCTTCACAAATTTCATTCTGGTAGGTAAGAATGAATAATTTTAACATTTTCCTCTTCACCAAAATGACACTGTCTGGGAGAACTATTTGCAGCCTGGAGTTTATTCTGTGAGAACATCAAACCTAGGCTTTTTGCATAGAAAATGGAATTTTCTGGTTTTTCACCTAGAAATGTTACATTCTGCATAGAAGACCATGTTTCTCTGCATACAAACCTGGTTTGCTCTGCAGAAAATGTCATGCATTTTTTTTTTTGCACAGAAAAAGTCTTAAACTGCATGCATTTTTTCTTTCAGCAGAGTGAGTCTCAAACTACAAACATTCTTGCCTGTGTGGGATTCTCCCCAAGAGGGTTCACCGATGACCAAGACGCCTGTTCTTTGGTTTATTATTCAGATATTGTCCAATAGTCTTTCCATGCCAGGAACACTAGGTGGCCACATGCTCTATTTTACAGAGAGAACCTTCTGGTTGAAGGACTGTCAGAGGACATTCTTTTATCAGAAGGCATTCTATATCTGAAGGTCTGTCCACTCCAAATTGAATTTAAGGATAAAGAACCACAAGAAAGGAGAGCAGGGACTTTGAAGCTGCCCATCAACAGCTCCCTAACAGCTCCTCTATCACAGCTCCTGTATAGCAGACTGGGGAATAGGCGCACTTGTCTTCCTATATCTTTACAGGGCTACTCTTTTTTGTCTTTGCTTGGGGTGGACAGGTGAATGACCTGCAACAGGATGAAGGAAGAATTATATTAAGTGACCATGTGGGCTAGCAGTGGGCCCATGTTGGGGTGTAGGCATCAGTAGGTCCCTGACAGTACTGAACATAGATGCTGTGTTGCCACGAGGCTGCCTGATTTACAAAGCAGGGCACCCTACTGACATGTAGTTCTAAACCCTTTCTGCACCACCCTCCAACCCACCATAGGGACAGGAGAAGGATGAGACCACGATGACGGTTCTGCATGACGGTGTGATGGTCCATCTCCGTCGCCATGTGGTGCAATCATGGATTAAATCATTGACAGGTTTTTCCCATTAATGACTCACAATTGCACCACCATCCTGGCCTGGCCTGGCCTGGGGAAGCCCCAGAAGCACAATGACTGATCTTCCTGCCCCAGTGCAGCCTGGGAAAATACCTTTGTGCACTTCGCAAGGAAGAGGCATATCCATCACACTCCCTTCTGCAGGGAGCCAGTGGGTGTGGAGGGGAGCACTCCCGTCGTGGTCCCATCCAGGCAGAACTGATGCTGCAATCCCACCGGATGTCTGTGCGAAAAGGTAGGGTGCAGAAAGGGCCCTACTCTACCAATCTCTAGCGGAGTTACTTTGACTTGGCAGTAAGAACACAGTGCTGGGTAGGAATTGGAGTTTTGGCAGATGCTAGGGTTGCCAGAGCTAAGAACTGAGGTCTTCTTCTCCAGTTTGCAGGGCAGAAGAAGACTCTCAGGGCAAAGGTGCTGTCTTGAAAAGTGTATGTAATATTTAGATTTGCCTCCTTTGTCAGGCCTGATGTTTCCTGTTTGAATGGCATCCTCTGCATAACAGTGCTCGATGCTTATGGAATCACGCTTAATGACATCACCAGGAGCTGCCCCTTGTGACATTAGTAAAGCCAGCTTCCCATGACATCACAAAAGGGTGTCCCCCAATTTTGACCCCCAAATCCCAGGGCCTAGGACAGTACTGTCTTGGTAATTCTAAATTTATCAGATCAAGTTAAAATTGTGTGTGTGTGTGTGCATTTGACAGCGAGAGTGTGTGTATGTTGGTGGAGAGAGATTGAGAGGGACTGAAGGAGAGAAAGTAGATACATTACCATGCATGCCATCCTCTTTGAGAAAATGTGGAATTAATATGTAATGAAATACAAATCAAATCAAATCTGTTCCCTCAGATACTATATTTGTGGCTGTTAAAAATTTTGGACAAAATTGAGAGTAGCTAACATGTGGGAACCTTGGAACTAGAACGATAACTGATGCTTTCAGAAAAATAACTTTCCAAGCTTTCTATTGCATCTGGTCATTCCATGCACTGAGAGCAACCTGTTGAACGCCAGGCCATAAATTGACCAGACAGCTTGAAACAAAGCTGACATCTTCCATTGATTTTTCTGCTTCAGCAAAATCCTAGTTCTCATAGCAAGCTTAGGAAGATGATGGGCTGCAAGCAATTGGCAGAAATGGATTGACTGGAGAAGCAAAGGAGTTCTGCAGGCCCTGGGCACGTGTCTACATAGAAGGAAACCCCTTTGAACTCAGTGGTGCTTACTCTCAGGTAAATGAGGTATGGAATTACAGCTTGAGAAATACATATGCAAGGGGATCTTGTAGCATCTTTGAGAAAATACATAGTTTGAGATAGTTTTAAAACCCATAGCTTAAAGGTGAACTTTTGTGTGGATTCTGTTGTAGATAATTTGCAGATTAATACAGAAACAGGATGCAATGGTGACCTATTTGGATCTTTATCACACAGCACAATCACAGCACTATGATTCCACTTTAACTGACATGCCTGTACCCAACAGAATTCTTGAACTTGTAGGTTGGTGAGGTGCTAGAGCTTTTAGATGAACCATTGCAAAAAAGTTCCAAAAAATCTTAACCATGTATTTTTTTAAACAACCAAAAATAAAAAAGCTGGGGAAAAATGCCCAATAAATCTATTGCTGTGGGTCTTTGGGCCTCTAAAAAAATGAACAATGAGCACAGCAACTATAAACATGCTCCACATTCCTTGGGATTTTCAGGAAACTGCATGTGTTTCATCCTTCCCCTGCCCCCTGCTGCATCTTTTGTTCTATACAAGGAATTCTAGGTTTTCCAGCTCGCAGGCCTGCTAGATAAATGGCATTTACCTTTGGATCAGGCCGTGGCATCAACAAGATGGTGTTCCCCCTCAAAAGAGTAACCACCGTTTGTAGGCGAAATGGATGCTCTCACGAAATATATAGACTTAAGGAGGTTCTAAAGCTACTTACTCATAAACCGTTGTCCATCCGTACTCATTGCTTTTGGTTGCCAGAAGACCTGTGGTGCCTGGATAAGTCATCAGGGCCAAGTTGTAGCCTTGGGTGTACACTCTTTTGAGAATACCATTGCTGCTTATGGTCAACCAGTATACCTGACCCCCTGGCATCAGCAGCCAGAGAGGCAAACCGCTGGCATCTCGACGAACGTGAACCGAATTCCCATTGCTGTTAGTGATGGTGGTGAGATCACCTTCCCCGTTGTACGTGAAATTGTATATATAGTCCCTGGTAATGAGATTGAGGGTGTGCAAATGAGTCCCGTTGCTGGTGAACTGATATAGCTCTTGGTCGGCCGGGCAGGCGATCTCATAAATATTCATATCATTGAGATGAGCCTTATTCCGACTGACAGCACGGATACGGATATTGCCGAGGTCAGCTATGTACAGGGTGCCGTCGGGAGACACGGTGAGGGAAGAGGGAGCTTTCAGCTTTGCATCTTTGGCATACCCACCATCACCTGAAAAACAACAGAGAATGGTTTTTAGGAAACCACGGTTCCTGTGAGTAGCTAAATTTAAAAAAAAAACACGAGGAGGTAATGTTCTGTACCTATAATGATTAGCTGGCATCGTCTTGCGCAGTTAGGAATGTACTGACTCTACTTAGGCATTCATAACTGCTTGGTAGTCATGCTTATGGTTATGGCACTATGGTCACAGTCAGAAATGCTCCACCAAATCTTACCTTAACAGCCGGCAGCTGCACTGAACAACAGAGGTCTGCTCTGAGGACATTCGAGGCATTGCAGGATATTTCTAGCCTCTCCAACAAGGAGGTGGGACAAGGGGTCCTGCTTCTGATTGTTGCACTGCCAACTGCTAGATGGACTGAAATATCATCTGCATTGCCCCAATTGCCAGCAGAACAGACCTCTGTTGCTCAGTGCGGCTACGTTAACGTGGGTTTGCGGAATCAGTTTGGGAGATGATATGCAATTATGCATTTGTAACTATGGCCCTTTCTGCACAAGGCGAGGCAATCGCTCTGTGCCGTTACCTACCGCTTTTTCTGTGGTCCGAAGCAACGCAAACTGTGCCTGAAGCCCTTCCGCAGGGCTCCTCCTTGGTCCAGAATGAATCGGAGCAGTGTGAGGTCTGTAGATCTGCACTGCTCTGGCTTCCAAAATGGTGGCTTCCGGCTTCCAAAATGGCGGCTTCCGACTTCCAAAATGGTGGCTTCTGGCTTCCAAAATGGTGGCTGCCGGTTGGTCATGGGTCCCAATCAACTGCTGAAGCTCGCCATGCCGAAAGCCCGCCGTCTGCAGATCTCAGGCTCACATTGGTGCGAGCCTGAAAATCTGCATAAGGGAGCAGGAACGCAAAGGCGCATTCCAGGAAAATAAAGACCTGTTTTTTCCGATCTTTCAAAAACACGCTGGAGGACCACTTGGGGTCATCTTGGAGCAGACTGAGATGCAGATCTCCTGTAAGTAGTCCGCTCCTAGTCTGCTCCAAGGTGCAGACAACCTCCCTGTGAGGACGCACTGCCCCGTTCTAATTGCCCGGTGCGGAAAGGGCCTACGTCTGTCACACGGGATTTTGGCCATTATTGTCTTCCAGCAAACCAGTTTTTCAATTAATTTGTGCTCTGTGATCAAAAACCAATTTGATTCTCAGTCCATTCTAGTAAAGATCATCTAGTGCTGATACCTGAGTGACACAGAGAGCCACTGGAATGTTGTCCTCGGCATAGGGACTGGAGAGATCCAGGTTCCAGTCCCCACTGAGCCTTGAAACACAACTGACTCACCTTGGGACAGTCACACTCTTTCAGCTTCATCTCCTTTGCGAGGATAAAGTGCTCATCCATCCAAAACTTGGCCCCCAGCAGCTATCAAGACCTGGAGGGACTGCTGCTGCTTACCAGTGAGGAGGGGAGGGAGAAGGGAAGCCATTCAGATGACGGAAAACACATCTACTTTGCCCTTACAGGCGGGATAAAAAGGATGCTTGCAACTAGTTACAGCTCTGCTCTGACACATCACACATCGCTGGTCACTGGTCCGTCCTAGTCAGGTCTCCCTGTGAGTGCACCCTCATTTCTTTTCCCTTCCCAGCCAAGACCAGCTGCTTTTTCCTCACCTGAACTGCCTTCCCTTTACATCCCTTCCCAACAGAAATGGCAGCAGAGCCCTCATGGGATTTAACTGCTGCTGGCATGGGAACACAGAACTGCGTGGGCACAGTATTACCCTCCACTTGCTTCAGGTACGATCTCAGAAGTTATCTTGTTGTGACGGCATGCCTTCTGTTAAAGCCATTGTTAATTGTGCGAACAGCACGACGCCTCATTTGGCCCTAAGTCTGCTCTCTCCTCCCCATCTCTGAATGCTGCGGGATTTTATACATTGACTAAAGCATCAGAAATAATGCAATTGCCCCTTGTCTTCCCTTTCCCTAGGATGGGTTTTGAACGTGACCATTATCCTGGCTTACAGGAGGCATACTAATTTCAGCATGCTGGCATGATATCCAAGCTGGCTAATTGTTTCATTTTGCCTCCTAACAATGGAGCCCAATCCTACAATTATGATAATATGGTTCATCCTGACCTAAAATCTGCTGTGCAGCATGTCTACTGTGCCCAGAGCAAGAGGTATTGCATTGCGCGGTGGAGACAACGTCTGTCTTCATGTTGTCGTGTTGCTAAAAACTGGGTAGCAAACCATCTGGATTTTGAAAATACAAACACTTGACTGACAGAACGAGGACCAAGCAGAAGCCAGAACTCTGCAGCCTTGGTCTCATGAGCACGACGGCTAAAAAAGGGAATTTCACATACACACTGAAGTTTCCCCTGGTGTTTTCTTCTTGAAAATCCACATTTTATCGCTCTTTCAGGTACCTTTCTTGTTCATATCTTTCAGCAAGTAGACTTGGCATCATGATGGGCAAAAATGGGTTTTAGTTCAATGTTTTTGAGAATTTATTGAAATTGAGAAATTTCTTCACATTCAGGTTGGAAAGATTTTGAGACTAAGCAAGAATTAATAATGTTGGAGAATAAGTGTGAATATCTGCCCCCTAGGCAAAGTTGCTACGATTACTAAATGTTTAAAATATTATTATTAATTATATTATTAAGTTGAGAACCTATTACAGGGTAACGACATAGCTGTTCCATTTCCCTTTAAAAATTTCACAGAGAGTTTCAATTATACTCCTTTCTGTGCAATATTGTACCTTAACATTTTTTTATATTATTATTATTATTATTATTATTAACATTTGTAGAACCTAAACATTATATCTATCACATATTCTTTACCTTATTTCACGTTGTACACCATTCTTACATAACTTTTCAATTATTTTGATATTTTCTGTATAATATTGAATATTCCTTAATATTTTGTTTAATCAGTTCCTCCCCCTCCCTCTCTAATCTATCCCCCCATAATTAACAACACATTTTATATTAACAATATTTTTTTTTCCTATCAATTTTCTTCCTTCCCTTTCCCTTCTCTTTCTATGTGACTTCCCTTTTCCCTTCCCAATCCTCTTTCCGTATTATGCATTTTCTCCCCTCCAATCTCTATTTTTGTTTCTTGTTCTAAACCTCCTTATTGAGAAATCTCTTTTTGTTGTTGTAGTCACCCTAATTTTCTACTCAGTCTATATTCCCTCCTTAGTATAAGTGTTACCCTCTCAATCCTTTATTCAATTCTATACCTTCCTCTCACTTCTCTTTCACCCACGGGTATAGATGTGGCGAATTTAATTTTATAAAAATGCATACCTTTCCTCATATTTGGGATGGGAAGAACTTAAGGTTTAAAAATGAAAATGTGAGAGAAAATCAAAGTAGCCAATTTTCTAAACTACTTAAGAATAGAGGGGACCATCACCTGAAGCCAACAAAAGAACAGGAGGCGGTCTACAATTCACTGCATCAGGACAAGCTTCCAGGCTTTTTCCAGACTGCTTAAAAAAGTTTAGGAGTTGGAATCACAGACTTGGAAGATACCCCAAGGGCCATCCAAGTCCAGCCTCTTTCTGCCATGCAGGAAGACACCTTCAAAGCATTCCTGACAGATGGTCATCCTGTCTCTGGCCATTTCCGCACGGGACGAGGGAATCGCCCTGTGCCGCTACTTACCGGACTTCTTGGCTCCCCGGTCCGGTCTGTGCTGTCCGGGGCAGTGCGTGCTTGTCGCTCTGCACTGCTCCGGGGATGAAAATGGCGGCTTCTGGTTGGTCGCTCGCCAGCCTAAAGCCCGCCCCGGCAGATCGCAGGCTTGCACTGGTGCAAGCCTGCAAATCTGCACCGGAGAGCGGGCATGGAATGGTGCGCTCCGTGCTTTTGAAAGACCTGTTTTAAGCGGTCTTCCAAAAGCATGCTTGACACCACTTGGGGTCGTTCCGGAGTGGCTGAGGTGCGGATCTACGTTAAGTAGGTCCAACCCAGTCCACTCCCAGGTGCAGACGTCCTCCCTGGAGGATGCTCTGCACCGTTTCTATTAGCCTGTGTGGAAATGGCCTTTGTTTAAAAGCCCCCAGAGAAGGAGACTCCACCACACTCCATTGAGGCAGCAGCATATTCCACTGTCAAACTGCTCTTACCATCAGGGAGTTCTTTCTAATGTTTAAGTGGAATCTCCTTTCCTGTTCCTGTGGCACATTTCCTGCACCTGTTCATGTTGGGATTTTGTAAAAATCCAAGTGATGCCGCTCTGTTCCTGTCTACACCCTGTGAATTTCTGGTACTGGCTGTAACTTAACTTAGCACTACAGTAACTTCCAATTGAGGATTTAGAAATGCTGTTTAGGCATCCAAAAAGAAGAGGGTAGGCAAAGCAATCAAGGCAATGCGAATGGAGCAAATAGAAAAGGAAGGAGTATGAAAAATTTATAACATTTCCCTTCTGCAATGTTGGAATTTTGAGAACTGAAGGAAAATTTCATGGGGGGCAGAATTCATATTTGGGAGTCAAGGTTCTCACTTTGTCCCCACAAAGCTACACTTCTGCCTTCTTTCTCTCATTTCAGTTCCCAAGATAAGAGGAAACCCCACGCATACCACAACTCGAGCAAAAATAAAAGTAAGAAATAAAAAGACACAGACAAAGTCCTAGGAACAAATGAGCCCTGACTGAATGTTTCTCACTACCCAAGAGAAACAGAATAGCCTTGACAATACCTTCCGTCTGTCCCGATACGGCACGGATAGACCTCAATAATAGATTCTGGGCAGCATCAATAAGAGTCTAGCATCTGGGTCAAAGTATTCTGTTTTTATCAGACCCCACTTGGACATCTGTGTCCAGTTCGCGGCACCACAGTTCAGGAACAATACTGACAAGCTGGAACATCTCCAGTGGAGAGCAACCAAAATGGTAGAAAGCCCGGAAACCATGAAGCCCTGTGAGGAGCAGCTTGGGGAGCTGGGCATATTTAGCATGGTATGAAGGTTCAGATGCAAAATGATAGCTATGTTTAAATATTTGAAGGGCTGTCATATGTAGGATGGAGCAAGCCTGTTTTCTGCTGCTCCAGAGACTAGGACATGGAGCAATGACTTCAAACTCAGGAAAAGAGATTCCGTCTAAAAATTAGGAAGAACTCTCTGACAGCGAGAGCAGTTTGACAGTGGGAATACGTTGCCTGGGAATATAGTGGAGCCTCCTTCTTTGGAGGTTTTTAAACTGAGGCTGGATGGCCATCTACACAGAATACTTTGATGGCGAATTCCTGCATGACAGGAGGCTGGACTGGATGGACCTTATGGTCTCTTCCAGTCCTATGATTCTCTCATCTTACTTCTTCAGTTGCTTAATGTCCCATTTTCTCTCTCCTCCTCTGATTTTCCCCCTTTGTGCTCAGCTAGCTTCCCTTGCAGCGAACAGAAGTCAAGGTGCAAAAGAGTTTGCATTCAATGAACTTAGCTGGGGGAAAGGAGAGAATGGGGAAGAACCTTGCCCAAAAAACAAACTGCCGCAGTCTGTCTTAGCTTGTGTGTTCTTCCTTAACTTTTGCCATCTTGATCATACTCTCTTGGCCACAGGTGTCCTGGTTTTCATCTGTGAAAAGTTGGACAGTATGAGATGCAGGTATGACTCTTTATGAAGTAGGTTCCTAAGAACAGTGGGCTTTGGGCACAGCTCCTAGCAGGAGTTTGTCTGAGAAGTAATGCAAATTTTGCAATGGGCCAAATGAGGGGTGATATAAGATTAGCATTTACAACCCAAAAAACAGCCACCCCTTTGCCTCTCTGTTCTGCCTATTGAAGCTTTTCACCTCAAGATGACTAAGCAATCTTGGTTCAAGATTGCAGGCTAAACTCACTTGCCAACTTTTAAAGCCAATATTTATGCATGCCTTTTAAAAGCTGAAAGCCAATAAAGTTGATTTGCAATGTGTTCTGGGCGGCCAGAAGCAATTACTTCTTCATGCAGTGCATAATTAACTTGTAGAATTCCCTACCTCAAGACATAAGAGAGAGGGTCACTAGTTTAGATGGATTTTTTTTTTTAAAGAAAAAAGATTAGACTGATTTCACTAAGGAGAGGAACACCAACAACTGTTAGCTAACTGTGAATCCTCCACAAACAAAGACAGCATCTGAATACCAGATGTTGAGTACAAGGAGGACGAAATGGTTATGCATATCTTGTATGATTGGACAAACCTTGCAGTTTTACTCTCTCTAACACCGGTGAATCTGACATTCTTTCCATCTCTAGTGTTAAAACGTTTCCCAGTTTAGGTACCATCTTCTTCTCCTTCTTTTAAAAAATGAAACCAGGAATCTATTAGGCTGCTTTATACTGAGACAGACCGTTGATCTATTCCAGTCCAATACTGTAAATTTCTGACCAGCATCAGAAATCCCAAGCACCACCTTGGGATTTCATGTAGGATTTCTTTTTAGCCCTCCACAAAGCTTATTCTTTGCATTGCATGCATGCGTATATGTACATATTCACTTTATATCCTGCTTTTTTCTTTATACAGGATACAAGGTAGCTTGTCATTGCTACTGTTGTGTGCCTTTACATTCCAACTTATGATGAAGCTTAAGTGAACCTATCACAGGGATTTCTGAGGCTGAGAGTGTGTGACGTACCCAAGGTCACCCAGTGGGTTTCCATGGCCGAGCAGGGACTCGAACCCTGGTCTCCAGAGTCATAGTCCAATGCCCAAACAACTGCAACCATTTTAAAAAAAAACAGGGTATGGTTAAACATGACAGGAAAAAAAAAACATACCCCACAGTTCCCTGGTATTCCATGGTGGTTTCCTATCCAAATATTACCCAAATACAGACCCTATTTAGCTTTTGGAATTAGACATACTTGGGTGCATTCAGGGTGGTTATTTGCTTACCGGCAATGCACGTATTTGATATGCTGGAACCACAATGGGCTGGTATGGTGAAAATTTGAATGCTAACATTAGTCCAAGTTTATCTAGGGAATAGGAAGCCTCCCAGTTTCATTTTCTTCTGCATTTCAGTTTTTTTTAAAATCTCAAATTTATTTCCATCCCAGATAAATAAAGAAATGAGTAATTCATCATCATCATCATTATTACTACTACTACTACTATTATTATTCCTCCTCCTCCTCCTCCTCATGTTTTTAAGCCATGAAATAAAATTGTCCTGTTATCTGAACTGGCTAAAATTCAATAGGGAAAACTCTCCCTGGCACAGAGAGGATGATGGGGTATTTGCCTTCCATGTAGCTGTTAATGATGGGGAGTCTCTTAGAAAAAAAAAGCAAAAAAGAAATGCACCAATGCACCAATGCAATTCAGCACCAATGCAGTTCAACACAATGCAAGCATAAGTTTTAAAGAGCTACACTCTCAAAGCCCTGGGGCTGGCTTTCCTTCTTATTCCCTTTACAGTGTTTTAACTGGGAATAAACTCTTTGGCTGGACAGGCCAGCCTTTTTACCATCTGAATTTCAGTTCCATGTTCCTTTATTGCCAGCCAAGTTTGCTGAGGATGATAGGACCCATAGTACAAGACATCTAGAGAGCACTACTTCGAGAAGGGATGAATATATCTAGATCAAGCTTGTTCTCTGTATGCTACTATGCGCAACCTTTCTTATATATTATCCATCCAGTGAAATTGAGAAAAAAAAATGTACCTGAGAAGCAGTCACAATTGGGGTCAATTTTACAGTCACATTCTGTCGGAGCTCCAGCTATGACAGAGATTTCGCCGTTGGTCGTGACCTGCTGGATGCGATTGATCTTCCGCTCGTCGGTCTCGGCGATATACAGCATGCCGCTGTGAGAGACGCTGATGGCTCTGGCCGATTCAAGGGTGGAATGGATCGCCACCTTGCTGACCAAAACGTGGTCGATGCCTGGCACTTGGCAGTGAATGGGGCGGCCGGCAATAATCCTCACTCGCCTGTTTTCAGAAATTTGTAGCACGATGTTATTGTCCAGCACGTACAAGGAATTGTCCAGGGGGTTGACAGCGAGGTCGGTCGGCCATTCTAGGCGGACCTGCAAAAAAAGAGAAAAGGAAAGGTTTGAAGAAGGTAGTTTCTTCACTGTTTACACTTTCGGCCAAATGGCCCCCAAGAGCAGGGGTGGCTTGCTCCAAGTTAGATATCCAGATAGCGTAAATGTTCCTGTTGGCCACTGTAGTTCTCAGAGGATTTTCTTTAAAAATAAACAGACAATGTTTCTGTTGCCCCAGCATATTCAGTACCAATTCCGAACACCAGCAGCAACGTTTTATGACCACCTTGAGGATTTTTTTTTAAAAAAAGATTTTTAAAAAACATTTTACAATATCTAATGTATCCTTTTATATTCTGTATATAATAAAAACCATATTTTTCACATACAACTTCATAGATATCGATCCTATTTAACTGTTCTCTATAAATGTTGTCTCACTCTAACCAACATAAATAGTGTGTAACAGCAGAACTATGAGCTTAGGCCATTTCTACCCTACCCTGTAGTAGTGCTGTTATTCCACTTCAACATCCTTGGGGGAATTCTGGGGTTTGTAGTTTCCTGAGACCAAAGAGCTCTTTGGCTGAGAATTCTGAATGCCCCTCTCTAAACTGCAAACCCCAGGATCCCATAGGATGTTGAAAATGGAATAATAGCACTATAATAGTGTAGTGTGGAAATGGCTTTCATCTACCAATTTACTTCTTCCTAGTTCAATTTCTTATCATGTCATTATAGCAGCTACTGAGAGATCTGCTGTCAGAGATGAGTTGACCAAACCTCTAGAAAAATACTTTCTAAAGTTAGTGTAAAGGTCATGTTGCTTTAATTGCTTTAACTGTGAAGTGCAGCTGGGGAAAGGAATGTGACTCAACCTGAGTTTGTGCTGAGTCAGGCTGATGGGCACCAGGTGCAGACAATACAAGGGTTGGCCAGGATTGGGCTAGGTGTCTGTATAAAGGAAGCACAATCCAAGCCAACACTACACACATTGCTTGTCTGTTGGGGGCTCTGCTGGAGAGAGCCAAGTTTCCAAGTTATGGAATGGCCTGCTGGAAGAGACCTGGCACATTACCAGTCTTGACTGCTTTAAAAAAGCAGTCAAGACTATTCTCTTCTGAAAGGCCTTCCCAGACTAGTGTTCCACCACCTCTCATCAATTGTCCTTTTGTTTTAATTTTGTTTTAATCTGTTTTAATAATTAATGTGTTTTAGGGGGATAGAAGGGTTGGTGGGTGGGGAGGATGGGGTACATTTTAATGTTTTAATGTATTTATATATTCCTGTAATGCCGCCTCGATCCACTGGGAGAGGTGGGATAAAAATAAATATTATTATTATTATTATTATTATTATTATTATTATTATTATTATTATTATTTTGCTGGATTGCCATCTGGACTTTGTAAATATTGTATACATGTTGTAACAAAGATTAAAAGAGCCTCCATATTGGAAGATTGCAACTTGGAGTTGGTGAGTGTTACTGGCTTAGTGCTTGTGCTGCTAATGGTGTCCTCTGCTGCTAGACATGCTTCCATAGCTGTGCATTGCTATCTCTGCTAATCTATAAGGAGTTTTTCATTGACTGGCTATTTTTGCCTTTCCCCCTTTTGTTTTTGGGGGACATCTCCTTCCCCATTCATCTTTTAAATAGTTACATACACCATTCCAATCTTCTCTAAATCTATTGTGTGCTGAACCCACAAAGGTTGAGGGCCTGCTGTAGTTTTTTTTTTTTTGCAGGTGCCAGAAGGACACAGTAAACTTTCCCCCTGGAGATACAAAAACACAGCATGCCAACAGCGTTTCTTTTCTTCTGGCATTTCAATATTCTTCATTCCAGTACTCACTTTTAAGGAAGGCACATTATTATCCTTCAGGCAACTCACACAAATAAACAAAAAAAACCAGTTCCTGGCAGGGAACATCAATCAGAATTTTTCCATAACACACCTGTCACTATTCAGACTGTCACAGGCAGTGTTGACAAGCCAAAATGCTGGTGAACAGGAAGCAGTACTCTAATGTCTTATTATTTCCACAGGAAGGGAGAGGATTTAAAAAGGAATGCAGAATCCATTCAGACAGTAACCCTTCTGAGTCATTAATTTCAGTTACAGGGGGATAGATTTCAGTGGAACATTAAGAGACATTTCCTGACAATAGTAGCCAATTTCCTAAGAAAATGGAGGGCTCTCCATTGCACAGTCATCAGCTGGGCATGCATTAGCTCTGGATATTCTCTGCTGAGCAAGGAGCTGGACCAATTCCAGTTCTCTGACTCTGTACAGAATAAATGTGACCAAGGAGTGGGTGGGGAACAGGCTCGACAACTGATATACTTCCATTATGCTGTTGTACACAAGGTCGGCCCAGCCACTAGACCAGCGGTTCTCAACCTGTGGGTCGGGACCCCTTTGGGGGTCGAACAACCCTTTCACAGGGGTCGCCTAAGGCCATCAGAAAATACGTATTTCTGAGGGTCTTAGGCTCCATTACCACCTTGGTGGTGGTGCGCAAGCGCGATCCACGCGTTTCGCGTCTTCCTGCCCCCTTTGGTGGGCCAAGGTCAACACTCTGGAAACTTTTCCCACACTGCCCCCCCAGCAGAAACGAGAGCGAAGTGGAAGCAGAGCCCAGGGAGGTTCTCAGAGTTTTTTCCTGGGGGAGACACGCGGCTCCTCTTTCCCTCCCTGCCTCCCCCCCTCCATTCCTGGCCAGCGAGGTGACCTTTGCCGGGGGGGGAGGCATTGTAAATAATAAATAAATAATTTTATGGTTGGGGGTCACCACAACATGAGGAACTGCATTAAAGGGTCGCGGCATTAGGAAGGTTGAGAACCACTGCACTAGACAGACAAGTAAACCCCTTAAGTTGCAGATGATTGGAATGGGTGCGGGGGGGGAAAGCTCTCCAAATGATATATGCTCATTTTTTCAGTTGTACACAAGGCTGGCCCAACCGTTAGAGAGGTAAACACCTCAGGTGACATATGCTTGGAATGGGAAGGGTAACGGGGTAGCGACTCAGTCAACATTCCTGTATCTTCTGGCCATACGTCTCTATAGTCCCCGGAAGGAGAACATGAGCCCTGTGGGCTGCCTGTGGCTCTTAAATCCATTTTTAGGCTCCCAGGTAATCCTCAAGATCAACAAGGTTGAGTATCCAGGGACAGTTTTACTCATAACTTCGCTTACATTGAAGGATTAAGAAAACCAAAATAACGACCACAGAAGATCTGCATAACTTTAAAACGGATGATGTACAAGCTGTCTGAGAGTTTTTAGGGATGGAAAGAGCATTTGAAAGTATTTTAAAATTGGTCAAAAACATTTCTTAAGGGTCAAGAAAGCATAATGGCAAGAATCCCCAAATGATGAGAATTTGTATAGTTTGGGGCTTCTTCTGCACAAATTTCACATATGATTGTTTTGTGCAGAAAACAGCATTTTCTGCACGGGAAACAACATTTTTTGCACAGAATATAACATTTCTGCATAGAAATATAGAAATATTTTCTTGGATAGAACCTGAACCAAAGATGGTTCAAACTCCAGCTAGCAACATCCCTTAGATTGTGAAATGGAGGCTATTAAATCAAATACTAAATTTGTTTCTTACAATAGCACCACCACTATACACGGCACTGTACAACAGTACAACAATAAAAATAGCCATCCCTTCCAGAGTGGCTTTGTCCACTTTTATGAGTTGCTGATGTGTGACTCCTTCTGTTGCACCACCAGTCTTAGTGGACATCAGCTGCTCCAGATTTGGGGTCACACATAAAAAGGACCCCCAGCTTGAAAACCACTGCTTTATATTTGTAGTTATCTGAAAACTAGCTGCAGGCAGATTCTAATACTTCCCCAAGTCCCACACAGAGGCAATTTGAGAAACCCACTGGTGCTCAGATAATAGATGTTTTATGCCAAGCTGGGGTTAATGTGATTATCGCGTCTCAACCTATTTGGTTGTAAAGGACGCATGGCAAAATTTAGAGTGCTCATTATGGGACTAGATCCTCCCTATCACAGACTAATGCCCTAAAAAAAATTATTGCTTCCTGGCATTAAGATGAATGGGACCGGGTTCATCGATATGGCAGGTGGTGGTCATATTTCAAAATGAAGACATATGGGTTAAGTGGCTGGAAACAGATTCTAGTCCTTTGCTTGTTTCAATTTTCTTCATGGTATATATTTGTAAGGTATTATGCAGGGTTGGAACAAGACAGAACTCCAAATTCCTCAAAAAGTGGATGACAAGCAGCCATAGTGGAAAAATTCAAACAGATGAAGCAAGTGTTGCTCAGCGTGCTATAGCGGCTTGAGTTCTGGACTATGAGTCTGGAGACCAGGATTCGAATCCCTGCTCAGCCATGGAACCCACTGGGTGATCACACCCTCTAGCCCAGAAAACCATGTGATGGGGGGCCTTGGGGCTGCCATAAGTAAGAAACAACTTGAACGTACAAAACAACAATTCTGACTTAGAAGTTTTAAAGTTATGCAAAAATAAAATGAAATAAACATTCGCTATAACTCCTGAAAATTAACTGCCCAAGGATCACTTCATTTATACATTCCTCTTATTTATTTATAAATATTGTAGGCTCCTTTGGGGTAAAAATACTCCTCTGTTTAGACACAGAAGTACATTTTACAGAAGTAAAATGAAAACATAGAAGTTTCATTATTATAATTTGAAGAGGATCTCTATGGCCATTTCCACACTAGACTGTTATAGCACTATGATTCCACTTTCAACATCCTATGGAATCCTGGGGCTTACAGTTTCAGGAGGGCCAGACAGGGAGGACAATGTCCTCATTTCCCTGCCTCACTAGCTTACACCCCTGAGTAAACTGAGGTAGGCTGCCTCAGGCAGCAGAAACAGGATGGTGGTCGCAAAGTCTCACAAGAGAGACTTGTGTGTCACTTTACCTCTCTGCACCCCAAAGGAAGCCTTCAGGGGTCGTGGAAGTGATGGTGTTCAACTGTTATTTCTGTTGGATTTTAAACATGGGATGGGGAGGGTGCCATTGCCTCAGGCAGCAAAATCTCCTGGGCCAGCCCCGAACTGACAGAGTGGCCCAAGGGTGTTAAGCTTCCTCGTGAAGCCAAAAGGTGCCGATGACTGTTGCGCCTTGTCAAAGTTTGAAGAACAATTGCCATCCCTTTGAAATGTATGCAATCGGCATCAAATGGCTTTTTAATCTTTCTGTTGCATGATTATAAAATATCTGACATGCTAGTGTTTGAGAAGAAAAGTTCCACTGGGGGTAATTTCCAATCTATTCAAATTATTCTGTCCCCAATGGGAAGCCCTGAGCACAGACGTCTGTGAGCTAGGCTGCAAGCCACTGCAAAAAGAGAACAATCAATCAATCTCTGTCTCTCTCTCTAAGATCTCAAGAGGATCTCAGTCTGAATCATCTGTCAATTTAAGTTTCAGTTATGCACTAAATAATGGACTGCTGACGAACTTTTTGGACAACTTATGCAGCGTAGTACATACAGCCCCCCCAACTTTTGACACCTTGTTACCTAACAATTCACTCTTTTGATGCTTCCAAATTAAGGACCGGTTCCATTAATTTGACGGGGGTTCTGCTCTTTCATCAGTGCTCCTTGCATTCAAAGGCTCCCTTGGGACCACTCATACACAAGTGCTGCCTGCAAAGCAAGCTGAGAGGGGAGGAAAGGTGCAAAGCCGGTTGAGAGACTTTGCAAGCAGTGCATGCACGACCAGTCCCAAATGAGCCTCCATAAGTCCTTCATGGTCCCTACGGTACAGCACATGAGTTCTGCTTTCCAACCTATTCCATTTTCTGAGAGCATCCAGTCCCTAACTTAACAGATAAGTGGAGGAAGACTGTCCTTGCAACCATCTTGTTCTACCTATGTTTGTAATTAACCCAGATTCTGACTTCCCCTTCCTTTCAGCAAAGGTCTGACCATTTCAAATGCTCTTAAAGCTGTTATCCTTGCATTGCTCTATTTTAGGGTTATCGTACATCCACAATTTCCTGGACGCATCCTCTTTTTCAGAGCTAAATTTTCTGTCCAGGAGGATTTTTTGGATGCCCAGAGATTTTTAAAATGTCTGCTGCTGCTTTGCCGCCCAACTACCAATGCCACCTCCTTGGCATCTCCTTGTTGGCTCCATCCATTAGGAGAGGGGATTGAGGCCAGCCCACCAGAGCACTCAGAGAAAGAGAGAGAGTAACTTGGGAAGTGGGGAGGGAAAGAGAAGACAGACCCAACACAAGAAGGGGAGCTGTCCAGGCAACAGGGCTGGGGGAGCAATGAAACAGGGCAGCTTAGTGCAACAGGTGAGGCAGTGGTTGGAATTGCTGGGGAAAGAAAATGCAAACTTCTTTTTATTTAAACACCACCAGGGTTATGCCTTTCTAGCAGCAGAAACAGAGAAGTGGATTCTTATAACTAGAGATCTTTAATGATACATACTAAGACTGGACCCTTATTGACTTTTTGCAATTTAAAAAAAATGGAAATGATTCAGTAATATTGAGGGTTGATTATTAGAAAGAATTAGCTACTCAAAGGAGGGTATTGTTTGTTTGCTAAAAAGAGAGGAGTGAAAATTGTATACGTGTGTTTAACTGTCAAAAGGAAGATCAGAAGTCGCTTTTCCTTTCTCTTCTATATTTTTTCCTTTGTTTTTTTCTATTTAGATTCTTCACTTCATTTTAGTACCTTCAGTGTAACGAAAAATTTTAATAGAAAGATTTTTTTTTTAAAAAAAGGAATATTTCTAGTAGGAATGATCAAAGCTTATATAGTAGATATATTTAAAGTGAGAGTCATCATGATGGTCATTGTTTTGAAAGTTTTGGAGTTTTTTTGTCCTTTTCTTTTCAAAATATAGTAAATCTACTCTATTTCAGCAGTGGGAATCATGTAGCTTTCCAGATGTTCGTTGGACTGCAACTCCAGCATTCCTACCATTGGTTATATTAGCCTGGGCTGATAGGTACTGCAGTCTGAAAACATCTGGAGAGCCACGTAATTCCAACCCCTGCTGTGTTTGAATTAATATCATTATAGAATTTGTTATTTTCTTGATTAGTCCTGTTATAATGGGGTAAGGACCCTAGGCTCCACCTGACATTTCTGGACTACAGATCCCATCTGGGCACCTATCCTGTCTGGGGGTAAAGTAAGTCAGGATCTCACAGGTTCCTCAGCCCTGTGACCAGCCATGGAACTCTTGTGAAAATGAAAGATGCACCACAAAGAGACATTTAATTATATAGTGAAATTCTAATTTGTCATTCACAGCGCATTGCCCTCACAAAGTGTTACATAAAAAGAAATGTAACACACATTAAAAAAAAATCAACAAAACAGTAAACACAAAATCAAAGCCATTAATTAAAATCAGCAGCAGTTAGGACAGAAAGCAGTTTTAAGCCAAATGCATTAATCAAAGAGCAGAAAGGACCTTCAGACTTCTCCACAAAAACCCTCAAAGATCAGGCTGAGTGAGACGGACACCCTATTTCATCCTACTGGTGGATGAGGTCCCATAAACATACCTACAGGTGAAGACAGAGGCCAACTGACGATTGTGTAAGGGAATTCTCCTGTTGCACACACAGACACAAAGGCTGTTTCCGCACACACTGTTATAGTGCTATTGTTCCACTTTCAACACCCTGTGGAATTCTGGGGTTTGTAGCTGACTGAGGCCAAAGAGCTCCCTCGATGATAATTCTCATGTCCCTCCCTAAACTGCAAACCCCAGGATTCCATAGGATGTCGAAAGTGGAATAAGAGCACTACAACGGTGTAGTGTGGAAACGGCCACAGACAGTCAGTGGCTGTTTGGGTTGGGAGGTGAAGGTGTGCCTGAGCATCACACACCAGTTTGTTGGCCGAGGAGTGAGGGTGCATCCAATGTGGAGGTCAACAGTTTTGGAAGGACTAAACTAGATGATCCAGTAGTCTGATTCGGTACCTATGATCTGCTCAAAGAGGTGATTTGGGCCCTGGAGCAATTCCTAAAATAGCTCCCCTTTTCCCATCCACTCTAAGTGTGTCAATTTCCCAATTAGTCCTCTGCTGTTCCACTGTTCTGACTGCATTTAAAATGTCCCAGCTTGTCTCTCGCTTCCCACTTTCCCCTTTGTCGTCCACTTACTTCAGTTGCTGCAAACTAAGTTCAAAGTGCAAAAGTACTCTGCCCTCAATTAACTCTGCGGTGGGGAGGTTAGAAGAGGGGCAGAATCTTACACTTCCCAGTAGGCTTGGACAAAAGTAAACTGCCCCAGCCTCTCCTGGCTTGTGTGTTCTTCCTCATCTATAACTTTCGCCATCAGATGTTGCTTGGCTGGACGTGTCCCAGTTTTCATCTGAAATGATGGAAGATATGCCCTTCTTGCATGTGGGTGAGAGATTCTAAAAACGATGGCATAGAAAATAAATAATACAATCACAAACAAGAGAAAGATCTTTCTATCTGAACCCATTTCCAGCCCTACAATTTTGGTGACATTAATAGTCATGCATTTTTCTTCCATTGCCCAAGATAACATGCAAGAAGTAGAAAGTAACAGAAACATTAAGAGATTCGGGAAGTGTCTGCGGCGGGAAAAAAAAGTAGCAAGCTGCACCTTTTTCCTTTGGCATTGGACTAATAGTCAAGGAGGGGCTCAGGAGCAATCGTATCAGTTGAACCATTGATAATCCACCCTTAGATCCATTGCATTTGCACTTGTAATCATTTGCTCCACCCTAATAAGAAAAACACCCTCGGCAGCTCAGCAGCTGTTAGTATCAGGCCATTAGTGGAGTAATCAACAAAAACTATTGTCACTCCTGTCTAAATAAAGAGCACCAGTTGTAGGAAAGCAAGAGATAACGGTGGAACATGGCTCCCTAAATGGGAACACACCATGCCACTTCGCCGATCAATACCTCTAAAACCGTGCCACTGTCTTTCTGGCTTTCAAATTGCTATAGGAGCTGAAAGGAGGTTTTAAGCTCTCCAAAAACGTCCAAAGCAAAATGGTGTAACCGGCAACTTTCAAAAGGTTGCTTCATTCAGAAAAAGGAATGGATAGAATCATAGAGTTGGAAGAGACCCCAGGGGCCATCCAGCCCAACCCCCTGCTATGCAGGAACACCCATCAAAGCATTCCCAACAGATGGCCATCCAGCCTCTGCTTAAAAACCTCCAAAGGAGGAGGAGACTCCACTACACTCCATGGAGGCAGCATATCCTACTGCCAGACAGCTCGATCAGGAAGTTCTTCCCGAGGTTCAAGTGGAATCTCCTTTCCTGCACTTGAATCTATTGCTCTTTGTCCTGGTCTCTGGAGCAGTGGCCCTCCATGGCTGAGCAGGGAACCTCCTAAACGAAATGTTCTTTCAAATGTCTAGCATTTCAGTAACATAAACCTTCAGCTGGGCATTTAGAAGTACAGAAAAAGAGTCATGTAGGATTTCTTCAGTATATGAACACAGCAGCAAGACTATTGTATGCACAAAGATGGAAGAATTCAACACTACCCACTAAGGAGGAATGGTTGCTGAAACTGCAAGATCTAGCAGAAATGGATAAATTGTCTTGTTTGATTAGAGAAAGGTCATCACCAACATTTATCAAGGACTGGAAACCCTTTACAGAATTTTTGCAACAAAGCTAAACTTAACTAAACTGACTTGGTAACTTTTGGTTTTGAGATTAGAAGGAAAAGGCTATTGAAAGAAGGCAATACGTTGTAATTTTGGACACTGAGGTATAAATAACTATATGCATGTATATCGCTGAAAGGAAGATAGGAAGTTACTTCTTCCTCTTTTTTTCTTTCTCTATTTTTGTTCTGCACATTTAAATTTTTATTTTATTGTATTTCTCAGTTTTGTTTCTTTTCTTTTTTTCCAATCTCTGTACTTTTTAGTGTACGTTAAAAAATATTAAATATTATTTTTAAAGAAAAAAGTACAATTTTGGCACCCCTACCCCCCAAAAAAGGCACTGGCAAAGTGAACAAGGGAAGGTGGGTACAGCAAACATGAGGACTAGATGTGAATTGTTTTCAGTGTCTTCCTCTCTGCGGTGCTAGAAGTTTGGGGAATGAAGGAAAAAATTCATTTGGTGGGGCTGAATTCTTATTGGGAGCAACACCTTTGGTTTGCCCTTCCCTACAGCTACCCGCCCTGGGTTTACATTTGTAGTGCCAGCTGTAACTCTGGTTTAAATTGGTTCAAAGAGAGAACGTATTAGCAAAACAAAACAAAAGAGTTAACTAAAAATCATGATGAATGGAACTGGTAGATTTCAGCCTGGCAGACTCTATCTTTTTGTGTTAAAGAACAAAAGCTCCAACAAACTGCAGACAAATGGAAAATAATGGTTCTGTGGCTGAGCAGACATTAAGAATCAAGCCACAGTGTGCCTCTGAATTCATACTTAGCTCAGAAAATTGTGAGCAACAAAATCCACCTCAAAGTTACTCCCACCACCTTTTCCTCCCAAACACACGTGTTCTCTTTCAGAAACATCATTAGGATGGAGGGGAGACTTCTAGATGTTATGGCTGGACAATCGAAAAATCACTCAGAGATCTACCAGTAGAAGTACTTCTTGCCCACCCTGGTAGAAAATCTGATTTACCAAGTAAATGCCAATATAATGGAAAACCTGACACAGCTCTTTAACAAAGTGAGCCATAATGATTTAGAGAAATTATAAACTGCAAGAGAAATGATGTTCTGAGTGCTTATTTTTGCAAAGTCAAATCTGTGTTCAGAGGAGTAGCCAGGTTAGACTGTTGTGGCAAGACCAACAAAAATGTATGTTGAGAATAATGCTTAGAATTTTGCCTATATTGCATCTTGCTTATACTGCAGAGTATTGATAACTCTGCAAAGGAAACCAATATCAATTGCCCTTAATGCATATAGTGTTCTCAAGCAAGCTCTGAAATGTTGGAGTTAGTGTCCAAGCTAATTCGTTGATGTTAATATTAATCCAGAAATTAACTTGTCAATGCTAATAGTCTTTGTGAAATTGTGGAATTAATTTATTGTGTTGTTAATCAGTTAGTTAGGCAAAGATCTTTTGGTCATTTAACTGGTTGCTGTCTTTTAAGTGCCATACTCTTTGAGACCCATCATGGTGTAGTGGTTTGAACATTGGACCGCCACCCTGGAGACCACTGTTCAATCCCCTGCTCAGCCATGGAGGGCCACTGTGTGACCTTGAGCATGTCACACACTCTCAGCCCCAAAAAACCCTGGGATAGGTTAACCTTAGGTTGGCCACAAATCAGAAGCATCTCACAGCTGACCACCAGGACATATATGCCCAAACAACATCACAGTGTGGCCAAGTGAGAAAGCGGTCATATGCTAAGGGAGGCTTCAGCAGCTTCCTTTTGCCTAAGACTACTGGGAGCCCTGGTGGCGCAGTGGTTAAATGCCAGTACTGCAAACCACAAGGTTGTAAGTTCGATCCCGCTGGGCTCCAAGGTTGACTCAGGCTTCCATCCTTCCGCAGGTCGGTAAAATGAGTACCCAGCTTGTTGGGGGCATGTATACAAATGTTTCGAAATACATGCTATTTGTAAGTTGTTTGCCGCCTCAATCCATATGGAGAGGTGGGATACAAATAAATAAATAAAAAATAAATAAAAATAAAGTGTGAGATTCCACCTCTTCTTCTCCTTTCTTCCCTGCTGAGTTAACTGAATACAAATACTTTTGACTTTGAACTCCGTTGGCACCAACTGGAGGAACCGAGGATGAAGGGGAAAAGTGGAAACTGGGACAGCTGAAAAAGTGGGATGGCAGAGGATAAATCAGGACTGTCCCTGCCGGATTGGGATATTTGGAAGGTATGGCATGATCAGTAGGCAATAATTTGGGACAAGGGGAAGAGGAAGAGAGAGGAGATATTCAGCATCTCCTTTCGCCTGCTGCTCCTCTGCTTGAATCCTCCTCCTTTGCCACTTTACAGTTGTTTCACGCAACCCTTCTTTTAAGACATCAGGCGCGGCTCTAAAGTGTGTCAAACGGGGCCTTGAGGCACAGTGACGGATCTAGCAGTGGCTCCAGGCTGCAGACTTGAGTGCCTTTTTGTCTTAAAAATAAAAAGCCCATTTTAACACAACACCAGGGAGTCGTTAACAGCACTGGTTTAAATACTTCACAGCCACTACACATTAGAACCCGTTCTGCCCGTTCCTTTGTTCGGGAGCAACAGCTGACTGACCATTATGCTTTCTATAATGTTTCTATAAAGTTTCCCTTATTAAGAGGCTCTTTTGTGCGCCTGGGTTTATTTGGGTTTTAAATGCAAACTGGGTGGGAGGGGGGAAATGTGCATTTAACAGTCACTTTAATGGAGGCAGAGGGGGGAACCTGGGAGGAGAAAAAAGATCTACGAGCATCACAGGTTGTGAGTGTAATGGCTACATGCTAATGCCAAGTACAGTCAGCCTTCCACATTGGTGGGTCTGACTTTCACACATTTGATTATTTGCAAGCTTCTTCAGTTTCTGCCTCCCCACCTCAGGCTTTCCTTTTCCTTCCCTCTCGGTGGCTCAAATCAGGCAATGCAGCCCTTTAAAAACTCGCCTCTGATCATCCTCTCCACCTCCACCAGCAGCTGCTGGTCAGCTAAAGATGGATTGCAGCACAATTTCTCAGCATCACAACCCTCTTCCAATGTCTCCCCACACCCAAAGAAAGACATGGGTGAGAGAAGGAAAGTATAGGGCCGCCATGCTGACCTATTTCTTTTCTCTCTCCTCTCCCTGACCCTGGGTGCCAGCTCTTTCCACCATGCCTCGGCCCCCTTCCCACACACACACACACATTTTTATATCTGTGATTTCTCCACTTTTGCAGAAGTCCTGTGCCCCCAACCCTAGTGAATATGGAGGGCTGACTGTACTAATAAGATAGCCTAAGATACTGAACGTGAACTCTGTGTGCATGCCAGAAATCTGAGTCAAGCAGAGGAGGGCAAACTGTGGTCCTCTAGACTTAATTCCAGATACCTTGATGGGACCAGGAGTCCAGCAATACCTGGAGGCCCATGGATTGTCCACCCTTACATTGTTGGTTATCTTGAAAGACATGTTTTATTGTTAACTGCTATTGCGTCAATTTCAACTTCTGGCAGTTCTTGCCAAAAATAGATGGAAAATATTACTATATATGATCACCTCTGCAAGAATTGTTTATGCAAGGTATTGGAAAACCCAACAAATCCCAGATTCTGACGAATGGCTCGTTATGCTTAATGAAATGAAGTATTGTGACCAACTATCAAAATCACTTAAAGAAGGAAAAAAAGCAATATATGATACAGAGTGGAAGCCAATAACAACTTATCTAAAAAAAAAGATATGGAGATATCGTAATAATGTAAAATTAAGAGATATTGTAATAATGTAAAATTAAGAAATCTATAGCAGTGGATCAATAATATTAAGATATACCCTAGCCTTGGTTAGTACGGGAAAGGGTAACAAGAGATATACAGACATATTAGGAGTGATCCAACATTTGGAAAAGAAGAGAGAAAGTTGAAAATCGGGTAGAAATGAAATTGGAATGTAAAGTAGATATAGAGGTAACTATAAGTATATGCAGAATAAACTGGAAAAAGATAAGCAGGAAGTAACTTTATTTTGTACAGTGCAATTACACTATGTTAAGAAACAAGAAGATATAAAACCAACTGATAGATATAGGTTATATATTTTGCTTTATGAATTATGCATTATGCATTAAGTGTGATTGAAAGACATGGATTATGCTATGTATAAGTGTAAGTGAATATGTAACTTAATATTGATTATACTATTCTACTATTTTAACATTTTAATAAAATTAAAAAAAAAATTCAACTTCTGGCAGTTCTAAGGACAAGAGACCCCTAAGTCACCTTGCCATTCTCAGGCCTGCTAAGGTCTTGCAGATTCAGGTTTCCCTGACTGAGTCTATCCACCTATAGAAGAACACATTTTAACATTTTAATAAAATTAAAAAAAAAATCAACTTCTGTCAGTTCTAAGGACAAGAGACCCCTAAGTCACCTTGCTATTCTCAGGCCTGCTAAAGTCTTGCAGATTCAGGTTGGAGTCTATCCACCTATAGAAGAACAAATTTAGGTAGACGATTTGTTGTTGATGATTCTTTTGTATTGCATTTTAATGAGTTTTAAATGGTTTTAACTCTACAGGTTGTTTAATCGTTTTTAAACAAAGGATGCTAAGGGCAGTCTTCTTCTATGACTGATTTTAAAGGAAGCGTTAGCAATAGCTGCTCCACCATGACCTAAGAAAGATGTTCAAAATCCTCCAACATTCAAGTGGTATTCTTCCATGTCTAATTTCAGTAGGCAAAAATGAAAGTTGTTTCCATGCTGAACAGGAGCCATCTATGAAAAGATTAGTGTCTACCTGAGTAATGTCCATTCCAGCATCACAGCTCAGTGGCTGAGTTGATGTGAGCCCGTTGGACCCTATTAACGTCGAGATCACCCCGTTTCCATCAATCTTCCGGATCATGGTGCCATCAACAAAGTAAATGAAGCCGTGCTTATCTACAGTGATACCTGTTGGAAGAGAGGAAAGAAAACTAAGCAGCCGGGCTATCAGCAGTGTCTAGCAAGACATTTTTCTGGGGAGGGGGACAGAAAAAATGGGGGGGGGAGGCTGAAAGATTTGGCCGTCCGTCACTATAAGGGATTTATGTGGATGCATGCTTTCACAGGTAATGACAAATACAGCCTCCAGTTCATGCATTTTAAGTAAAAGTATGCTGTAAAGCTTCCAGAAAAGCAAATCAGTTTAAAATACACATGCAAAATAGTTTCATAAACTAAGTAAAAGCGACTAAGAAATAACTGCATTTCATGAACGCCATCCTACTATAATGATTTGCAAAAGTCTAACCAAGGTCTCACGTGTAGAGACTGTCCACTTGAAATACCTTGGATTTATTTTTGAAAGCCAAGATTACTAAATTTGCTTTTCTCTGATGAAGTGATGAGTACGCTATAGTGTTAGGACACGTGTCAGAGTTCAGAATGAATTTTCGCACACAGCTGTAGATGCACCAAAAGTGAGACTGGGAGCATATGACGGGGACATGCTTAGAAATGCTTTCTTGTACATGTACAATGTTTTAGTGTATTTGTGAAGAGTTAGCATAGGGGTTTTCCAGGATTCTACCACATTATTTTCTAAATTGTATTTCTAGATGCTCTACTGAAGCTTTAAGTTGCTGCAGTGCTAGAAATTTGGGGAATGAAGGAACATTTCATAGAGGAGGGAACAATTCTCACGTGGGGGGGCCAATGTCCTCTTTTTAGCCCCATTGCTATGCCTCTGACTACCATAGATTAGAACTAAAAGGATACTAGCTTTGTTTTGCTCCCTGAATGTTTCTGTGTGTATGTGTGTGTCTGTCTCTGACTCTATGCGTGGGTAGAGATTCATGATTTCATCTTAAAAGGAAGTGATCATGTCCCCAGGCCCTGGGAAAACTTTAGATTTTCATCAACATGGTTTAACATCATAAAGAATGGCTGAAGTAACAGTGTGCAGAAAAATAGTATTTTTCCTTGAATAGTCAAAGCAATGATTTTTCCAGAAGCCAAACTGCGGTTGGTGCAATCTAGAAATCAAATCTTGGATTTAAATGAACATTGCAATGCTGCAAGCACTAACCTGGAAGGAACTCAATAGGACTTACTTCTGAGCAGACACATATTAAAATTGCAATCCTTATGCCTTCATGAGGCTCTTTTTCTCATCTCCTCACCTTAATTATTTATTTCCTGTTTCTTTTACAGCTCATATGATCAATCTCTTTCTCTCCCCCACTCCCCTAAACATGTTCTTACACACATACTGGCCCACGTCTGGTTAGCGACTTGCATGTATGGCCATTTCTGCACTGGACTGTTATAGCACTATTATTCCACTTGCAACATCCTATGGAGGGGCCTGGCCCCTCCCGAAACTGCAAACCCCAGGATTCCATAGGATGTTGCATGTGGAATAATAGTGCTATAACAGTCCAGTGTGGAATGGGTCTATGTAAATTCAGGAGAGAGCATCGAAGGGGGAGTTATTCACAGTTTTTCTACTTTCTCAAGGGTTCTGCACTCCAAACCCTCACAAATGTGGAGGGGCCACCGTAACTTCACGAAGACTGAGCATATTCTGCAAACACCGAACACTGGCTGGCTGTTGTTGGAAAATATGGAAAACAGGCCATAGGTAGAGAATGGAGTATGCTGGAAGAAGACATGCCTCATATTCAGTTTAGCAAATTGTGAGCAAAAGTAGGCCATTTCTGCACTAAACTGTTAGAGTGCTATTATTCCACTTTCCCCATCCTATGGAATCCTGGGGCTTGCAGTTTAGGGAGGGGATGTTGAACGTGGAATAATAGCACTGTAACAGTATAATGCAGAATTAGCCATAATGCAGAATTGGACACTTCTCTTCTTATATTTGGTGGCCCTACTTCCGGTTTCATACTGAAACAAGAAAGCAATAAAATGGATCTCCGTGCTGTGTCTAGTGCCATTCTAAGGCTCAGAGATGGAGGTACAATCCATAGACAACCTAATGTAGCACAATTGCCTGAAGCTATCATTGTGCCATCTGAGCCAATAAAAATGAGCCCACTGATGTGCAATTCTCTTGCAGCCTAAAGTTATATATAGCATTGCCTCCCCCCTCTTTTTTGGTGTTGACATATACAAGTCAAATTGTTGCAATTTATACTGTTGACGTCCTAATCAATATTGCTCTACTTCCCAAACAAGCATGACATTGATGTGTATAATCCCACCCAAAGCTAATGTTCACTTCGGAAAACCATCTTAATTAAGACCATGATGGGTAGAGAGGAACAACCCCAGTCTTCTTGTTGTTTTGTTGTGTATTATTATTTCTTCATTTGTATCCCTCCCCTTTCCCAGTTCTGGAACTCAAATAGCTTGGAAATTAAAATTAAAATACAGTTAAAAGCACTTACAAAAATAGAAGTACAATACACTTAAACAATCCATAGAATAAACACCCTTTCAAACAAACTTCTGTTGGGAGTGTTTAAATTAAAAAGCATTACACACATCTAAAACTGTGTGTCTCGATAGCTGTTTTGGTGTGTTGAGAGACCTACTTATGTATCTTTGAGTATTGTGAAGATATTTAGGATATAAGATATTTAGATACATCTCTCACTAATACCTTACTTTAAAATAGAAGAAAGCAACTTGTGGTCCTCCAAAGGCTGCTGGACTGCATCCCTCATCATCCCTCTCTGTTGGTGATGTTGGCTAAGGTTGATGGGAGCTGCCATCCATAAACATCTGAAGGGACCCAAGTTGCTCCCCTTTTGCTTTAAAATATGAACGGTGGGAAAATTCTGGAGGCCAGCAATACTAAATGTTTATAGAGAGAACTTTAGAACCATTAGATAGAAGTTCAGCATCACTACTTCCAACAATGGTCAGCTAGAAGCTTTGGAGGAGCCCAAACAACATCAAGGTTAACACTTCTACCCTGTCATTTGGGCTCAGCAACTGATCTTTACTGAGAGACCCCCATACCAGGATCTTCCATATCACATCTTGAACAATATCTACAAATACAGCTATGTTCCTCTAATGCAAAGTCATCACATTTTCTGGATGAGTCCAAATGGCTTCATTATGCAACGAGAAGATCCAATTCCTCCTTTTTTTTTCCTGTCACCGAAAGCACCTTCCAAGGAAATATATACAAACAGAAGAAATGTAAACACATACTGTTGATTAGCATAATCTCTAGCTGGAGAATTTGCATTTCTTTTTGTGCTACCTCCACAGTTTTGGAAAGAACTTTGGCAAACTGTTTGCTTTCTGTGTTTTTCCAGTAATTTTACAGAATACACATAGTTTTTCTAATTTAGCTTCTGGAAAAAAAAAATCTGCATATGAAAACATCTTAAACTCCTGGTGAGATCTGATAGCGAGAAAACATGCCAAGTGTATTTTAAAAGAACTTGCAGTTTTCTCATGAAACTTTTAATAGGAAGAGTGAATCTAATTGTTTAATTTTATGGTTGTAGAAGAGAAAATTGCAAGCCGTCCATTTCCAAACTTCTAAATGTCTTTGGTTCTTTTAATTACAGCTCCATCAAGAAACCACTAAGGCAATTTTATGCGATTAGTTATTTATAGGCTCCCATGATACACAACTAAAAATGAGAGACAACTGATGTAGAGTTTAAAGGTTTGCGATCTCAGAAGGAAGGGTAAGAGCAAACAACACTTTCGAACATTCAGGTTCTGGAACTAACATGCCTTGTATGCACTTGAACTAGATAGACCATGAAATTACACCATTCCACATCTGTTGGATAAAAATAGGTGTGCTTACGTGAGAAACTGAGATTACCATAGAGATCAAGGATGACAAACAAGCTGTAATTACGATGAATGGGTTGACTTACTGGATTCTTTTAAAATCCTTAACGAGTACATTTCTGGGTTCTGGAGAACATATTTGCATACCCTTAATCCCCCTGTTTCTGAGCACCCAAAGAAACTGACGATTCGTCTCTTGTTGTACTCTGCAGCTCAATGATAAATTGAGATTAAGCTGTTGGGTTAAAAGAAGTCCTTGTCCACAACAGTAAAATGGTGCATCTCAAGAGATCAGGATCATTAAACTAATGAACATGCAATATCGATTACAACCAAATTACCTAACATGTGATGTCAGTTACAATAACCGTAAGATGAAAAGGCTAGAGATGAAAAGAATCTTGGAGTTGGAAAAGGATCACAAGGGTGATCTTGTTCAATCTACTGCCATGCAGGAACACACCACTGACGTGCTCTTAAGAGATGGTCATCCAACTTGTGTTTAAACACCTCCAAAGAAGGAGAGTCTATGGCTATTTCTGCACTATACTGTTACGGTGCTTTTATTCCACTTTCAACACTCTGTGGAATTCTGGGGTTTGTAGTTTCCTGAGGCCAAAGAGCTCCCTGGCTGAGAATTCTAAAGGCCCCTCCCCAAACTGCAAACCCCAGGATTCCATAGGGTGTTGAAAGTGGAATAATAGCACTATAACACTCTAGTGCGGAAGGCCCCTCCCTAAACTGCAAAGTCCAGGATTCCACAGGATGTTGAAAGTGAAATAATAGCACTATAACAGTGCAGTGCGGAAACGGCATAAGTGAAAGAGTGATTCTTGTGAAGAGGTAGACGTCTTGTTAAGATAATCTGCCTACACAGAAGGAAGCTAACTGTCATCAGCCCACCAACTTTGTTCTTAACAGCAGCATCAAATGCCATGGTGCAACTTCAATGTGGCTCTTGGAAGTCACACAGGCAATTTTGAAACCTCCTTGGTAGAAATTGCCATTAATACACTTCTTGCCCAAATGAGTAACAGAGACAGAACAGATAATTGCCTTCTGATTAGATATCATCAATTTCACTCAGCAAATAATGCATCGGTTCTTATTTTCCTGCCAAGGGACCTAAGATTTCACCTATGTTTATCAGTAATTTCTTGCTTTAATTACCAGCATGAAGATCAAGATGATTTGTACTTGTTTCACACTTATCTTCCATCATTTGTCTCTCTGCCTGTAATTACAATGTGCTGCTAACTCATTTTGGAATATTTTGCTTTAGGTGCATTGGACACTGTTCTCACAATTCACTGGAATTTTCTACAGCTCTACAGTTTTATTAGCTCAAAGTTAAGTGTGTGTGTGTGTGCACGCGCGTGCGCACATGCATATGTGTGCTGAAGGAGGGAAATAAAACCTCTTTTCAAATGTATTAATCAAGCACCTGCATTGTACTTCAAGTCAATAAGCCAGAGGCAGCATCATTAGAACTCAGTCCTGCAAGAATTTCAGCACCTTTTCATGAGATTCAGAGACCAGAATCAGCACAGTTAAACTTCTGGCTTGCAAAAATTTCAACACTTTTCCCACAAGGTACTGAGCACCCTCTGTTTCACAACACTTGTGCTCTGTATTAATGAAATTCAGCTTCCTGTCCAACTGAACAAATTTGCAATGGCAGTTCAGATCCATGGCTTGATTTTAACAACACACTTAAGGCTGTGAGTTATCTTAGTACTATGATGCAATGTACCAAACATGCATATATTGGATCTTCTGTCCACCCAGATAGCTGGGATGGCTGAGAAAACATTGCTGGCATGATTAGTAAGGACTGGCATGAGCCAAATCAGGTGTCTTCCCAAGAGAGTACTTGATTTTTTAAAACAATATTTTTGCTGCAGTATAGAAAAAATATGAGTTTCAACTTTGTGGTCCAGGGACACAGCAAATTCCATTAATTCATGTTAGGCCATGGAATCTATCCCAGCATTGTTTGCTCTGGCTGGCAGTAGTTCCATGGAATCTCAGGCAGAGAAGGGTCTTTCCTAATCTCCTATTACTTTTATCATCAGCAAGAGATGTTGGGGATGGCACCTCTGCCCTTCTGCTTGCAAAGTAGTGATGTATTTAAGTCTTTTATTCCAAGTTTCAAGTCTCTACCTTCAACTCTCAAGTTGAGTCTCAAGTCCTTGCAAGATACTTTCAAGTCAAGTCTGATGTCTGGGAGCCAACTTTGTACCCCAACCTATATTCCAGAATTTTTGGACAAAGGCATTTGTGAATTTGCCATCTGCAGCTTTGAAAGCCCCCCTTCCCAAAGCTAGAGGCTTTTTTTGGAAGTGAGGAATAGGATCCTTCTTACTCCCCCTTCCCAAACTGGAGGCTTTTGTGTCAATAGGCATACAAGGTTCTGCATTGGAAGTGGGGAATAGGATTCTCCTTACTTCCTGTTTCTGAAGCTGGAGGCTTTTTTGAAAGTGGAGAATAGAATCCTTCTTACTTCCCAATAGTGAACCTTCAAAAGCTTTAGAAGAAACAATCCTTCCTCCTCAAGTCCATGGCCTAGCCTGTTTGCTGAGAAACGCACCCACACTTTGGGCTTGAGACAGACCATCATGTGGCCAGAAGGCAAAAAGAAATGTAAGCATTGTTCAAAGTTGTAGGGTTTCTGGATGAAAGTGTTATGTTACTGAACCAAGGGCAGCAAGTCGATCATTGAAAATATACAAGCCACGAGGCGAGTCAGTGCCTCATTTAATGCCAAGCCGAGTCCAAGTTAAGTCATTGAGGTGACTTAAGTCCGCACTGAGTCTGAGTCAATTGACTTGAGTCTACATCACTGTGGCAAAGCACTTCACTCTCTAACTTGCCTCGGGGGTAAAATCAAAGACTGGATTCTGTTTCTCATACAACAAGAAAAGGAGTGTGATGGGTAACCTATAGTTCTTCATACCCTCCAACTGTCCCATTTCAGCAGAGATAGTGGTCTCAGTTACTCCTCTGTCATCCCACTTTGTCTGCTGCTTTTAAAAGGTACCAGTTTCTCTAACTCCCCTCCTTTGTCCTCAACATACTTCTCTTGCTGAATTCAATCTTCAACGTGCAAAAGTAGTTTGCATTCAATTAACTCACAAAGGTGAGGGGAAGAGCCAGATTCTTGCCCTTCCCAGAAGGTGCAGACTGCTGCTGTCTGTCCTAGTTTTCCTTTTGCTATCTTCTCTATCATTTTTTTTAAAGTCACTTCTAAGGGTGCATCCGAAAACACCCTGGAGGGACACATGACCCCCAACCATGCGTCATCACAATGTCACCATGAATACAATCTTAACAAACTTATTATGGCACAAGGTTCCCTGAATAAGAGTTGCAGCAGATGTATGAAATATTATCCTAAGCCTGGGTATTTCTGAGAATCAGTTGAGTGGCATGACAAACAAGTACCCTCTGCACTGTCGAACGATGCCATCAACAGCTAAATAATGACTTAGGAACATAAGCGAATGATGGAACAGAGACAGGTTTAATGCTGTTTAATTAGATGTTTCAGCTTCCGCCCTTGTCAGTAACACCGGTGGGATTTAAAATGAACCTGCGGATCAAAGCGATAGCTTTAAGGAGACAGAGATAGTTTCGTATCCTGGGAGAAAAAAAGAGGGAGAGGAATGCTATCGGCATACAGAATCTCTAGTTCTTAAAAAAAGTCCCTTGTTACCATAGCAGCTGGGGGATTTATTTATTTACATATTCATTATTAAAATATTAGGATAAAATCTCTTTAGAACAATATTAGGGCAGCTGAAACGGTTTAAAACAGATTGCCCCTTCCACCGGAAGTCCGATTGGCCCCCTCTGGGACCTCTTTCCATCGGCAGATGAAAACTTTTTTATTCGGGCAAGCCTGTGAGTTGTAAACTACGTAACAGTAGTATATGTGAAGTAGTGTGCTATATTTCATTTCATTTTATTTTTATCGCCTAATTGTAATTGTATGTTTTAAATGAGTTTTAACTGCTTTAGTCATAGTTTTTAGTACATTGTTAGTTAATCCTTTTTTTTTTAAGGAAAACTTTTTGTAAAATGAGATTTTAATGCATCCTGTTTTAAACTTTTGAGAGCTGCCTTGGATCCCGTCTCAGCTTGTTGCGGACAAGCCCAAAACTCAGAGACTCTCGGGTTGGAAATCAGGAGTTTATTCAGCTGGCTGGACCCTGGCGGAAATAGCTTCCAAAAACCAGAGTCCTGCCCAAAGGTTTCACAGTGCTTATATACCATAAACTATAAACAATAGTTTATTAAAAGGCAGGGTATAAATCAAATGAATGAATGAATAAGTAAATTCAAACTTATCATCTAATAGACCAAAAATCAGTTAATATCCCTGAGCCCCCAAATTTTGAGTGAATGGCCATGATTTAACAGCTCCCCCAGGGAAAAAGGATTTCAGATATTGAGGCACCACGACTGATTAAGTCCCATGTTCCATATGCTGTATTGTTCCCAATCATGAGGCACCATAGAATATTCAGTTGGCACACCTTCCAATGTCCCAATTTGGCAGGGACAGTCCCGATTAATCCTCTATCATCCCATGTTTTTCAGCTGCTTTTAAAATGCCTCGGTTTCTCTTTCCTCCTCCCACTTTCCCCTTTTCCTTCCTCCAAGTGCTGCAAACTGAACACAAAGTGGAAAAGTGGTTTACACTCCATTAGTTCAACAGGAGGGAGAGGAAGGGGTGGAATCTTGCCCTTCCCAGTAGGCTTGGGCAAAAGGAAACTGCTGCAGCCTCTCCCAGTTTACCTGTTCTTCCTCATTAATAACTTTTGCCATCTTGAGCACACTCTGATCTTGCTCAGCCACAGGCGTCGTGGGTTCTATCTATGAAATGTTGGAGGGTATGAATTGGCCAACTGGTAGACAACACTAGAGAATGGGAAGGCTGGAATAACTTGTGGCAAATTTAAAGACTGAGACATATGTGATCTTTCCTGAACCATTAATGTTTCACTCACTCACCCAGGAAAATATATATATATTTAAAAAGCGCATATTTATTTTAAATGCTGCAGTCTGCAAGAATTCTTTCAGCTCGTACAATTAACCTACCTCGGGGGCTGTGAAGTGATGCTTCCGATGCTCGTCCTCCATCTCCACAGTGACTCTGGTCAAACGGAAGGCACTGATCACCTGTCCCTGCCACGACTTCATAGTTTTTAGCCAAATCCTTGGTTTCACTGAGAGATTTCACTTTGTAAACCCTTCTGGTATTTGTATCTGACAAGTAAAGGGATTCTGATACTGGATCCATGGCCAGATAATACTTGTGAGCTGGGCTAGTGCTAATAAAACAGGAGGACAACAACATAATCAATCAATCAATCTGCATAGTGGTCTTTCTTTGTTCTTCTGAGATTCACCTTGTCTTGCCACATCAATTGGTGTGGTCCTTTTTATGCAAACACAGCATGCTAACAATTCAAAAATAAAATCCACAGGTTATATGGATGCGGTAGTCTGCTGCACAACAAAGCTTTCTAGGTGGACATGGAAGAATTACGGAGGCAATGTTCTGCTGTAAGACATTGTCAATTATTTCAAGCTTAATGCTTTGCCAATAAGCGAGCTGTGGAAGACCCAAGAATCATCACAATAATGAGATCTGAGCTAGCGCTCCATTATTCACACACACTGAAGTGACTTATTGTGAAGATAAACACACTGGCTTGGCTCTGAAGGTGAACTTCTCCTTGAAAAAAACTTCTTTCACCCATCAAAAGTGGGATGGCTTCTGGCTTCCTTTTTATCATACGCAGTACACTGAAATATTGTTGGTTCCCTTGTATTTAGCATGGAACATTCCTGCTGTGGTAATTATATACACTTTGTTGTTGTGTACCTTCAAGCTGTTTCCAAACTATGGTGGCCCTATGGTTGGATTTTCTTGACAAGATTCATTCAGAGAAGGATTGCCTTTATGTCCCTCTAAGGCTGAAAGAGTGTGATTTGCTCAAGGCCACCCAGTGGGTTTCCATGGCCAAGTGGAGATCTGAACCCTAGTCTTCCAGAGTCCTGAAAACCAGTATGGTGTAGTGGTTGGAATGTTGGGTTATGGCCCTGGGGACTTGGGCATGGAAACCTGTGGGCAACCTTGGATGTGTCACACACTCTCAGCCCCCAGAAAACCCTATGATAGGTTCACCTTAGGATTACCTTAAGTTGGGAATGACTTGAAGGTGCACAACAACAGCTTCTAGAGTCCTAGTCAAGCACTCAAGCCACTATGCTACACTGGATTTAAATCTTAATCCCATGAACAAGAACAATATGCTGTGGTTGTTGCTGTTGTTTTGTGCCTTCAAGTTGACTTTGACTTCTGGCAGTCCTCCTCTAGGGTTTTCTTGGCAAGATTTCTTCAGAAGAAATTTATCCTTGCCTTCCTCTGAAACTGAAAGAGGGCAATGTGCCCAAGATCATCTATGGCTAAGCGAAGATCTGAAACCTAGTCTCTCAGGGTCCTTGTAAATATTGAAACCACTACAAATTCAAACCACTGCACCTCTACACCTAGTAGAGTTTCTAGTTCAAGAATGGCCATCATGAGGCCTTCCAGATATTGCAGAACTGTGTCCTTCACCATTTTCCTATGCTGCCTATGACTACTGGAAATTTCATTCTGGAGGAATGCATGATTCTCACTCTGCAATATCTGGAGGAATGCATGATCCTTACCTACCCTGCTCTAGATTCAGATTTAATCCCTGGACTCTATTAACTGTGTCTCTAAATGTTTGTTCATTAATCAACTGCTGTTGGATCTGGTCATTTGTTTCTTCACCGCATTTCCAACAGGTACGATAATGACCGCTAGCTATTTTTGTGAAGCTTATTTGGAATGATGCAGTGTCAAAAAGGATAGCACATTCTCTAGGTTTAGGGTCCTTCAGGCTGCTTGATCTGCAGCCAGAGGGCCTAAGAGATTGCATAAGCAGATGAAGTAAACCGGAAATAATTTGCAGTGGTCCAGATAAAGCTTGGTCAGCTTTGTTCAAAGCTTTACATTGCAAAGGGATGAGCTTGCAAGAATAATCAAGAAATAATCATTAGCAAATAACAAATGGAGAAGCAGGTTCTTGAGGAAGACGCCTGAAGAGTGGCTTTCTGCTGATCAGCATCCCTAGACATTTAACTCAAGGACATTAGCAGAAGAATCCTCAAGTCTTCCAACAGCTTTTCTGGGAACCATCCAGTTCTATGCTTCCTTTCACACAACAGTGTATGACCCCAGGAAAGTGTCCTGGCTTCCTTTTTCACTACTAGATCATCTACAAGGACAGCTAGAAGAAGTTCTTTTGCGGCATTATCCCCAGCTAAAATAAGCTTTGATTATGCAGTCAAAAGAATTTGCTGTTCCAGCTGCAGCCAAATGACAGCATCTTCTAAGCCAGAAGTTCTCAACCTTCAGCCCTTCAGATTTTTTAGGCCAAATTCCCAGAAGTCCCTGCTGGTATTGCTAATAGTGAGAAATTCTGGGCATTTTAAGTCCAAAACATCTTGAGGATCTATGGTAAAGGACTGTTCTATAAGACTTTTCTGCCAGGATTTGGTTGTGTAAACTTTTGAATCACCGCTAAAGATGTAATTATCTACTGGTTTAATTGTGAGGCTGTAATTACTCTAATTACTTTAATTAATTACTTTAATTAAGGGATTTAAAAAAATATAATTCTAAGAATATCCACTCCCCTGAAACTTCCATTGAGAGTGCAGTAATTTGGGAAGGAGTGGTATGGGCCTCCTTCCTCCACCATGATTCAAACAGAAAATTCCTCCCGCCCCCAAGAAATTAATTAGTGTTGGCTGATTAGCTAATTAGTTAATTAGGAAAAATCTCTTTGATGCCAATGGGGACTTTTTTCTTCTGCTGTTTGTGAGGTGGCATGGTAGTGGTGCTCTGACAATCTTTTATAGGGGGGACAGTTTTCTCTAAAGTACAATATATAGCTACACACCTTTCACCTAACCAAACATGCAGCCAGTGGATTGTGTGGCTAGCAAACATATTAGCCACAGTCCTAACCGGTACAATTGCATGACTTGCTTATATGTGCATTCAATATGTGCTGTGGCTTAGCGGAATCCCACGCTTCCACATCTCAAGTAAAAGGGGAAATGAATGGGAGGTTGCTTTATTAATATAGGTATATCTTTACGTTTGCAACCATCAACGTCCTACCCCAAATTTGAGAAAGTTACCTTGGGTTGCTGCAGGTCCCAAAAATTCCCCAATCAAGCTGCAAGATGCTGAGGATTTTGGTCCAAAATAATCTCGCAGCTCTGGGCCTTTCTGCCCTATACTGTTATAGTGCTATTATTCCACTTTCAACATCCTGTGGATTTCTGGGATTTATAGTTTACTCAGGCCGAAGAGCTCTCTGGCTGAGAATTCTAAATGTCCTCCCTAAACTGCAAACCCCAGGACTCCATAGGAGGTTGAAAGTGGAATAATAGCTCTGTAACAGTGTAGAGCAGAAAGGCCCTCTGATTCTGCTGCATGGTCCATCTCTGCCTTTGTTGTTTTCTTCAGTTTTGGTTTCAGGGGGCAAGTATTACAATTCAGTAACTATTTCAATTATCCATTTGTTGTGGTTGTGTGACTATGAGTTTCCACACTGAGGAACGGTTGTCTATCTGTAGCCATGTGGAAGGATGCTATATCTTAGCTCTTCCTCCTACGCCTGTCCATTGGATGAGCAGTTCTAAGACTTGTACCAAATGGGTGATTACCAATGCATTTCTTATTATATTACACTGCCCTGATGTACAATTAATCCTAGAGCAGGGGTAGAGAAAGCTTAGCTCATGGGCTGTGTGTGGTCCCTAGCCCCCACTTTTGCAAGTCCCCAAAGCCCCATGCCAATCTCCAGAAGTTCTCCAACTGTAATTTTTTGGTGAGATTTTCGGGTGATCTTTCACTTGAGAATCACACCAACAATCTACCAAATATGTGCAAAGACACCCAAAGGCACACAATGGGGTGGATGAGGGCCAAGTTTCCACCCCTGTAGGCTGAACTCCACCCACACACCCCTCAAACACCTCCATTTCCCCCATTTTCCCTACAAAATGGGGACTGAACTGATATCAATGTCATTTCTGGACACTATTTTGGAAGAGACCCGGAGGGACATTGAGATATTTTGGCACACCAGGAGGGGATGTGCAGTGGTTTGATGGAAATTGGCCTCTAGTACCCTCCCCACCCACAGTTGCCCACCCCACTTCTGGAGACAAGAAAGGAAAGTCACTTGTCTGTTATAGTGATAAATTTTACAAGCAGACTTTCTTTTTTTTGGCCACTGCCTCTTCAATTCTATCACACCTATTACCATCAGTATATAACTTTGTTGTCAAGGAAGTTCTAATAGAGGGTCAGAGAGAATCTTGAACTTCCATAATGAAGAGTGATTAGAAGGAGTCTGTGAGATAATGGATCTGCTAATTAGAGGCTGATATTACAAGGTGTCTATTATCCTCCGTTGACATGGCAGCACCCTGCAGGAGCTGGTTACAAGGTAGTCCAGTGTAATTCAAGGACTTGGTCATGTTGTTTAAGCAAAGGAGGAGAGAAGAATGGAGCAATGCCTGAAAGCCAGAATATAGAGAGATGGTCCACAAAGGAAAAGAAGAACAGGCAAGGGACATAATGTGCCAAGGACTGAAATAGAGACAAGACAGCTGCTTTAAACAGAGGGTTAAATGGCACACTATGTTGCAAGCGTAGCATGCAGCTAAACTTTACATGAAACCCAAGATGGTGTAGTGGTTAGAGCATTGGACAATGATTATGGAGACCAGAGTTCCAATTCTTGCTCAGCTATGGAAATCCACTGGGCAAGTCACACTCTCACAGCCTCAGAGGAAGACAATGACAACTCCCTCTGAACTAATTCTGCCAAGAAAACTCCCTGACAGGTTCACCTTAGGGTTGCCGTAAGTTGAAAATGACTTGAGGGCACACAACAACAATAACAACAATCTCTACATATTTAGAGTTAGAAGTAAGCAGTGTGAATGTTGGGAAATGCATAAAAGTCCCCCAGCAACTGGTACCCCCATATTTGCATCCCCCCCGCACAGGAGTGTTTTAAAAAAGACAGGAGGAAAAACATTTGCATTCTTGCCAATGGAGGTCCTGATTATTCTTTAAGCTTCTACACAGAGGTGACTAGGATGAGTTGAATGAGAAATATGAGTTGGGATGGAAGATTTCATCTATCTTTCAGCCACAGTGGGTCAAATCCAGATCAGCTCATCTCAGGCTCTTGCATATGTGTATGTGCCTTCACGCTGTCTGTTGACTTACGGCGACCCCATGAATTTCATAGGGTTTTCTTAGGCAAGGAACATTCAAAGATGGTTTTTCCCATTCCTTTCTCTGAAATATACTTACTTCAGACAGAGAGACAGAAAAAATGGAAGCAAAATTCACCTCTCAGGGTTGGGAATGATGCAGCCCTTCAACACTGGACTGAAATCCCAGAGTGCTGCAGAATTACTAACTCTGGCTTGGGTTGCTGTGACATGCAAGCAAAGAACATCTGGAGATCCACATGAATCCCACCCATGGGACTTTACCCACACACTGCACATTTAAAACAGTGTGTAGTTTATACCTCTGAGTAGACAACATCGAGGTAGGTTGTATAATGACAACACCCTTAGGTCAGCAAAAGGCAGTTCCCTATGACTGGCTGTTGTCATTGAGGTATGCACATCCCGGGGATTTTAGAGTACATGGGACAACTCATATCCCATGGGGTTTTTGTGCCCTGAGGTGCTGAAGCTGCTGCCATTAGAAGGGCTGACTTGGGGGAAGGAATGGTTTAGATTCCTGGGGTCCAGGAGTCCAGAAGAGGGCCCAGGGCCAGGCAATGTTGTTTCTGTCACCTGTCCCTTCTACCTGCCTGCCCAACCTTTTCCAATGGAGGATCTCAGCCAGTCATCTGGAGAAGGTATCGGGGGACTTCTCTTTGGGAAGATAATCTTCAGAACCACTTCTAGTCTTTTACTAAGGGACTCATAAAAAAACCCTTGATATTTATATATCTGTTTCTCTAAATATGATCCTCTCGCTTTCATCCAGGACAGTCCGTGAATCACAGCTAGGACCTGCAATCTGTGGCAACATCAACACTTTCTGCACAATGGTGCTTGAAAGCTAAATTTGTAATTTGTCTAAATCTGTAACATGTCTACATAGACCTTTTATGTAATCATTTATGTAACCCATACATCATCACTATCCTACAGTTATCTTACCTGTGTCTTGTGTCTCTGTTCCTTAAACGGCAGATTCATTTCGGGACCACAAATGAAAAAGGAAAGAAAGAAAGAAAGAAAGAAAGAAAGAAAGAAAGAAGGAAGGAAGGAAGGAAGGAAGGAAGGAAGGAAGGAAGGAAGGAAGGAAGGAAGGAAGGGTAAAATAAAAGTGGTTAGTGTTGATTAACATGATAGATACCACAAGGAAGTAAGAGCAGTACTGCTACTAGTCACATTAATTTATTTAAACTATGACCCTACAGATTTTGATTTGTAACTCCTGTTACCATACCATATCCCTCCATGAGATATGCAGTTTTCATAAATTGGACTTATTAATGACTGGAGAGCATGATTGAAGTCATGCTGACTGGAGAATGTGTTTTTGGGTGAATCTGACCTGAGAGATATTCAGGAAGACATGTCGAGAGAAGATTAGGTGAGAAAACCTGACGCTGATGTGTTTGTGCTAATCCTTTTACCAGTCTAGACTCTTTGCATTTCTGAATACCATAAAAGATGCACTGCCCAGATTGGTGAGCAATCAGAGACCATTCCTCAATCTTACCCTATGGAAATTTTCTTGACCAACCATTAAGAGATTGTCATGACTCCCATCAATGTTTTGTCACTCTGGAGTTAAGCAATCAGCCCATTCTGGACCCTTTTGTCAACCTCATGGGAAGCTATTATGGGCATGAAATAGGGAATAAAAACCCTAGCTTTGACCCCACACTTTTGTAGTACATTGGACATAGTACATTGTACGCGGTGCCTCAAACTGCCATTCCTCCAGACTACCCCCAGACACTGTCTGAGTCACTCTACTGTGACTCCCTTCTTCAGGACTGGTAACTATAACCCCTGCCACCCAGTCTCTCTGTCCATCCTTTCTTGCCTCACTTCTTGTACAGTTCTTAAGAGTATCTGATTTCTTGTATGTTTGTAAACTCAAATGAAATACTTTGTTTAACTTTAACTGGAAGCCTCTGTACAGTTAGTACTGGTATACATAGGTGAAAAGATCCTGCTGTTACCCTCCTCTTGCAGGCCTCCTGTAAACTATAACTCCTCCAAATTCTAAGGAGATGCTGGCATTGCAGGTGGACTCCAACCTCCCTCATCTCTTAGGATAACTCTCCCATCAACTCTGGCCTTCTGGATTATGAGAACTGCAGTCAAAAAACACCCAGAGAACCACAGTGGCCATGCCTAGCACAGAGTCTGTAAACCAGGAACAGGGAATGAAAGACCTTCCAAATGCTGTTGGGATCACAAATCCTGTCAGGCCTAAGTGGTGTTAAGAAACATCTGGAGGACCACATGTTCCCTATCCTTATGCTTGACTCTCTAAAGCAAGCTTGCTAGCCGCTGTACAGAACACAGAACAAAATGGCACTTGTAATGCTGCCAGATCTTTGGTGTGTGTACATGTAGAATTGCTAGGATTCTGCAATTCCTTTTTCTTTTTTCAGAATATATATTCATGAACAGTCTAATGCTGGAAGAGATTCCACAGGATTTTGTTTGCACTTTATTTTCTGTAATTTTTCACAAATAGAAACCAATTTCTCTTCAATTCACCAGCAGTCTGCAGAAATGATGTTAAGACTGCGTACATTAGCAGGGATTGTTCACACAGGTTCTCGGGCTCAAAACTTTAGCTATAACATAGTTCTTGTTGGCAAAGTATCAAATGAAACACTGGTGGGGTTGGTTTTTGAACTGTTATAATTTACAATCACCACTTTAAATGGCTAATTGGACATGACACAGGTCCAGCTCACACTCTCCTAACCTAGAATACTGTGCTTACTGAGTAGACACAATTGAATATATAGCTAACAACTGTTGGATGATCAAGCTTTGCTAAGCCAATTGTTCTCTAATAGCCTGTGATGACTGGTTGATGGGAAGGCAAAGAATGGGAGCTAATGTCTCCACATCATTTCCTGAATGAGCAATTTGCCCTTGGAGGGGGGCACTGTGACCACTGTTACGCATGAGTGTGGATATGGAAAGAGAAGAAGATAAAAGAAGGGGAAGAAGGAGAGAGTAGAGGAAGAAATTTCACAATGTGAATGGAGAGAGCTGAGAATAGGAGGTAACTGCATGTACAATGAAGTGGGCATATACAATGGGGTGTGGCCCATGGGTAATCCTAAGTGTGGTCCACAGGACCCCCCAGAAACCCTTAAAAGCTCCAAAGGAAGCAATTTTAGGGTGATTTTTGCCCCCCAAACCAGCCAAAATCTCCCATAATCACCAAAGGAGGTTTGCTTCCTGTAACCCCCTGAAATCACAAATCACAAAACAAAACGTAACAAAACAGAAGCAAAAATCAGTCAAAATGGCAGCCATGAAGACACATCATGTCACTTCAGGTATGGGCTGGTGTGGCCCACAGAATGGGTGTGGGATGGAAAAATCCCCCCCTCCAGACTGTGTGTAGCTGTACAGTACAACAATCTTGGTCTAAAAGTTGATTTTGAGGAGAATCTTTCCAATGTGAGACATATTTTTGTCAAAGAAAATGAAGAGGTAGTGGGTAATTTCTGGAGTTTGCTCATGTGATAAAACTAAAAACTTGAAAGGCGTCTCAGGGAAACTGAGAGGAAACCAGTCACGTCTGCCTGAAAAACATGCAAGCTAGCTCACTCGTCCTCAAATGCGTACACTCCTGAAGCATAAAGAGAATGTGAACCACAGAAAAAGCACTGTGACCCCAAGATTGTTTGTTTACAACATACTGTTTCCATCATTTTTGTTTTTGAAGATCTCATAAGTCTCCTACCTTAGTTCTAGGATGCTGATAGAATTTCCTGAAGGAAGGAGGCGCCGAACGAAATTGAAGTCTCCAATATATATACTGCCATCAGTACCAGAAGCCATGGCAACAGGTGCAAAGAGTTTACTGGCGTGGGATGGGCCATTGCAACTGGCACATGAGACACTTCTCTGGTGCCCATTGCCCATGACAGTTGAGATTACTGGTGGCTGCTGGGAAATGAATATATTTTCGCCATTTCCTTTGTGCACGATACCTGATTAAAAAAAAAAAACCACACAAATATTATAAGCACATACACTTGCATATGGCATTTTGCCGGGTCCCATTTGCACTGCTACCTGCATCCTTGTTGGAAAATGACCTGGAACTCCATAAGCCAAACATAAGAGAAGAAAAGATTGTGTCACAAGATCCTGAAGCAGATCAAGGGGCTACTCAAGGGAGACAGTGAAAATCCTCATCTCTGAACCGGAGAGGAACATCCAGTAGCTACCCAATCCTGGGGAACATGGGTACCTAAAAATGTAGACTTAGCTACCCATCAGATTTAGAAGTGTCTGCTTCTGATGAAGATCTCCTTGTAGGTTACTGGTTCTCAACCTTTGACCCTCCAGAGTTCTTGGACTTCAATTCCCAGAAGCCCATTCCAACATAACCAATGGTTAGGAATTCTGGGAGTTGGAGTTTTAAACATTTGGATAACCAAAGGTTGGGAGCCACTGGCGAAGCAGAAAGCTCATTACAAGCAGACCAATTCCACAAGCAACACTAGTTGCCTGTGCCTGTACTCTTCAGATTTTGTCTCAAAAGCCTTCAGTGCTAGAATGCCTTTGCAGCCATTCTTCATTATTTGTTTCTCCTGGCTATTCAGAAGTTCGGCCACAAAAGCGTTCAACCTACAGACTGTTGGAATTATGTCTTTGCAACAGTTCTTCATCATTTATTTCTCCTGGCTCCCCAGCTTTTCATTGGATCTGTTTTGGGATTTTTTTCAGACCTCATGCTGACTCTGTGTTTGGACCTTAGGCTGCCTTCAAGCCTTGTGAGCATCCTTGTAAGTTCATTGCCAATCTGCAGTTGCATTGTGCTGGTAGAAGGAGGATGTTGTTTGTACTGAATGGGGTGGAAGGTTGTTATATCCATCATATTAACTTGTATCACGTTGAAATACTAATGTGTGTTCTGTGCAGAGATATAACAAACAAGAACTGTGATTCCTACATCCCTTTAGAACTCCACCTCCTCTCAAATGCCTTCTTTATCCTCCATTTCCCTTTCAAATGGAAAGTGATGCAACGTTACTTCTGTTTGCCATTTTTAGAGAGGAACCAGAGGGAAAAGAAGGCAGGTTGGTGGACTCGGAGGGGAGATGTAGTCTGTGGGTGTCTAATGTGGAAAATTAGCCCAAGTTGTGCCTTAACAATTCGAGTGTTGTGAAGTCCACTGAAACAGGTGTATTGGGTAGTACAAAGGGCTATAAAGGAGGGAAAGAAATCTTGCTAGGCACTGGTAGATTTTGAAACCTACATTTGAAATTTTCATGAAATGTACATGTTATGCTTTTGGTGTAAAAAACCTTCCCAGATTCTAGAGAGGGTTGGTGCTGAGAAAAGTAGATTTTTTTAAGAGGCGTGGATATTGGAGCCATCAAATCATGTCAATTCACATGCTGTGCTTGCATCTATCTTTCATGGGACTATGAACAGCTTGGTATGGGGCAAGTTTTAGGCAAAGCAAACCAGTATGAAAGAAAGAACTGAACACCTGCTTCCCCTGCCATGGGTTAGGCAAACTGGCAACCTTCTCTCCATTCTGCCTGCATTTGAGTATAAGAAAATGAATATACTGGGAGATCCAATCACAGCTCTGCATAAAATGTAGTTTGGTCTTTACCTACTTTGTTTTCAAGAGGAAACTTTGATAATTTTAAGTACAGTCTTGGATCTACTATTGCTTGGTTTGCTTGGCATGGAGGTCATTGAGAATCACAGAGTTGGATGGGATCACAAAAGCCGTCTAGTTCATGCTATGCATTAATATACAACTAAATCACTTCTGAAGATGGTCATCCAACTTCTGTTTAAAGACCTCCAAAGATGGGAGTCCACCACACTCAGAAACAATCTATCCCCCTGCTGAATAGGTCTTGCAGTAAAAAAAAATTCTACCCAATGTCTAGGTGGATTTTTTCTTCTTCTAACCTTATTTGTTCATGTACTAGACTCAGGAACAGCAGAAAACAAGCAGGGTATATCTTTTCCATGACATCTCTTCAGATATTTAAAGACAGTTGCCATGTAACTTCTGTTTTCTTCAAGATAAACATACCCAGCTCCATCATAAGACTTGGTTTCCAGACATGTGATCATCTTGGGCCATTTCTGCACTACACTGTTATAGTGCTATTATTCCATTTTCAACATCCTATGGAATCCTGAGGTCTGCAGCTTAGGGAGGGGCCTTTGAAAGGCCTTTAGCTTTCTTATTACTTTCCTAAAAATTATAATCGACATGCAAATGTTTGTTGTAGTTTTCAAAGTCTTTTGTTAAAATTAACACAAACATTTCCATGTCTATTATGTTTGAAGAATGCAAAAGGTAAAGAGGTAAAGAGTTCAAAATTGTAATAATTTGGTTAACTGACCACTTGTGAGAGCTTTGCAACTATAACTAATTGCCATTTTTTAAAAAAAAACAACAACACCCAACAACAACCCCTTTTCAAGTGCTGCAGAAATGCAAACCCCATCTGACATGCAGAATGGGAAAAGAAACCCCATAGTGACATACTATTCTTTAAATGCTGTCCTCTGTATACTGAATTTAAACTTAAGACACATTGATTTAATGCCACTATATACAACACATTTGATTTATACCACATAGATGTAATTCCACCTTCAGTTATGCACGCTTTTGCAGTCATTAAGATCTGTGAATGAACCACAGCCAGTTTAAATCAACTCCCAGTGTGCCAAGCATCCAAATACTTTCTAAAAACAATCATTTATTTATTTATGTGGGCAACCATTAAGGTATTCTTTTAATCTTCTGGTCATAAGAAGACGGATTGCCACGATTTTCATGGCTGTTGTTGTGTGTCTTCAAGTTGTTTCTGGCTTATGGTGACTTTAAGGTGAACCTATTATTGTTTTTTTCTGGGGCTGAGAGTGTGTGACACACCCAAGGTCACCCAGTGGGTTCCCATGGCCAAGGGGGGAATTGAACTGTGGTCTCCATGGTTGTAATTCAATGCTCAAACCATTATACCATGCTGGCTGTCATGGCCTACACCAGCTCATTAATTCCACAGTGATATCTAAACATATCCCGCAACAACTTGGCTTCTGGGGAACCTGAGGTGGCTACTACTCATTTTAGTAGGACTGTTTATAATAATATGGGGTGGCAGGCACTGGAAGGTTCTTGGCACTTAGGCGGTCTTCCCTGGCTGTGTTTTATAAGAAGTGGCACCGCGTGAGCATCTCTGGGTGAATCTTGTGAATATTTTATGGCCATTTCCACAAGGCAGATCTGAGACTGAAAAGCCACCTACGGTAAGCCATCTCTTTGTTTTGCTCTTGAAAAAACAAACAGCATCCACCAGAAATGGCCAAAGGAACGGTGGACTCTAAAGTTCTCAGTAAAGCAGAACCGAAGGCCAAAGTAGGATTTCTGCTTGCACACATTTTAGATGGCTTCCTGCGGCTTATGAATAAATATGAAATTATACTTTAAAAACAAAAGCACCTTTCCTGGAAGACAAATAGTGGGTTGGCTCTTAATACGGAATTCAAAGAAGGGGGAATACAAATAGCATTTCACATCTTATTTATGACCAACAAGAGGCGGGATGCGGATTTCTCTTTGGGGTTTCTTACAGTTTTTAAGAGCAGCTTGGCCACATGCCAGGATGTTTAATGTGCACAGAGACCTCCTCCCCGGGCAGTAAGAATCTACTGAAATGACAGGAGCAGTTGGCCTTTGTCTATGACTAAATGTGGAAAAGAAAAATCTTTCATCTTTCTCCCACAAGTAACAATACATAATCAGGTCCCTGAAGACTCTGTTTGGCTGAAATATGTGCAAAGGTTTTGTTTATGGCTGACAATAAAAAAAGGAGAGGGCTTTTGTTTCTTATGGTGCTGTAAAACAATGTACCCATCTTGCATCCACAAACAAGGCACAGTTCTTGCATCTTGATAAGGAACAGCTAACACCGCCGTCTCCAAAGGACTGTACCTTGCAGTCAGATGGGCTGGGCTATAGTTTCTGGCATTCTTGTGGTTTTGGTTCAGATACCTGAAACTCTGACCTCTGGAGTGGTCGACAACCCTGTTTTGCTCTTGGACTTGTTTCTGGCTTCTCTCCTCTCCCAAGCAAATATCCCAGGCAAATTTGTTTCCAGAAACATTATGTGGTTTACTGGCATTGCTTTATCTGGCATTACCTGCAAGAGCTTGGAGTAAATTGCTTCCTCCACAACAACTGCCTGTGTGGGAGTTCTGAAACTTGAATCAGGACAGGTTTGAATGTTGGCCTAGGATTCTGGAGACCTGAGATCAAATCCCCGCTCAGCCAGGGAAATCCACTGGGTGACCTTGGACAAGTCACATCCTTTCAGCCTCAGAGGAAAGCAAATGCAAGTCCCCTTGGTACAAATCTTGCCAAGAAAACCCTATGATAGGTTCTCCTTAGGGTTGTCATAAGTCAGAAATGACCCAAAGGCACACAACAGCAACAACGATAGTATGCTTTTAATTTGAAGGGTGCTGTGCCTAATGCCCACTGGAATCTAAGGCCATTTTCACACTACATTGTTATAGTGCTATTATTCCACTTTCAACATCCTATAGAATACTGGGGTTTGCAGTTTAGGGAGGGGCCTTTAAAATTCTCAGCCAAGGAGCTCTTGGGCCTCTTAAGTAAACTACAACACCCAGAATTCCACAGGAGGTTGAAAGTGGAATAATAGCACTATAACAGTGTAGTGAGGAACAGCAATAGCATGTGTATTTCTATACTGCTTATCAGCTAGGCACTCTCTAAGCAGTTTACAATGTGTTAGCTAATTGCCCCCAACAAGCTGGGTACTCATTTTACTGACCTATGGAAGGATGGATGGCTGAATTAACCTGGAGCTCTGTAGGAATGAACTCACAACCTTGTGGCTGCAGTACCGGCATTTAACCACTGCACCACCATGGCTAATGGCCTACATCACAAAACTTTGTTTTAGAAGTTCTCTGCTCTCTTACATCAGATGGCCAAAGGTGGTAGGGATTCCCAAATGGTGATGGATGACTTCTACACATGTCCATGCTGTCAGAAAGGGCTTTCAAAGCTAAGCCCTTCTATGTCCTGCTCAAATGAAGCTCTGCTCACGGAAAAGAGCCCAATGATTGCCAACAGAAAACAAATGATCATTTGATTTGGCTTGAATCAAAATGGTTTGTGTATGTGCATAAATAAATACATGTACTAACAGGCAAGATGTTTTGGGAATTCAGATAGTCATTGAGGGAATCACTGTCAGGAAGACAGATGCAGCCAAGGAATTGAAGGAACACTGTTTGAAAGCAGGAGGGGGCACTGCCATTTTAATTGTATTCTTGCTGTTCTTTCTGCTTTCATGGATGGCATTTCTCACCATCTTGCCCTAGCAATTACTTCCCAGCAGAACAAATTATCTAGTTTAGTTGACTGCTGCCAACTTTGTAAGAACTAAGTTCTTAAATGAGAAAGTCACTCAAAATGTATTCCTTTCAATTCCCCATATGCCAATTAGGGATGACTGAATGAGCAAAACTCCATCTTGCTGAGATGCTCTGCCTTCTGCATTGAAGCCCATTCTAACTTGTGTCTGTATCAGACTGTATTTTTTTTTTTTTTACACATTTTCCATGCAAATTTTTCTCAATCTATACATTTTGGACCCACCTACTCTTCTCTCATTGACTAGAGTCTGGGCATCTTTTTTGAAACATAAACATTTTTTTTTTGTGCTCATTGCCAAACCTATAACTTTATCAAACACATCTTTTTGAACGTGCTCAGCTTGGACCACACACTCACATACATGGAGAAAACTCTAGCAAACTGGTTTCAGGTTGGAGTTTTGGAGGTATGAACTGGATCAATTGTGGGAAAAGATAACCTGAAACAAATTTCTCCTCCATCCCTAACATCGATATTGAATTTATTTATTGCTTTTGGCCAATGGCCGTTGCAAACTAACATCAGTATGAGAAAGTGCAGCCTGAACTTAATATGGTAGAGTTTTAAAGATTTGAATCACAGCATTAATCTTAAATACATATTTTCCATGGCTCAATCTGATGAGACCTTTTCTTGAGCTTTTAGTGGGGATCAAGTGGTAAATTATTTTTGACCTTTCTGCTAATGAAGTTTCGGAGTACGAGCTGTACTTTTCCAGCAGCAGTGTCCAAATTATGGAAGAGATAGGAAGGGGAAGGACCTTAATGAAATCCCACAGGTCCTATCTGCTGATTCCCCCAAAGTTTAGTCAAATCACACTTGCTACATCTCTCTGAAAACAATTAGCTAAGGAAGACATTGCAAAGCTCCAGGTCTGTTTTGGCCCTCCCGACCATTCTGCCAGGATGCATGGCTTCTGCCATAAGTATCTGCTGGATGGGCAATGGGGTACATATAAGAATAGATCATCTAGCTCATGCATCGTCATAGTCTGCTTGAGTGCTTCAAAGCATCACTTGTTAATTGGCGATTGCAAACATGTATCCAAGTGAAGGGGGCTTGGGATTCGAGGGAACAAAATGGTTAACTGCTTTTTTGTTCACTGCTACAACGTTTCCAGGCAAGGGGGAGAATATCAGAAGGGGAAGAGAAAAGGTATTGGAAAGGTGTTATGAGAACTGCCAACACTCATAGATAATAAGACAGGAAGTTGTTCCTGCCTCAAGGATGAAAGATATGTAAACAACAGAGGGTCTGGGAAAATGCCTAAACTGGTGGAATGACGTGAGATTTATGGTTTTCACCAAGCACAGCTTTGCACGTCTATATTTGTATGCTATGTATAGAACATGTAATCATCTTGTCTGCTGTAGTCTCTTCAAATTCTAAGAAAGTGTGCCGTGTTGCTTGCTTGATAGAAATAAACACTGCTGTTTAACTCTGAGTGGAGTTTGTGGAGGGCAAGTTATTCATGGATGACACATTCCAACAATAGATAAAAAAGAATACACAATAGTTTTTTTAAAAAAATGGAATTATACTGATATATTGATTTTGTTGTCTCATGTCTGTTTTCCTCTATTTTCCCCTCCTGACTTAGAATGACATGGAAGCAGTGCTGTCTTTATATGTCATTAGACTGCAGCTCTTAGCAGTTTTGGCCAACATAGCTACTGGTGAGGAATGCTGGGAGTTTCAGTCCAATATCATCTGAAGAGGTACATGATTCCCACTCATGGTCAATTGAGATCCATCCATCTTATGTCCTTAGGGTGTTCCGTTGCAGCAAACATTTCGCTTCTTGTAGTAATGAACCATTCCAACAAGGCTGGAGTGCTAAGATTCTACCAGTTGCACTAGATTTTAACTAGACATTTCAGGGAGAGAATTGACCTTGCTTTTTAAAAAAATTAGAAATAACCAAAACAGGCAAAATTTGAACATGGGATAAAGTGAAACGTAGACACATCAATCTCTACACTGATAAGCCAGAATGTGTCTGGAGGAGGGTGTGTGAGATGATGTAGAAAGACAGATCCCATAAAGAATAGCGGAAGAACCTTGGAATGTTTCATTTGGAAAATATTAAAAGGAGATAAGGGTGCCACACGGATGAAAGATCTAACCTCCATGGCTTTCAAAACTCAAAACCTCTGTAATTCTATGAGCTGGTAAAACAAAGTTTGGAAGTATGAGGATTCGACAGGCTCTGATGGCCAGATACAATGCTCAGTGAAAGTGGGATTGTAAAAGTGAACAAATTTTATTTTAACATAACTGTAAGGATTCACAGCTTCCATCTTGCCCCTGTCCCTTGCCCCCAGTTTAATGATCAATGTACTTACCACTCTGTGTGTTCAAAATATGGTGTTTGTCTAGGGACCAGCCTCCCAGATTGGAAGCATCCAGCTCAAAGCCTTGCAGAATTACAGTTCTCTTCTCCCACAGAATAAAATCAGGGCACGTCTCATACTCATAACCTACTGACACTGCAAACAGATAATAACAATAATAATAAGTTAGTGGCAGTTACTTTATCCATTGCCCAGAATAATTCTGTAAGCAAATAAGGTTGCATAGCCTCTTTCTTCTTTTTGGAGAAGCAATGGCTTATTCCAGGGGAAAGCATCTGTGGCCCTCCAGATGTTGTTAGACTTTTCTATAATTATTTACCAATTAAAAGTAGCATTTCCTTCCTTGGAGGCTGAGAGAGTGTGACTAACCAAAGGTCACCCAGTGGGTTTCCACGGATGAGCAGCAATTCAAACCCCAGTTTCCAGAATTGCAGTCTAACACTCAAGCCACTAAACTATGCTGGCTTGCAATATATAAATATTATACATAAGTAATTAAGGATTGTAGGTTGAGAATGGGGAAAATCTGTTGCTTGACTGAACCCTGCCATCTCTCACCATTTGCCATGCTGGCTAAGGTTTATGGTGTTTCAGCTCAACAACAGTGGGATGAAAACCTCTTTAAGAAGCTGTAGAGATTTTGCCTTTTGCAGCAGAAATAAAAAGTGGCAACACTTCTAAAACTTCACAGGTCAACAGGAAAAGTGGAAAGCACAAACTCAGAAAAAGAAAGAAATTTTCTTTTTCAATGCACCAAAGTGTTCTTCTATTTCATTATTGCAAAGAATGCAAAATCAATTGCTGCTGCAGAGCTGATGCACCCCAGATCCTAGAACTACCACTGTGTGCCTACAGGTAACGGGGCACCTGCAGAGATTCAAGAGCGGATGGGCAAAGAGGAAAAGATTCCCTGAAAACCAAAGACGATAATTGCTCTCTGCTCCTAGAGGGAACCGCTTGGCTTGTAAATAAGCTTTTCTCTTCTTTTGGCAAGGTGTGGAAAAGCTATAAGCAGGAAGATAAAAATATACATAATGGAAAAATACAGTATATCCTGGAAGGAATAACAATGCTGAAATGATTTAGGGCTGTGAGGAGAAATGAGAGAAACATCAGAAGTTGGCTTTCGATGGGTCAGATTATTTGTCCATCCAGTCCAACGTTATCTACCCCAGCAGCGAGCCTCCGAACCTCAAGTGGAAGTCTTTCATATTACCAGGTTCTCATTAGGCCATTTCCGCACTGCATTGTTATAGTGCGGTTATTTCACTTTCAACCTCCTATGGAATCCTTGGCTTGCAGTTTAGGGAGGGGCATTTAGAATTCTCAGCCAGAGAGCTCTTTGGCCTCAGGAAACTACAAACCCCAGAATTCGACAAGAGGTTGAAAGTGGAATAATAGCACTATAACAGCATAGTGTGGAAATGGCCTTAGTTTTGGGATGCCAGGGATTGAAATGGGCCATTCTGCATGCCATCTGTGTGCTCTGTCAACTGAGCTGTGGCCCTAGAGGGTGGGAGGTTCTTCGATGCAATATCTGGCCATTATCTTCAGTCAACTAACTGGGGTAAATATTAGATCAGTTTCCTCCCTGCTGATTCGTACGGTCGCAGTGGTTTCTCTGCAGTAGTCTAAGAGCAGTGTCCTTGTGGCTTTGTGCTGTTAGACGGAATGAGCGGGAAGCATGGTCTGAACCCAGATGTTCAGCCCTGCTGCCCTTCCACTAATTCATCAGGGCTGCAAAAAATGTGCTGCCTACAGGGTGGCATTGTCAAGCTGTTGATCTGCAGGGTTCAGAAGCGGATGAATAGCATCAGTCCATCATAGCTGGGCCAGGCAAGCCTCCTGTTTCATCTGTATCAGACAGCTCTCATCTCCTTTACCCTCTGATTTTGCTCTCTCCAATCCATTACTTTGAAGCTAATAGATCTTGCTGGAAGAGGGGACTGTAACCAAAAGAATGAGAAATCTTTCTATCTACCTATCTATTTATCTTTTACTGCCTGTTTATTTTCATCTAGAGTGCATGAAAACACCCTTTTCACTAAATTTGCTACTTCAGATTTATTCCTAGACTGTTTAGTATTATAGCACAATTATTATACATGACTCTTCAGTTTTACTGGACTATTTAATGAGGAGTCTTTCCCAGAATCAAAGTAGGCAGAAAAAATTATATATGTTTTGGCTCACATCCTGCTTTCTCCCCCAATCTAGAAAAGCTGAATGTGCATTAAAGAAACTTACTAGTTGCAAAACTACTGCTGCAAGATTTTTCAGTTTTTCTTTTCTTCTGTGCAAGGGAGTGAAAAATGGTGCTTTGGGGTCTTTCATTTCCAGTGCAGGATTTTTGCACAAGAAACTAGATTTTTGGAACATTGCTTTTTTAAAAAAGCAAAAAAACCCTTTGTGACTTTTTCACAAAAAGTTGCAAAATCAAAAAAAAAAAAATACAAATGAGAAAAATCTGAAAAAATTTGGCCAGCAAGAGGAAACTTTTGAAATTTTCATTTGCAAGAGTGAGAATTAAATACAGTAACTAAAGATTTATCTTCATAGGCCATTTCCACACTAGACTGTTATAGCACTATTATTCCACTTTCAACATCCTGTGGAATCCTGGTGTTTGAGGTACCTCCCTAAACCGCAAACCCCAGGATTCCATAGGATGTTGAAAGTGGAGTAATAGCACTATAACAGTCTAGTGCAGAAATGGCACTACTCAGAGTAACATTAAGGTATATAAAATGGAAGAAAGTACGGGAAACAGGGGAGACCTATAGAGGAACCCCATAATATAGAGATATCATGGGGAAGATAGATGGAATTGGAATAGAATGAAAAGAGAAAGACACACCAATTCTCTTCAGGTCTGCAAAGGGATGTATGGGGTTGCAGTTACTAGTCCCATCTCAACATTACTCTCCTGAACACTCATTCCACACCTTTGTCAGGCTGAAGAGGAGTCCTTCTTGTATTTAACATAAGTAACCCTGTCTAAGTTAGAGTTTCTCTGAGTTTCTTCGATTCCATGCCGAATATCAACATTGTGCAACATAAGTCAATGACTGGGTGCTGTTGGATGGCAATGTACAAGATGAAATGCATAACCTGCAACCACAACACACAGGGCACAACTGCAATGTGACAATGCACACTGTGCAATGGAAATGATGCAGTATGCACAACTTCACTTTCGGTGCTGTCAGTGGAATATATCTGTTACACTGTGGCAAATAATTTATCCTGCATGCGCAGTGCAACTTACACATGCATGTGTCACTAACTGATTGTCAGGCATTGTTGAGAGGCAGGAAGGAAAAAAAAAGATGAAATACTCCTGTTTTCCTTTTACCCCTTATTTCTGTCCTCACTAACGGTGAGAGTGGTGAGGAATGGAGGCACGTGCATCCCAAGTCATTAGAATGGCAAATCCTCTTTGGCTTTCTATCCAAACTTTAAAGGGAAATGTCCAAGGTGGGGAAGCTCTTTGGGGGTATGGTTTTGCCCCCTGGAAATTCAGACCACTGTCCCATTGACATGGAAGGCCAGTAGTGGCAAGAAAGGGGCAAAAGATTCCTCCTTGCTCCCACATAATCCTTTACTGTTGCTGGTTTCCCTTTTGTTCATGTCTAAATAGTACTATGGAATTTTTTTTACAGCCTCCCCCAGATGGCAGTATAGGGTCTGCTTTTTCATTTTTACTCATTTCTGGCTTGCATAAAAGAAGTGTAGATATTGAGGGAAAGGAACAGTTGAAGAACTGATATACAGTAAAATAAAACATGATTTTCAGATGTCCATTATTTTAAGTGCCATTTAGAACAATTAATTCAAACCGATAGCATGTCCATTGGGTGGCTGGTTACCTGGCACGAAATGCTTTCCTGAGGCAACCCATACAGGGGTGTTTGTCAAGGAAGAATGAAATAGAGATGCACAGCACACTTGCTATGCAGTCTGAAAGTACTTCTAAACCGTTCAGTTCTATTGACATGTTCTTCCTAATAATAATGCAAAAATACAGTATATACAGTAGTGCCCTGTGTTATCTGCAGCTTCACTTTCCATGGTCACAGTTACCCATGCTCAACCTCATAGACTCACCTCCCTCCCTCCCATCCTTTGCCCCCATCTGTCCCCCAGCATCTGGGCAATGGCACCCACATGACCTGCTCAGGGTCCTGCCATTCGTGCCTTGCCTGCCTACCTGACTCCCCCCTCCTTTAACTGCTCCTCTGACAATATGGCCAGAGGAAATGGCTCTGGTGTCATTGGAAGCAGCCCTCTAGCTTTGCAGGGACTGTAAAGAGGATTTGTACTATCAGATGGGATACTTCCAGTGATGATATAGAGTTTGGAACTATCTGTAGTTTCAGGCATTCATGGGAGTCTTGGACCCATAAAGGGGTGACTACTGTAAAGTGGTAACAATTTGAAAGAGGTGACGCCTAACAAAATTGGCTCTCATTACAGCAACCATGGTAGCAGGGATGAGATGAGATTCAATAAAAGCAGTGCATGGTGTAAATTCCAAGTGGGGAAGTTGTAGACCTCCCTATGCTGCTGAACTACAGCTCCTACCACCCCGACCATTGGTCACGCTGACTAGCTCTGGTGAGAAGAAGAATCCAACAACTTCTGGAAGGCCATGGGTGCTCCACTCTTTATGCTGACTGGATGAATGCTTTTGGAAGAATTGGTCTATTCTCCTTACTCAACACTGACAGAGCAAAATGTGTCTGACTGCCTTGTAAATGAGGGATTGGAAAAGATGTGGTAGCAGGATTCTTACACTTTCTCCTATCAGGCACAGAGATGGGTATCATATAGAAACTGACGTCAGGATCAAAGTTGATCCTTAGAAGTTTAAGAGCTCTAGAGCATGATTGACCTAGGGACCTATCATGCCACAGAATTATAGAAGTATGATTCCACTTTAACTGTCATGGAGTCTATCCTATGAAATACTGGGATTTGCAGTTTTAGGGAGAGGTATTTAGAATTCTCCATCAGGGAGTCACCAAATATTAGGAAGAATTTTTTTCCTGCAAGAACTGTGCAATGGTGGAATAGCCTGCTTCAGGGCATAGTCTCCTGTGTAGGTCTTAAAAACAGATTGGATAGGTATCTTCCAGGACGTCATGTCCCAGTCCCAGGACCCGGGTGCAAAAACAGAGAGGATCCTCCCCAGCAGCCAAGACACACAGACATGAACAGGACAATACTTACTGCAGCCCAGCATAGACAAGAAAGGAAGAGCCCATGAGGCTGAGAATATTTACATAGGGAAGGCTCATTAATCAGGCAAACAGCTGGGGGGGGGTTTGCTGGCCAATAAATACCTGAGATGGGGCAGGGAGAACTCAGTTGCAGACAACTGTGAATTCTTATGGGAGCAGCATGTTCTTCTTTTGATCCTTGGCTTGTGTTTCTGAAAAACCTTGACCCTTGCTTTGTGAGCTGACTACTCTGCTGAATACTCCCTTGAACTGTTACTCTGAATTTATTGCTGGCCTGGGCTGCTGGAACAAGAATGGTAACTGACTGATAAGTTTTTGTAAACCTTGACTGTTTACTGCCACTATAGCCTTTGTCTAAAGACTGGGAACTATGGTTAGCTTTCTAAACAAGACACAGAAATGTTTTAGCTGTGCATTCCTGCATGGCAGTGGGTTGAAGCAGCTGGTTCTCGTGGCCACTTCCAGCTCTGAAACTAGAAATCCCAGATGTAGCCACGGCAGTAAAGTGGAAACATAGCAATATACTACTGTAGCATGAGAGGGCTCCTGGTTCTATCTTATGGAAGATAGAACCAAACCATGAAGAAGAATCCCACAGCTGTCTCCATGTGCATTTCTGCAATTGTGGGATGTGTGAGATTTTTTCCCCCAGACACATTGGAAATTGTGCTAATATCTTCAGGGCAAGATGGAACTTTTTTTTTCTCTTGTGCAGCAAAATAGGAAACAATTTGGCCAGGATGCACATTTTAAAGTGGCATCAAATAGAGGCGGGGTCTGTGCCCACAATATCATTCTCAATGGAAAGCATGAAATCTCTCCTCCACTGTGCTTTTTGCCAAGATGACAGCTGGGTCAAGGCTTCTGAGTGAGAGTAATTTGGCTTCCTTTGCAATCATTGATGGCATCATGTAGCCAGGTCTAAGTAGCTGTGTGACAATATTATATTCTGGTTCAACAAAGCTCTGCTTTCTCTTTTTCTAAAGCTCAGATGCAACCAATATTCTGTAAATCTGGAGGCTCAAAGGTCTACATCAGATAATTTGTTTTAAACAGTATGACTTTCTTATACTGTATATATATACGTTTGTGCTGAACAAACTTGGTCTTGTACAAATGCTTGAATACCTAGGGAGTGCCCCAAGCATGCAAACTGCCCTGTTTGTGTGTCTGTGTCCTGCAACAAAATGTTGTAGAATAACCTCACCTTCAGAGATAACTGCTCCCATTCAAGATTCCTTCCTAACAAGCAAAGTCAGCTATTGGCCTTCCATTAGGATAGTATAGAACAAGGGTGGGGAACCTCTGGTCCTGAGATCAAACTCAGCCCTTCTAAGGTCCCAATCTGACCCTCTGAGGTTCCACAGATGGTCATGCCCAATTCCCTACAACACCACTATTTGTAGGTTTCCCAGATGTTGGCCCCATTTAAAAAAGATGAAACACCTCTTCCTAAGGCTTAATTATGGGCTGCAAGGGCTTGAAGCTTACACATCTTTGGTCCCATTCTTTTGGTCTACACTCTTGCCCACAGCTAGAATGCAAGCTCGTGAAAACTATTCTGAAACTGATTTCAGCTGAAAGAGATTGCCTCTCCCTAGCGTAAGGATTCCTCTCCTTCTTTTCAGTTGTTCTTTTCCAACATACATTCCATTTTCTGTGGCTACTGAGCATGCTCAGTCTTGATTGAGGGGTTGGGTTGGGTGGGGAGTTACCAACACACACACAAACAGAGAGAGAGAGCCAGTGTAGTGCAGTGGTTTGACCATTGGACTATGATCCTGGAGACCAGAGTTCAATTCCCCACTTGGCTGTGGAAATCCACTGGGTGACCTTGGGTGCATCACAAACTCTCAGCCCCAGAAAACCCCATGATAGGTTGTCATAAGCTTGAAACAATGATAGATAGATAGATAGATAGATATGATGTTGATGGTGACTGGTGACCATAAAATATCATTTTTTAAAAATATTGCTTGTGCTCACAGAAGCAGGAAAACATGCAGCCACCGGGGCCCACTCACATTGCACAACTATAGCACCATGATTCCAGTGTAACTGCCATAGTGCCAACCTATGGGATCCTGGGATTTTCATTTGGGGGGGGGGCACTTAGAATTCTTAGTCAGAGAGCTCTACTCCCTCACCGAACTACAAATCCCAGGATTCCATAGGAGGTAGCCATGGTAATTAAATCAGAATCACAGCACTATAATTCTATAGTGTGGAAGGGTCCCAGAGCATGTATGACATGTAATAGCTCCATCATAACTGCATTCACACCAAGTGTTAAAAAAGGTTTCCTTGCTTTCCAAAAAGAAAAAATAATAATAAAAACAAGGCATACCCATTGCTTCTGCCAAGCCAGACACCTTTTGGCCGTAAATATCAGTCTTATTCCAAGCAAAGGTATAGACCAGGTTGGTGGCCGCAGGGAAGGATTTCTGGGCCAGCCGCCCTTCAATAGTGACAATAAGATGCACTTTTGTCATTCCCGGAGGAATGGTGGAATGGGTCAGAACAATCCGAAGCAAGGTTTTGTATCCTGACGTTCGGCTGCTCAAGTAACTGAGCTTCACAAAGCTGTAAGGGATGGGTATTTCTTCCTGGACCACCTGAAAAAAAGTTGTGCAAATTGAAATCACAGCAAATCATGTAGGACAACAATGCAACTCAGACTGTTTTAGCAGCTTAGTTTATGCCCTGCCTGGGTGCATAACTGTCATTAGAGTCAAATCAGGTAGGGCAGCAGTTCTTAACCTCTTCTTTACAACTAACCCCCTTTAAACATCTTTTTGGTGCTGCGGACCACCAATACTAAACTCAAGATTTAAAACTTAAAATGCATCAAGTATTTATTTAAAGTTGCTCATCAAGAATCTTCAAATGTGGAGAGAAAGGAGAAATACATAAATGTACACATTGCTGTTATAATATCTTTACTGGAATGAATCCATACAAATTGATTTTCTTCAAGCCTTCACAGACTTTCTGGGAGGACCTCATAGCCCCCAGGGGGTCTGTGGACCAGAAGTTAAGAACTGCTGAGATAAAGGACTGCAACCACTATAGGGTGAATTCATCTCACAACCAAAATGTTCAGGGGAAAAAGAGTTTCTTTCCCAATGCATTAAGCCCCAGGGATAAACCAGTGGAGACTTGTCTTCAGTGCATGAAATGTCTTACAGGCAATGCCCAGTAATGTTACTCTTTGTGAGTTCCTTCTTCATTCTCATGGATTTCCTAGATGCCTTTGCAATCTCACCAGCAACCTCAGGTCATGCTACAGGTGGATTGATTCAGTCAAAGAAGCCACAGCTACCCTGAGTCTGCAAGATGTGAGCAGGGCACACAGAGGTGTCCCATGCATCCCATCTAAGTCAAAATCAACCCATACACAGGGATTTTCAGGAGCATGTACGAAACCATACCTGCTTAAGTTCAGTTTTGGTAGCTCAGCTGAATGCTCACGTTAAGACCAGGGCTGTAATCATGCGATAAATAAACCAAGTAGCAACAGTTCTACAATTTACTATCACTACGTTTTGAAATCAAATGAACACCCTTAGATTTCAGTGAATAAAATCAAATAGTGATCAAGACATGAACTCAATGGTACTTTCACAAAATATCCCCTTCACCTAACTCCCAGCTATTTGCAATCCTCCTAACAATAGTTTGATTCTGCCTGTGTTTTTCTTACCTGTAGCTCTGGTATGATTGTTCCCCTTTCTGGACACGATCCCCCAAACAATGTCAGAGGGAAAGGAAGGACAATTGGGTTTGGGCTGATGAAGTTGGTGATATCACAAGAGGGTGGCTCCACCTCTGTTCTTTGCATGACGACCTTGTCTACCACAATAAATCTGTTCCAGGACAACCAAAGGGTCCTTTTCACAGAAAGAAAAGGAGATCTCTCAAATAGCAGAGTGACCGAGATTCCTCCAATCGCCACTAGATCAAAACTGAAACCAGAAAACAAAACATTTTACTTTACTCTGATCCCAAACCATTCAAAAATATTCTTCTGAAACCACTTGTTTCCAACTTGACATTTCTATTAAGCATCTTCTATTTTTCTTTCCTTTGGCTATATAGTTTTTGTAATCATGACCTATTTGACCTGTTAGTAGTAGTCTTTTTCATTTAGTCTCCAGCATACAAAATATACAACTGAAAAACCACCTTCTCAGATGGCTTTCCATTGGAAACTCAAAGCTCTTTGGTGCTGAATTGATATAGAAGGCCTTTTCACACTACACAATTATAGCATTATGATTTCACTTTAAATGCCACGGTTCCTTCTTATGGAATCTTGGGTTTTGCAGTTTAGGGAGAAATATTCAGAATTCTCTGCCAACATGCTCTAGTGCTTCACCAATTACAAACTCCAAGATTTCATAGGGTAAAGCCATGGCTGTTCATTTGGAACATCGTGTTATAACTCTGTAGTGTAGAAGGGCTCACAATGGAATAATTTGGATTCCAAAGTCAGATTCCTGCTGACCCATATCTAGAGCTCATAAATGATGTTGATTGGCTTCTTTTGTTGTTGTTATATTCATTTTATTAAAATATTTATGTTGTCATTGTATGCCTTCAAGTCATGTCCAACTTACAGTGACAGTAGGGCAAACCTATCATGGGGTTTCCTAGGGGCTGAGAGTGTGTAACATACCCAAAGTCACCCAGTGGGTTTCCATGGTGCCTCATCAGACTGCAAACCCAGGATTCCATAGGATATAGTCATGGCAATTAAAGGAAAATCACAGTTCTATAATTATATAGTGTGAAAGGGCCCCAGCCTCTTTGGAGAGAGCATTCCATAAATGAAAATGCATGAGCAGGCCTTGGGAAAACCAAAATTTTCCAGAAGCACACACCCCATCCTTATCAGGAAAATTTCTTAAGGGGAAAGAACCCAACAAAAGCCCAGTGAAGATTAAGCATGCCTTAGGGGAACAGAATACTAGTTGAGTTTTGAAGTGGGATGGAAAACCAAACAGTGCAGGAGAAGAGAAACAGAACTGAAGGGCTGGAATTTTCATAGAATTGTAGAGCTGAAGAAACCAGAAGGGCCATTAAATGCTAGATCCTGTGCTGCAGGAATATACCTTCAAAGCACAGATGCTCATCCAGCATCTGTTCAAAAACCTCCAAAGAAGGAGACTCCACCATACTCTGAGGCAACATATTCCACAGTCCAACTGCTCTTACTGTCAGGGAGTTCTTCCTAACGTTTAGGTGGAATCTCTTTTCCTGTAGTTTGAAACCATTGCTCTGCATCCTGATCTCTGCAGCAGCAGAAAACAGGCCTGCTCCACCCTCCATAGGACATCTCTTCAAACATTTTGAACTTGTTCTGTGTCATTTGGTTATAGACCCCACTAGTATTTATAACTGAGCTGGTGGCCTGTGACAGGGAAGAACTCTATATTCCAGAAGAAGTATGGGGCATAAAATTATATTAGGCAGAGGAATTGATACGGTTCCTTATTATTGGAAGAGTTTAACATCTATAGTCGCGCAACGTAAGGCAGCGTAAATAGATACTTCACTCTATTACTAGATGCATCTCTTACGAAACCCTTTGATGGTAATGAACTGTGATAGGGAGTCAGACCTAATTATGCATATTCCATCACATTCCCCAAATGATACACAAGAATATTTCTATGCGTGTATATCTGAGCACATTTTAATGCTCCAGCTCTGTCAAGAGATAGGTAAATCAGAAATCATAATTAGGTAACTTGCTACTTCGACACTTTAAAATCACCAGAAAGATGGAATACGCATTAGCTCCATTAGTTACAAGACTCAGCACTGCAATGGATTATTTACTGTGGCTTTACAGTATTTACACTGCTGATGCAGTAGAGAAAAAACACGCCATGAAATTCTCTACATCTGCAAGTTTTAATTGGTTCAACTGTTAAATCTGCCCCGGCCTTTAATCAGGAAGGGCAAATTTCCATCTGAGGGTTGCACATTAAGGGCACACTTGTTTATTTCTTTAAATCTGTTTTTTCTCAGATAGGCTACGACATTAGCAGCAATAATAATTAAGAAAAAGAGGAGGAGAAAGAAGATGAAGAAGAAGAAATAATAATACTAATATTGATTTTGAAGGGAGGTTTATTTCCAAACAAGGAATTGCAACTTTTCTACATTTACAGTCTTTAAACTCTACATAATTTAAATTCAAACTTCTTTTAATATCTCAGAATGGTGTGTTTCAGTGATAGGCAAATTAATTCAAATTTAATCAATTAATTAATCAGTTGCAAAGCAGATGAGTCATCTCATTTTATTTTTTTAAAAAACGCGTTGACGGACAGTTTTGGCTTTTCAGTGCATTTTTGAACACATGAATTAACCATAAGCTTTGCTAAAAAGAAATCAAGCTTTCGGATATAGACCCAGTGGACTCTCACCTTCCATCCTGCCGACTGATGGTGTAACCGTAATCGCTGTGGTGTTGGAAACTCACATTCACCCCAACCAATGGCGTCCCATCGACTGCGACCACCTGTCCTCGGACCACACAAGCACGCCTGTGTTGAGACATAAGGAAGTGAGCTGGGATTAAAGGAAGATGTTGAGGGATCTATATCATGTATGATATTTATGCCATGAAAGAGCCAGTGTGGAATAGTGGTTTGAACCCTGGAATCGAATGCTGGGAAACCAAGGTATAAGTCCCTCCTCAGCCATGCAAACCCGTTGGGTGACCTTGAGCAAGTCACATTCTCTCCAGGTTACAGGAAGGCAATGGCAAACGTGTCTGAAAAACTGAGAAAATCCTAGGAAAGGGTTGCTGTATACAAAAATCAACTTGAAGACATATAATATTTCCATCATAAAAATGTGTCTACCTATTAATGTATTGCAACATGATGACCTCTGCCAGTTTCTATACGATGCGCAAGAGCCAAACTGTGATAGAAATGGTACAAATCCAGGTCACCTGCTGGCGGTGGAATCTCTTGAATCCCAATTACATCCACTGCATTATCTTTAGTGTAAAATACTTTGCACATTCCAGTACATTCTGTTTTAAGTACTGGAAGGATGTTGCATTTCAAAAACTGAAAACATATTCCGCACTAGCCTGTTATAGTGTGATGATTCCACTTTCAACATCCTCTGGAATCCTGGGGTTTGCAGTTTCGGGAGGGGCCGGCTGGCCCCTCCCGAAACTGCAAACCCCAGGATTCCAGAGGATGTTGAAAGTGGAATCATCGCGCTATAACAGGCTAGTGCGGAAATGGCCAAAGTGTTCATTGTACAGTTTGAGTCATACTTTAATTGTGTTTTCATTCTTATTTGCTTTATTGAAATTCATGAAAGCTCCTGCTGAGATAAACCACTTAGTATTAAAAGTCCTTCCAGATTCTTTCTCCCTCCCGCTTCCTTTTTATTTTTATTCTGTATCTTTTTTTATTTTAACTATAACACATCAAAACAAAAAGAACAACAACATTACAAAATTGCACAAAAAACCCAAATAAAAAATATCAACAATACCAAGTACAAAACAATACATATTAATATTACACAACACTAATCTATTGTCACTAGTCTAAAACAAAAGGAAATACACACAATGAAAAATTTGTTCCTGCCCTTATTGCAAACAGCTCCTCGCATACTAGTTATGTTTAACCTTCCTTTAAAAATTTCATTTCATCCAAATGGTACATTCTTACTTTTATATTTTATCCCACACACATAAGTTACGTTATGCAATTTCTACAAATCTCATTTCTTACCTACTCGAATAATATAGTTAAATCTATGACATTATCAAATCCTTATCTATAGAATTCTAATGTAACAATATTACACAATCTTAGATCTTCTGTTAGGTACTCTAAATCTAAAATTAATTAAAAGACTTAAAATCATAGAAGTCTTAAAATCATAATCACCTTAGACACATAGTGAAACAATACTACAACACTTGTGAGAAAAAAGGAACAACCGAAAATAATCTAGCATTACACAGTATCTTACTCATGCTATATAGAACTAAATGATACTAATATGTGAATATATTAAAAACCTACCACAACTGTTCCATATTCATGGTTAGTCACTACTGCCACAACTGTAACCATCTTCCAGTCTACTGCAAGGGGAGAAGGGAATTCATTCTTTCAAGGATTGGTGCATGATGCTTCCATCAGATTTTGGAAGGGAACTTGGGCCAGGAGGGGTTACTTCATTCAGTATAATACTTTGGTTGGTTCAGTAGTTAAGTATACTTAACTAAACAGCTGATGCAGAATACTAACATACACACATACAAACACACACACACAGCCAGCCCTCTACATCTGCTTGGGTTAGGGGTGCAGGCAGTCGCATAGAGGTGTGGAGAGGGTGGTTTGCCCTGGGCAGTAACATTTTTGGGGTGTCCTGGCCCGTAGCCATGCCCCCATGCACTCTCACCATGCCCCCACAAGCCCTGGCCACACCCCCATGCACCACAGCGACGCCCCCATGCACAGTGGTCACGCCCCTCGTGATAGCCCCTCCCTCTCCCACCCACCCCTCCGCACACTCCAAGCTCCACCACTGGGTGCAGGACTCTTGCAAAAGTGGAAGAATAGCAAATATCAAAATGTGTGTGTATGTATGTGTGTGTCTATGGGAAGTGGGATAAAGCATGGTGGGGAAAATGGACACTCAGGGTCCAAACCAGGTTGGAGAAAGGAAAGGGAAGAGGGGCTGGGTCAGCATGGTTGTCCTATACTTCCTCTCTTGCTCTTCTCCTTCCTTGGGTGTGTGTGGGGCATTGGGAGAAGGTTTGTGGTGCTGAGAAATCAGGCTGTGAGCCATTCTTAGATGGCCAGGTGGTGGCTGGTGGAGGAGAAGAAAGAGGAGAACCAGAGGTGATTTTTAAAAGGGCTGCACTGCCTGGTTGGAGCTGCCAAGAGGGAAGGTCCCTCTAAAAGAGAAGCACCTGAGGTGGGGGGACAAGAGTTGGAGAAACTTACAAATTATTAAACCTATGAACATCTAACTTGCAAATGTGGAGTGCTGACTGTATGCATGCATGCATGGAGTGTGTGGGAAAGAGGAACTGTATTCATATTTTTTCCTGGGCCCAGAACATTTGATTGGCAGCCCTGAGTACCCTTTACGAAATCCCCTTGCTGGGCTTTCTTTCTTTATTACATTCTTTGAGAGTGTCAGCAAGCCTGGGGATAAGGCAGATCCTGCAGACAATGTTGACTTGGCCTTTCAAAAGGCTTTTTGACAAAGTCCCTCACCAAAGTCTCTGGAGCAAACTTAGCAGTCATGGGATAAAAAGAAAGGTCCTCTTATGGATCGATAACTTGTTAGAGAACAGAAAGCAGGAATAAATGGACAGTGCTTGCAAGGAAGAGATGTAAACAGAAGGAATCCCTGAGGAGCTGCATGGGAAGCAGTGCTTTTTTTATTTGTTCAAAAACTCTCTGGACAAGTGAGGTGGTTACAGTTTCTAAGAACACTAAACAATTCAGGGTAGTGTATCACATATTCTCAGCCCCAGAAAACCCCATGATTTGCCTTAGGGTCACCATCAGTCATAAACAATTTGAAGGCACATAAGAACAAGAACTGTGGTACCGTAGTTTAAGTATTAGATCAAGGACTGCAGGGGAACAGAGTTCAAATCCCCACTCAGCCATGAAAACCCCACTAGCTGACCTTGGGAAAGTCATACTCCCTCAGCTTCTGGAAAGGACAACATTCCTCTGTAAAAATCCAACCAAGAAAACTCTATTATGGGGTCACCATAAATCAGAGTTGACTCGAAGGGACCCGACCAGAACTTAACAACAGTAAGTGTTGAAGAACTGTAAAAGCCTCTCTTCATACTGGAGGAAATGGGAATGAATTTAAATTGGCAAATGAACTTCAGTGCAAGCAAATGGGGAATGATGCATACTGGGAGGAAAAGATTGCCAAATTCATATATGTAGCTTGAGTGCATGTTGGTTGACAAGGAAAATAACTTGATTTGGATGGATTGTTCAGTGGTAAACTAGTATACAACTGGTGGATGGAAAAAAATGAACAGGATAGATAAGCACTTTTAACTTATTTTGTTGGTTTGGCACAGTTGGAATAAATTTTACAGTCCAGCAATTTCACTATTAATGCCAAATGTTAATGTGCCTTAATGTGTTTTATCCCCTAATGTGGGATAAAGAACTCAATTTTGCATATTAGAGAAACAATGTTCTGTACAGGTTGCTCCACTTCTTTCCAAAGGAGCCAGATGGACAAACCAGCAAATTAGATGTTCCCAGAAACTCCACACCTGTGTTTACAAGTCCATCACATGTTATATTAAAAAAAAAATATTAAAGCAGTAATCCAACAGGCTACAAGTGCACTGACACAGTTTGAGATATTAGCATTAATACATAACTAATAATGTAAGGATGTAAACATTTATGGCCGACTACTGGGGGTAGATATAACAACTTAATGGGTTTAAGATAACTCTGGGAATACCATTTAATGTTTGTTGTTGCTGTTAATTGCTATGAAGTTGACTTCAACTTAAGAAGACCCAATGAATTTGAGACCTGCAGCTCTCTTTGTTGTCAACATCCTTGCTTAAGTCAGGAAAGTTCAGAGCCATGGCTTCCTTGATTGAGCCAAACAGCCTGCAATGTGGTTTCCTTTCTTTCCTACTACTTCCCATCTTATCAAGCACCACTGTCTTCTTATGATATGACTTGAGGATTATTATTTACTCGCTTGCTTCACTACTTTTCAGCTTTGTATGTTTTATGCCAATGTTTCCTTCTCCAGCTTTCCAGAGGATGGCTTAGAGCAGTAATTTCCAAACTCTGGTCTTCCCGGTGTTTTGGCTTTCTGGGAGCAGAAGTCTTGACCAATGATCAGAGATTCCAGGAGCAGAAGTCCAAAACACCTGGAAGACCAGAGTTTGGGAAACACTAGTGTACACCCTATGTGATCTGGCCATGGAGTCTGCATTCAAGCAGAATGCCATGTTCCATGGGATGGGGTGGAGACAACCGTGAAACATCCCTTTCTGCCTGCCAAGAACAGGTCATGGCACCTTTCTTTTGGATACTGGAATGTGCAACTGTGACCCAAAGTGGACAAGTTTTGACTGCTCAACAGTTGAGTTTCCTTTCAACTGATGCTTTAAAAAACATCAAGATAAGACTCAGGCTCCTAACAAGAAATATAGTTTTTTAATATGTGCTTCCAGCCACATTCTTTTTTTCACCACCAAGTATTGATTTGGGGTAATCTAGCCATGTATTTCTCTGTGAAAGTAACATATTGTTCACATTCATAAATTAGTGCCATTGGGCACTTAGATACCCTAAAAGTGGTGTTCAACCCTACCGGAGTAACCAGCCCCGACAAAGAAATGTATCTTCTCTCCTCTTTCTCATATAACAGGAATTCAACTCCATTTTTTTCTCCAATAAGTTAGCATTTTTATTTTCTTCAAGCATAAAACTGAAGACACGTAGTGCATTTGCAGCGACAGCAACTTAAGGACTTAAAATCTCCAGCAAAAGCCCAATAAGCTGGCCTAAGGTGATTTCTGTACCTTTTCAACAACCGCCATCGGCAGTCAGTTCTCCGCATATTCTGAAGATCATAAAAATACCTTGGAGACACTGCTCGGCATAATCTTCCTATTGTATCTGGTACCTCGCTTATTTAAATGGTAACAGGAATAAGTAACTGATCAGCAACCTAAGTATGTGAATTTTGCTATTTTTTTTCTCAGTCATATACATTATTGTTACAGTCATGGGTTTCTCTGGCAACAGCCCAGAACTGACAATAGCCAAGAGTGTTTACTGGAAGGGTAGTGAATACAACTGACACATGGGGGGTGTTTGCTGTTTCCTAAACCCATGTCCATCACGCTAATCCTTTCAGTCCTCTTCCTTTTCCAACTGTAATTTCTCACCTATGATTCCATGATCCATCCCATTTTCTTTAAACTAACAGACCCTGAAAAATCCCCATTCCTCTTTCTTCCAAATGGAAACAAACGAACAGTTCATTATAGAACAATGCTTTAAGAAGACATACACTGAAATCTGAATGTGCTCTTAATGATGCAGGCTGATATGAACTTGAGTATACACAGACTCTCCAACAGTTTTGCAAGTGCAAACTGGGACATGTGCGGTCAAGCAACATCACAATGTGGGTCAAGATAGCAAAAGTGATGAACGAGGAAGGACAGCCAAGCTAGGAGAGACTGCAGCGGTTTGCTTCTGTCTGAGCCTCCTGGGAAGGACAAGATGACACCTCTCTCCTCCTCTTCCTGCTGCTCACTTAATTGGGCACAAGCTCCCTTTGCACTTGGAACTCAGCGGGCAGGAACTGAAGTAAACAAAGGGAAATCATTCTGACCCAGCAGCTTTCCCTCTCTTTTCCCTGACTTGGTTTGGACCCTGGGTGCCTGTCCTCCCCACCATGCCTTGCCTTCTTCCCATAGACACACACACATTTTGATAATTGTGGTTCTTCCACTTTTGCTGGAGTCCTGTGCCCAAACCCTAGCAAATATGGAGGGCCAACTGTAGTTATTGCAGTTAGAGGAAAGGTGAAGACCAATCAGCAAAAAAAAAGAATTGGGATAGGATTTTGGGAACCGGGAATGTGGGCAGAGTTCAGGGAGCTCATGTTTAACTTATTTGTCATATAACCAATATTTACTGTTTTTATTTTCTGGAATTGTGTCAGATTGCTTCCGTTTAAGAACTGAAAGAGAAGACTGGCCACGCTTTGCCATACTGAACCGACTAATCAGCTTAGCCACTTGTCCAAAATAGCAGTGACCTTGAGGTCTGAGTACCAGATCCAGGGAGGGACCTTAGGAGTAAAAGGGCAAGGTGAGTGAGAGGAGACCAAGGCCATTTCCACACTACACTGTTATAGTGCTATTATTTCACTTTCAACATCCTATGGAATCAAAGGCCCCTCCCTAAACTGCAAAACCCAGGACTCCATAGGATGTTGAAAGTCGAATAATAGCACTATAACAGGCTAATGCAGAAATGGGCCAAGGGCTGGAAAAACAGGGCCACCCTGGAATGAGGATCTGTCGCACTGCCTGTCCTGAAAACACAACTATTTTGAAAGAGTGAAGTTGGCAGGGGGAAGATGCAAAATCCAATAATGCAATATCTACAGCAAGGTCTGCTGTAGATGGTTATGAATGTACTTAACACATTTTTATTCCATAATTTTTTAAAAAAGACACTGAGGATGCCTTGCAATATAAATTGGAGTGGAAAAATCACTAATGCAACAAACATAGTAAATCAAATGATTTACTAGGTAGTAACAGTGTATCTGCATTATTATGATTTTTTTTTTTCTGTAGGTCTACCTTTCCCCCCACTTCCTGTTATTTTTTTCCTGTTGTTTCATATATAAATTTCCGGTCTTCACCAGCCAACTCCAGATAAGGCATTAACCTCTGAAGCGCACTCCTGATAGAAAACTACCAAATGGCCATTTTAGTTAAAAGGTGTAATTTATTGCGTTAAGGACTCCATGGAGATAAATCAAGGGTGGAGGGAGACGGTTAGAAAGGTTTATCCATTTCCTCCTATTGACAACGCCTGCCTTGGAATAATTTTGGTTGTATGTGTATAAACGTGAGTAAAGCAAATTGCTGGGAGTATTTTTCTAAAAGCCAGTAAATTATTTTAATATTTACACCCTCTCTTTAGGGCTACAGCATAAACACTAGATCTTTGCATGCTATAAACAGGCTGCCTTCTTTGGTTCAATTAAAATATAACATAAAAATGCATTTGGTTTGTGCCTAACTTATGGGTGGGTGTGGAGGTTTATACATGAAATGTGAAAACAGGGGATCTTGACTCTCTCTCAAATGTTAGCCAAAGGTGGCCAACATTTAACTTTCTAAAAACAGCAGTTAAATAAGATGTTACAAATGAGAGGAGATTATGTTCATTCAACAATGGGTCCAACTTTGATCCAGAGTTCTTCTAAATCCTACCTTTCTTCTGTATTTGTTGTTGTTGTGTGCCTTCAAGTCTTTTCTGACTTATTTTAACCTATCATGGGGTGTTTGTGGCAAGATTTGTTCAGGTTTTTTTTTGCTTTCCTCTGAGGCTGAGACAGTACAACTTGCACAGTGGGTTTCCACGGTCGAGTAAGGATTCAAATCCTGTTCTCCAGAGTTGTATTTTTTTTTTTTTTTTGCAAACCTCTCCTAGCCAGTGTGTATAGTCTTGGCAAGTAAATCTTTGCAAATTCTGTTGTCACAGGCAGGAACAATTTCATGGTTTTTTTTCTACCCACAGAAAGAAACTAAAGGACTGTGCAGTTTTCAAGGATTACCTGCAGTTCAGGACTTATTCTGTTGGGAAAAGGCATGTGGCTTTTTTTTATGTGCAGAAAAAAGCATTTTCTGCACAGAAAACAGGTTTCTTGCATAGAAATGCTATTTTTTAAACAGAAAATTCTTTTTTTCTAAGCCCCACCAAATGCAGAATAAGTTTGAACTGAGAAGATTCTCACCCACCTAGGATTCTCCTCATCATGATTTCCTGACACTAAACAGTCCCAATGTTTACCATTTTTCTAATATTTTTCTAATATTCTTTCCATCCCCTGTATAGACTTCATGGTAGCTGAGATCCCCTCAGTCGCATCAAGAGAACCTGGATGATTTAACAGAGCCCAAAGGACAAAATCAAGGACATGGGGATCACACTGGGGGAGAACAGGTAGGTAACCAGCTAGCTAAAGTGAGATTCTTTCTTGAGATGGTGGGAGGAGGGTCTGGACAGATTATGAGCGGAAACTATGTGGTCCTCTTGATGCTGTAGGACTCAAACATCAAGAATTCTGCACCATCAGTTCTGTTGGCTAGGATTTCTGGGAAGTCTTGTCCAACAACACATGGAAAAGTATATGATTCCCATCTCTGGGATAGGTAACCTAAGTAAATAGAGAAAGACAGAGCTGGAAACTGGACTGTCCTCCTGAATATAGCTCATATCCACCAACAGACATGCTGGAGGACAAATCATGGGACACATAAGGGCCAAATTATGTCTCCATGGGCATTTGAAGGATCATGGCCTTCAAAAATTTAGGGGAACCAGATTCCCCAGTTCTCTTGTAATTGAAGTCTTGGTGTCATCTCATCAGGGATATGAGTAGGTGTTTCCCCTGAAGGCTCAATTAAACAATAATCTTCTCTTGGAGCAGCAACCATCTCTTGGAGCAGTGTGTGTGTGTATGTATGTGTGTGTATATATACACATGCCTTTTTCAACTATTGTAAGACACCTTGAGTCTCATACTGGAAAAAAGGTGGGAGACAAATAAATATTATAATGATAACGATAACATTAATGATAATGAGGAGTGAACTACTTCTGCTAGAAGAGTTTAGGAGCAGAAGTTAACTTTTTAAATATGTCACAGCCTGCCTGAATGATTTATCATCAACAAGAACCATGAATTTTTCAAAACCAGAAATGGATTTCTGGTCCAGATGTTTTCATTTCTTTTTGCTGTTCCATGAAGCTCCCAGAGGGGGACTCAGTGACAGATAATTGCTCCACAGACCTGCCAAAGCCGCACACTCCTGACCCACAGTTATATTTGGTTATTTCCCCTCTGTGGACCAACACAACCAACACCACTCAATGTTCTTTCTTCAACGCTATGAAGTTTAAGAACTACAGATTTAATTTACAGTCCAAAGTACATGAGAAACTGTTAGACATTATAGATGATCTGTGGCTGCCAACACCAATACATAAATTGTAGCTGCCGGAGATGGGATGCTGTATAAAAATATTACAGGACGCTATATTTCAAACGTTACTCTGCTTTTTCAGGAGGGAAATATATGTAATCTTGTTTTCAGAGCATGAAGCTACTCCTCCACAATCAATACTTCTTCTTCTTCCTCATTGACAAAACCCGCTACAAACTCACAGATATGTCATTTGTTCTCACAGCCACCCCGGCGAGGTAAGGCACTTTTATTTTTCTGGGTAAACTGAAGTTATGGAGCTTGGCTCATGATTTCTTTACGAGTTTCTTGCTCAATAAAGCACTGCGAGACAACATCTAAGATACAAGCGTGGCTGGCCCAAGACATCCCCAGCATCTTTCTATTGGAAGACACAATTTTCTGGTAAAGGGAAGTTATGGAATTTGGCCTGGGATTTCTTTATCAGTTCCTGGCATCCCATCATGCAAAATTCCAAGCATGGTTGGTCCAAGACTTCCCTACTCTCCTTCTATAGGATTCTTCCACTTATCTGACAGGCTAGGGACTAGAACACTGTCAGAAAATGAAACTGGAAAGTAACAAACTCATTTCTCCATGTTTTACCCTTTTATCTGTCATCCTGATATTTTGGGAAAATGATCAAAACAACAAATTTTTGCATGTGGCTTATTCTGGATATTTAAACCCTTCCACACTTCTAAAACTAGATAGTGTTGGTCAAAAAAGGGAATATCTAGGTTATGCTTGTTTAAATTAGTTATTTTAGGAAACTTAGCACGTTGTCTTAACTTTGTGTGGACTATGGACAGTCAACAATATGAAACTTAAAAAAAAAGTTTGTATTATTGCAAAATGAGTGTATTATCCAGGTACTTGTACACTATTTTTTGTACTCCTGGTTCTGTACCAAAAGACATTTTCTCCTACGGTTACTATGCTTTTTAAACCTTTTGCTCAGCCACTTGTTTTCAAAAGGATCTGCTTATGACACAACTTGCCTCAAATCCATTCAATGTTGTATATTAATTCTCCAATAAAGAATTACAATTAATCTAAAAAAGAAGAAGAAAGAAAATGAAATTGGCTGAAAGGTGGGACCTATGCAGTGTACTGTAGAGAGCATGAAGGACTTAAAGAGGCTCACTTGGGAGTGACCACATTTGCTTGCAAAGTCTCTCAGCCAGCTTAGTGCTTTTTCCTCCCCTCTCAGCTCACTTTGCAAACAGCGTGCATGTGTGGGCATTTCTAAGGGAGCCTCTGTAGGAAAGAACTGATGAAAGAGTGGAACCCCCATCCAATTAATGGAACTTGTGCTTAATTTTGGAAGCATCAAACAAGCAAGTCATCAGGTAATGGGACATCAAAAGATGGGAGCTTCCTGTATTCAGAAATCACAGTTTTCAGGTAAATGGAAGAGATGAAGCTTGCCTTGGGATATCTTTGTTTCTGGGTCAATAAAGAATTGCACCGTATCGTCCAAGAACCAAATATGGCTGCTCCAAAACATCCCCAGCACATTTCTGGCCCTTTTCACACCGTACCTTGTCGCGGCAGTGGGGAGCGGCACTTGTGTGAGCAGCTCAAGACAGCCCTTCTTCCTCCCGCATCCGGCTTCCTGTTAGCATGACCAGCACGCTAGCGCCCCGCCCCTTCCTTCCTCAGTGCAGTCTGAGAGTTGTAGGCTGCGCTAGGGGAAGGAAGCGCGACCGGGCCGGCTTGCCAACACACCACACACAGGTAAGTGTGAGAGGGCGCCGTGAGCATTGCGTGAGCACGGAGTATTTTCGGCTTAAAGCTGAAAATCAAAAAATGTGCACGTGCTCTGTTTTAGCCTCGTGAGCATTGCGCGAGTGGGATTGCATCATATGGAGCAACGCTCCCATTCACACGATGCTCAAGGGGCGCTCGTGCAAGAAAAAAGCATGTGAAAAGGAAATCTATTCAGAATACATGGTTTTCAGGTAAACGGAAACGATGGAGCCTGCTTTGGGATATCTTTGTTGCCACATCAGGAAAGAAGTGCACTACACCATTCAAGATTCAAGTTTGGCTGGCCCAAGACATCCCCTATTCAGAAAGCACAGTTTGGTGGTTTCACGAAAAGAAAGGCGCTTACCTGCTCTCGAAGGAGACATCTCCCCGGATTACATGAGTGCTTTCTTTGCCAATCAGAAACTTGATTCTGTCGTAAAAGAGCCTTGGAGGATGCTGTGAGAAAGGAGGCTGGCTTTGCTGAATGAGGTCAAGGGGATCAGGGGACCCTTGGCAGAGAGGGCTGGCGTAGCAAGTGCTTTGCTGACAGCAATCAGGATCTACACAGTCCGTCAAACCATCTGAAAATGGATAAGACAAGAAAGGGGTCATCGACGAGGCAAAGGGATGACAGCGCGGAAACACAGCAAGCCAAGCAGTTAGCCAAATGAGAGATATGGATATGGTTTTCTGTTTCTTTGTTGCATTTCTCCCCAGATGGGATTTCACAATATTAATGAAAAAGGTCCAGATAAAAGCACCAAATAGATCTAATATTAAAACACGGTTAAACAAGCCAGAGTATTAAAACAGGGAGTAAAAGCCTTTTAAAAGCGCATCAATAAAAAAGGACAGCAGCTGCTCATCAAATGCTCCTTCCTCAGGGACCAGTCAATGGCCAAAAGCTGGACATGATTAAATACATACATCTATACATATACACACACACACACCAACACAAAGGTCTTTGCTTGGCAATAGAAAGACTACAGGAAAGGAACCAGCCTAGCCTCTCTGGGAAAAGATTTCCACAGCCTGGCAGACACCATTCAGAAAGTTGAACCTTATTAATATGCACACAAAAATAGTGACATCATTAAATTACAGGACAGAATATTTAACCAATATCAACTTTACATACCAGTGATTTTTTTTAAACTCTAAAATATCCCCTAACTACCTCAATAGAAGGAGCATGGGGCAATTTTCCTCTGGGTTTTGCCCTCTCTGAGGGTATTTTAGCTCCAGAGGAGCCTTTCTCTTAACAGAAAATAAGCCAGCAATCAACTTCCAGATAGCTTCCTGCGGAAAATAAGGTCTCTCTTAGGTCCAGAGAAGGCCAAACTATGGTGCAATTTCCCCATGCCCTTTAAGTGATGCTGGAGTATTTGGGGGCTTTTTTTTTTTTTTTTTTGCACATTTGTGGCTTTCCCAGGTGCCCTGGGCAGCCCATCAAACCCTGACAGTTCACACTCAGGCCATTTCCGCACTGCATTGTTATAGTGCTATTATTCCACTTTCAACATCCTATGGAATCCTGGGGTTTGAATTTTAGGGAGGGCCATTGAAATGGCCACGGTCTCGGCCACAAGATGTACCAGAGGCAATTTTCCTCTCAGTGCCAGTTCTGAGGGGGATGCTATTACACTCATGTCCTGGGCTTCCCAAAGATATCAAGGAAGCCACTGTTTGAAGAAAATAACCAACGAGAGAAGCATCTAATCTGTTCCAGCATGGCTTCTAATATGTTATTATTGGGATGTAATTCTTCACTAATTTTCTTCTCAAAGGAAGTAATAAGTAATTTCAGCAATTTTCTTCCTGCTGCAAGAAAGTTTTTGAAAACTGCACAGTATCGGAAGCATATTCACCATCTGGGAGTTATTCTGCACAAAATTCACAGGCACTTGTTTTGTGCAAGAAGATATTGCGGTTCTTTTTCCGTGAAAGACCCATGTGCAAATTTTGCATAGGATAAGTTTCAAACTGAGAAGATTCTTGTCAGTCCAGGATTATTCTTATTAGGGTTTCTTGCTAAACAAACAAATACATAAATAATGAATTTTTTTTTTTTAAAAAAGAAGGTTTTGACCATTCTAAGATCATTTTTTTAGTTTTGAGGGAGCTATGGTAGGACAAGGCTGTAGGTCAGAGCTTTCCAAACTTTTCATGTTGGTGACACACTATTTTAGACCATGCATCACTTTGTGACACAGTAATTCAGTTTTACTAGCAAACTGGAGGTTAAACCAACCCCTTATAAGAGATACAGATGCATACATAAATTGAAATAACAACATGTATGGGGATATCTCATGAAAACCTTTCATATATTTTTAAAAATATATGATTTATAAATAATAACATACATTTCCAAGATCGTAGGCGAGACAGCTACACGCTTCAGGCGACACACTAATGTGTCACGGCACACCGTTTGGAAAGTCCTGCTGTAGGTACTTTCGAAAATCAGGAACATCTATCCAATACCAAATTGGTAATGGAATCGGTAAAGACAGAAGTAAAGAGGAGAGACATATTGGACTTCTCTGCCAGATCAGTAAGCAGAAGCATTAAGGGCAGAGATAAGAGGCTTACAATGCAAGACAGAAGATCAGAAAATAAAACAGTGCAATAATCTATACGTGAAGGAATGATAAGCTGAATGAAAGGTTTATCTGAATCAGTAGTGAGAAAACAATGGAGAAATAGAGAAGCCAAGGCCATTTCCACACTAGACTGTTATAGCGCTATGATTCCACTTGCAACATCCTATGGAATCCTGGGGTTTGCAGTTTCGGGAGGGGCCAGTTGGCCCCTCCCGAAACTGCAAACCCCAGGATTCCATAGGATGTTGCAAGTGGAATCATAGCGCTATAACAGTCTAGTGCAGAAATGGCCCAAGGGAAAAGAATGGGCAAGACACTGCTTGACACAAACATCAACACAGAGAAAAAAGATAATGATTGTGCTTCACACTTGAGAAGCATGAGATTATCAACAGAAAAAAAAAAAGGAAGAGAAAAATGATAATGGGGTTTTGGGAGGAAAGACAGAGGAATTTTCCTTTTCTGCATATTAAGTCTGAGTTGGTGACCTGACAAGGAAAGAAATGACAGGGAAACTAATGATGATGTTAGAACAGAAAGAGCGAGAGAGAAGACAGAGATGGAGTTGATGTCATCCATGCAATAGCGATGTTGAAGGCCAGAAGCTCTAATGAGGCTACAAAAAAGAAAAGCCAGAAGGAATAAAGAGGATCACCAAGAACAGAACACAAAACCAAAGAAAGGGAAGAGAGAGAACCATCAGGAAAAACTTTGAATACAATTGGAATGAAGGGATCACAAAAATTTTGCGGGATCACAAAAACAAACAAATGTTGACAATGTGAAAGGTGGAGGACCTGCATGTTTCTTTTGCCAGACAATTACGCCTACAGCAAGAGGAGGTTGTGAAGGGAAAAGCGAGGTTGGTGCCAGCTGATCACAGCTCAGGGAATGTTGTAAAGGGTTAGGACACAAAATTGAGGCTTCTCTCCGACAGAAGGCAGGTAGGAAAAGGATTGCAGAGAGACAGGGAAAAGCTGCAATAGAGAGAGAGGACGGTGAACCAAAATGAAGGACTGAATGAGGTTTTGGGGAGCTACAAATGATTAAATAATTGGGGGTTAATGTGTGATCTAAGTGTGCATTAAACTTCCATATTTATTATTTTTTAGAACTATGTCTGGCTGTTCTTGTTAAGTTTTAATAGAGGGTCTGGTCACACTTAATGCTATGAATCCACAGACTACCACATCTGCTGGTCCATATAGGGATCACCTTGAGGTCCAAATACCTGATCCAGGAAGGGATCTTGAGGGGAAGAGGGTCAAGGTGAGTGGCAGCAGCCCAAGGGTTTGGCACTGCACGGCCAGTGTGTCACTGGATGATGGACTGTGTCCTTTAAAAATAATAAAAAGGGTTTTTCAGCTAAGTCAAAGCAAGAGGAGTGTGGAAGAGAAGGATCTACCAGTAGCACTGCCTTGGCTTTTCCCAGTGCGCTGGCCTCAGGAGGAAAGGAGAACCAGCTGTAGACCTCAATTAAAGCCTCTGGAGGGGAGGGAAAATACAGAAGCTGCATGCCTGAAGAGTGTTTTGGTGTCCTGTTGGTGTGTGTGTGTGGCGCGTATGTAGAAGAGGAGAACCTACCAGTAGCAGCTTCTCTGGCTGATAAGGTCCTTGAAGAGAGAGATAGAAAGAGACAGACAGAATTCCCAGAGAGAGGCTGGGAAGGAGCTGAGAAGGCCATACCAAGGAGCTGGTGACCAGTGGGCTGAGGGTAGTGAAGCACCCTTTGTGTAGAAATGTTCTTAATATTGAATTGCTGATGATTCTGCTGCCTTCTTGAGACTCCAGCGATACCTGGCCATCTCAGCTTAGGCTCTTCATCCTGCAGCTACCTAGTAGGGTTTGGTCAAGTTCAGTATCCAGAAGACAGTTACAGGGACCTACGCTGCAGTCCCTTTACATGACAGAGGGAATGCTGGGAGTTTGTTCTTGCTGGATGCTTTTGAGCCATTTCTGAATTATGACTACCCTAAGTTGAGCCTATCATGACCTTTCTTTCTTTTTCTTTCATTTTTTTTTTTTTTGCAAGATTTGTTCAGAGGATTTTCTGCCCTTGCCTTCCTCCGAAGCTGAGCTATATTGACTTGCCCAAGGTCAGCCAGTGGGTTTTCAAGGCTAAGTAGGGATTTGAACTCTGGTCTCTGCAGTCATTGTCCAACGCTTGAACCACTATACCATGATGGCTCTCTAAATCAAAGAGGAGACTTACTGAATCAGTGACATCTTCCCAAGTGTTGATTTACCATCCAGCAATTGATTTAGGGTGCTATCACACTATACTGTTAAAGTGCTATTATTCCACTTTAACTCATGGTATGGAATCCTGGGATTTGTGGTTTAGAGAGGAGTATTTAGAATTCTCAACCAAAGAGCTCTTGGGCCTTACTAAACTACAAATCCCAGAATTCCATAGAATGGTGCCATGGCAGTTAAAGTGGAATAACAGCACTATAACAGCGTAGTGTGATAGGCTCCTCAGCGGATCTACTATCGTTGGAAGTAGTAATTTGGAAGAAGCTTTGGCTTAACAACATCAGTGGGGCCCCAGATTCCTTATCCCAGTCTCCTGGAGTAATTTGTCATTGCACTTCTTAAATATTTTCCTTAGCAACAGTCCTGTTATCTTCCAGTTCCATTTGCAGCTGTTCAAAGATACTATTTACAAGACATTCCCTTTAAATTGCATTTAATTTGCACTGAACAAACTGCCAAAAATTAAATCTTTGATCCCTCCACAGAATGATTTTAATTTTATTTTCTTTTGCTGTACGCATGCATGCTGAGTGTTCATCCAAACTGTTTGGCAGAAAATAATAGAGAGAGGACAGGGAAAGCAGCACAAGCAGAACGTTCAGAAGCAATGATGAAAATGGGATTGCAGGCATCTCATTTATTTCTTTATTATAGAGAGGTCTGAGTGGGTAGGTCAGATGAATCACACCACGGTGACGGTAGGCAGCAGGTTCTATGCTTTGTCTTTTGAAAACAGCTCAATGGATTGGCCTGAAATATGGCAATTTAGGAGAGGTCAGTGTGAGAATGATCTCTGCAAGATAAGTTAAGAAAGGCTTGGAAATGTCTTTGTTTAGAGTTTAATGAGGAACCTCCAGCAGCTTAGCTATTGTCAGTTTCCCCTTCTTTCCTACAAATCCTTTCTAGAGCTTTGTTGCTGTTTCTGCTGAGATTGTCTTCAACTTATGCTGGAGATGTTGCTATCAAGCAGATGTAAGAGCTATAGTTGTGTGCGTTCCTTTTTGTTTTTAAGGGAGTGTCCATGGAAGGGGGGCATATAGCAGATGCATTTTAAAAAAAAGAGAGCCGCAACCCTTTCGGCAGCAAGGCTGGGGCTCGGATTCAATCTGGGAAGTTTCTGATCCTATCTAAAGCCAGTTGGCTCAGTTCAAGCAAGAATGTTTGGTAAACAGAGTGAATTTGTGCTCGGAGGCTTGGACACATCAAATATATGTCTACGCAGAGCATGGCGCATTGCGTTCAGGAAACTTAAAAGTGAAATGATCCACACACAGCCTGCTCACAATCTGTGTTCTTGTTGCTGTGGTTGGATTTAAGCAGAGCCATTACTCTGGGCCCGGAGGCTCTGATCAGAGAATATCAGGCCTACAGAATTCAATAGACACTTCTGTCAATTCTGCAGAACAGTTGCTGCTATTTTTACAATAGCCAGGTCAACACCAGCATTTTAGCTAACCTAAAAGGCCATTTTAGACACTCAAAAGGTTATGGTGAAAGTGGTAGCCATGTTATTTCATTTCAGGATGAAAAAAAAAAAAAAGGACCCTTGTGGCATTGTTAAGGGTAAGAGATTTATTTTAGCATGAACATTCAGGGATTGTGAACTGCTTCCACAGAGGCATGACGGAGTGAAACATGTGGCTGCCCTGTAATGGAGCAATGGGAGGCTGGGAGAACAATGGGAAAAATGAAAGAAGAGAAAATGATGTGGTAATCTCACAACCAACTGTGAAGTTCATGCTGCAACGTGCACCTGCCAAAGATGTTAGCGTTATCCAAGTGGCACCACAAAGCTCTGCCAATATGACACAGATGTTCTCCACAAGCTCAGATCAGCACACCATGGGTACGCATCTGCTACACCGTTTTAGTTTGAGAGACATTTTGGGCAGAAAATATGCCTTATATTATAAAAATGATGTTAAACACACACACACACACACACACACACACACAGGATTTGGATGTGAGACTCCATACCTTAGAGGTGGAATTCTATGTTTGGACTGAGTAAGGTGTGGGCTTTGTTTTATTCTATTTTAATGTTGCCTTTTTTGGTCCCATGTGGAGACCGCACACTGGCTTATATGCAGAACATAAAAATCCAAAATCCAATAGAAGCCGTCTAGAATCAACTAAAAACAGCTCAGTATGTCTCTGCTGCCCTGCCAGCTGATATGCCCCCTAATCAGAGAGTATTAAAAACACAAATAGCAATCATTTCAACAATCGTTTCTGCGGACAAGGAGAGAAAAATGAAATTTCTGAAGCAGTAAAATCCAGAGGCAGTGTGGTGTCATGGTTTTGAGCATTGGACTATGACTCTAGTGATCAAGGTTGGATTCCTCTCTTGGCCATAGAAACCCACTGAGTGATCTTGGGTACATTCCACCACGTCAGCCCTGGAAAACCCAGTGCTAGGTCTGCCTCAGACTCACCATAAGTTGGAAATGACTTGAAGGCACACAATGACAACACAAAAGCCAGATCCTAGTACCGCTACTGAGAAGACCCAGCTATGACACTCCTAGTCATGTTTCAGATGGTGGTGGAATATCACACAGTACTTCCTCATATCATTGCAACATGAAGAGAATGACCATAGGGAGAAGATAGTCTTCAGATGTAACAGACTCAAACCATTGAAGATTCCAGTAATAAGAGCTACCATTTTGCCTTTGTCTCCAAGATTCACCGGGGACCCTTGGAGTGTCCTGCTCTGAATAGCAGACCTTTATCAACAGCCTGCTGGAAGCATTCTGAGTCCACCTTCGGTTTCCTTAATGAACAAGCATTGTATGAAATATGTTACAACTTTTCCGTAAGTGCCTCATACACATTATGGGACAACAAAGGAGATAGCTTTGTCTGCTGGAGTTCACCAATTATAGGATACACCCCCAATGGAGATGTGAATAGCAATATAATTGTGATCTTCTCTGTGACAACACAAAACCCTTTTGGCTGCCCAAGACATTTAATTGGCTAGGTTGATCTGTCTGTGTATTATATTTGTCACTTTCTTTGGTTATATTATGATGAAGTTTTTCATTGCTTTCCCTGTTCTTGTGTATGCCCATTTTTACCCAATTTTGAAAATATCCATGATAACCATATAGGATGAAGGGGGGATATATCTCAAAGGCTGTACACAGAAGAGACCAACTACTCCTTGGTGTCTTGAAAGGCAGAGTAGATTTAACTACTTTTGGATTATAGGAGAAACATCTTAAGAATAAGAGCAGTTCAAGATGGCAGGCAGGCATATCATTCTTTTAAGTTTCTTCTCACAGGTAGAAATGAATAATTTCATCAATTTTCTTGAGAAAATCTTTGAAAACCAGTTTTTGAAGGCTATTCGCAATTAGAGACTTGTTCTGTGCAAAATTCACAGGTGGTTGTTTTGTACAGAAAACAGCATTTTCTGCACAGGAAACAGCTTTTTCTACGTGGAAAAGAATATGTCAACACAGAAATATTAATTCCTGCACAGAAAATGTGGTTTTCTGTGCAAATTAGCATAGAAATTTCTGAGTGTGTGCTCCCTTTCTTTCTTGATCTGCCTATCTGCTCTGGAAGATGGGGAACAGGAGAGGAGCAGGGATGAAGTGAGTGAGCAGGGATGAGAAAGAAACAGGGGACCAGAGTAAACAGGCAGGTCATGAAAGAAGGGGAACACAGACTCAGAGCCCAGAGAGTCTATTAGACTAGAGGGTGAAACAGGATTGAAGGTGACTTTTGTCCTATGACATGGCCCTTCTAAGAAGCAGGACTAGGAAACCAGCCTGCAAACTCAAGTATGCAATACACTTTCATTTATTAATTCCTGGTATTTAATACTGTGCTGTTTTCTTTCTTAGAAAATTGTGCAAAATTAAACAGTCATGGCCAGAGGCAGGCGTACAACTGCGCAGTTGTTCTTCAGATTGTTGTACGATTCTGAGCAAAACTGTGTGCATTTCTTGAAAATGTGCTATTTTTGAATGTTGCAGTGAGTTTTCCATCCTGTGTGAGAAAAAAAAATAAATCCCAAATGTTCCAACCTTACGGGAGGAAATACTGATGCCTTTTGCATGACTTCTGTCAGAAAGTGGGAAAATTGGGAATTTCCATCCTGAGTTTAGCCTACCACTCCCATGATACTTTAACACTGGCCATGCTAGCTGGGATTTTGAGGAAATGAAACGCAAAATATATGGTAGGCTAAAAGTGTCCCCACCCAACTCTAAAATGGTATAATACGTTACGCTGAACGGCCACAATCAATAATCAATACAGCCATAATCAAGAGTACAACAGCCATAATAAGGAAGAGCTTTTGCCTAGACATGCTTATTGGGAAAGTGAGGAGAAATAACACAACAAAACAGAGAATGCATCAGATCTAATTATACAACATAATACATGGGGGGAAGAAGTAACTCCTTGACTGTACCTCCATCATTATCGGTGCCATCTCCGCACAGCATTTCCATGACAACATTGCATCCCATTCCACTCCAGCCCACCTGGCAGACACAATGCCATCCGTTCTGGTCAAGGGTGCATCTCCCATTACCATAACACAGACCTGGGCAGCCATCTAGAAAGATAGCAATTAAACATAGCATTGCAAATTATAATTGCTTATTCAAAAAGCACACTAGCTCCCCATGAAACTTGGTTTAAGCTTTAATATATGCTTCTTTACCTGCATGAAGCCCAGTTTATCTGAGCCAGATACCATTGAAACACCTTTTAGGACTATTGCAAGAAAAGAAAAAGAAAAAAACATGACTAATGGAGTTTACCATCCCAGCTTTACACAGTTGTTGGGAATATTTTATGATTTTTTTTTAAATTGTCTCTGTTTAAAAAAAGGTAAATTGTGTGGTAAATGCTTGTATGCTGGTGTTTTGACAATTAACTTCTTTTTCAATCATTAAGCTTTTCTTCCTCTGAAACTGGGAAGGCAGTTTTCAGGCCTATATACAGGGAGAAGGAATCCGTATTGTCAAAAGTCCGATTGAACATTCCAAAGCAGTTTATTGGTGCTGAATTTTAAACAAAGCAATGTAGTAGAATGGTTGGCTGCTAAGAAGCAGATCGGTTGGTGAGTCCTTGTAGGTGAGCATCTAAATAGCTCTCCTCCGAAGCGGAGTTCAGTTGGAAGCTGAAGAAGTTCCAAGAAAACAGAAATGGCACTTGAGTCTGCTTAGAAGAAAAGCGTTACACCAGATGGCCAGCTAGAGAGAGACTGGAGATCATTAGAGGCCAGAGCTCACGGAGGTCTGTGGAAGAAGATAGGGAGATGCCTGACACAGTCTTCGGAGAGAGCTTAAGCCTGAATGACAGCTGGCGGTGGAGGCATGAAGAAGTAGCTCCCCGAGTAGATTGAAGAGTTTAGAAAGCAGTTAGAAGAAGCACTCTGTACAGTTCCAGCATTCAGTTAAATGAGGCAGATTGAAGATGGTATATCAAACCTCAGTGTAAAGCCTGTGAATTGACCTAGGTGGACTCTCATAGGGGTATTGGCTGTTGTTCGAGCAGGGAATTGAACTTGGACTTCCATAGCTGTTATTGTAAGGTTATTGCAATAGGAATATATTGCAATAGGAATACAAGAGACATTATATATGGCCATTTCTGCACTAGATTCAAAGGCCCCTCCCTAAACTGGAAATCCCAGGATTCCATAGGATGTTGAAAGTGGAACAATAGCACTGGAACAGTCTAGTGCAGAAATGGCCTATCTATACATATATATTGAATGAATAAAGCAACTGACAATACAAAATATATGTGTCTGTGTGCAGATAGACAGAAATAGAGATACGGATATATTTTAATGCAATATATTTAATAGTGACACAGCCCCCCCCCTTTTTTTTGTTTACTATACCTGTGTTCATTTGTACAGTGGTAGTGGGAAGTTGGTAAGGTATTATTTATTGTTGCCTGTGGCATATAGTGGCAGCTCTCGATAATAATGTCAAGTTGGCTGCCATCATACCAACTATTTAATGTGGTTTTCAGTGCATTAAATGATATATTAAAGACAAAAGGAAAGTTCTAAGATTCCAGACAACTGGTTTGAAAAATGCTAAATTATCATTGTTAGAGCTAGAGCTTTTGGAAAAAAAAAATTATTACTTGTTAATTTCAGGTTTTGTTTTCAGTTCTGATACTGAAATGACTGGGAATTTGTATTCTCAGTGGGATAAGTTTTATTTCATGGAAAATTCCAGGGACCATTGGTTGAAAGAATGGATGGAGAAAATTGCCATATTTGATTTTTTCCCCCTTGGCATTTCAGATTTATGAAACCTCATTCTTTTCCATCCCAAATATGAAGAAATTTGTAGAAGTTTTGGTACATTCTTGAAGATCAAATAAGGAATATTCAACATAGCTATTCCTAGCATGAAGATGACCATGTTGCACTTCCCTGCTCTGTTGTTGCCAAAGATGAGAAGAGTTTCAGAGAAAAAAGGTGGCAACCCTAACATTGGCCATTTCCGCACTACACTCTTATAGCGCGATTATTCCACTTTCAACATCCTATGGAATCCTGGGGTTTGAAGTTTCGGGAGGGACCAGCCAGCCCCTCCCAAAACTGCAAACCTCAGGATTCCATAGGTTGTTGAAAGTGGAATAATCGCGCTATAAGAGTGTAGTATGGAAACGGCCTCTGTGACATCATGGTAGAATAAGAGTTAAACATGGGTCCCGGCAGACAAATCTGTCAGTTTTGGTTTCCCCTCGTATTCATTTACAAAATAAAGATAAAAAAAAACCTCTTAAGTTCTTCTCTTCCTGGATAGGAAAAAAATGAAATTTTTTACTATTACTATTCACTTATTTCTACCTGAACGCACTAAAAGCTTTCTAAGTATCATTCATGCTAATAACTACTGCAAATGAATGCAGCCTGCAAGGAAGGCTGCTTCATATGTTCTAACTAGGGGTAAATGATTTGCATAACACACAGCTTAATGAAGGACATTAACTCTGTAGGAAGGCTCACCATCATAAATGGGACTTGCTCCAAGTAAAGGTGCCCTGTCTAGGGTGTGCCAGACAACGGAGAATACACAACATTTCCACGCAGCAGAAATTGCACTTCCCATCCTTTGGCAAATAATGCTAGGGTTTGTTGATATGTTTAGTTAACTACTACTAAACTACTAATCTTATGTGAGCTCAAAAGATGTTTTGTTGTCATTGTTGTGCACCTTTAGGTCAATCTGGTGGCTTAGGGTTTTCTTGGCAAGATTTATTTAGGGAAGGTCTGCCATTTTCTCCTCTCTAAGGCCCAAAACCTATGAGGAAAGGTTGAGGGAGCTGGGCATGTTTAGCTTGGTGAAGAGAAGACTGAAGGAAAAGACTTCAATGCACTCTTTAAATATCTCAAGGGCTGTCACAGGGAGAAGAGTAGAAGTTTGTTCTCTGCAGCCCCAGAGGGCAGAATAGATCTAATGGCTTTAAGTTACCGGAAGGTGGGTTTCAACTGAGCATTAGAAGAACTTCTGGATGGTTAGAGAGGTTGGACAATGGAACCAACCACTTACAGAGGTGGTGGGGGTCTCTTTCTCTGGAAGTCTTCAAAAAGAGACTGGATAGCTACTTGCTAAAGGAGCAGATGATGATGATGATGATGATGGATGATGATGATGACGACGATGACCACCACCACCACCACCACCACCACCACCTTTATTTATATCCTGCTTTTTTCCTTGAAAGGACTCACAATAGCTTCCAATACTTTAAAAAAGAAAACATAGTTAAACAATTGTGACATGAAAAAGTTAAAGCACAAATTAAACAAGCAGTACTAATTAAAACAAAGTTAAAACACTTATTGAAACAAATACCAAATCACCATTAAAAATAACCAGCACCTTTCTTCAACCATGCAATGATCACACATTGAATGTCTTCCAGAATAGAAATGTCTTTACTTGTATATGGAAGGAAGGAAAGGAGACTGGCACCCGCCAGCCTGACCTCTCTGGGAAGGGAGTTCCAGAGCTTGGGAGCAGCCACTGAAAAGGCCCTCTCCTGTGTTCCCACCAACTGCACCTGTGAAGGTGGCTGGACAGAGCCTGAGAAGGTGGCCTCTCCAGCAGATCTCAAAGTCCCGGCTGGTTCATAAGGGAAAATACGGTCCTCTAGCTGGAGTTTTTGCACTGAGCAAGGGGTTGGACTTAGTAGCCTACGGGACCCTTTCCAACCTTTGATTCTATGCTCCAGAAGATATATCTGGTTCAGTAACTGAAGCACAGCATCAAGGTTTACTGTCCCAAAAATTCCAATTAATTCATGATAACTCATGGCTTAATTTTTTCAATTTTTTCATTTAAAATATTTAGACTAGTTATAATTTCTCCCACTTCTTGTTTACTGCACAAAATTGTCTTCTTTAAACAATGAAATGTACCTCTAGTTTGCAGGTTTTGCAATCTACATTTCTTTGTGTAGCTTGCATACACGCTTTATTTGAAATTAACATTTTAATTGGGTAGACTGCTGAATGTTTTTGGAAAAAATTTTGTAACGCATACTGTTTTAGCTATTTTGTTTTAACTTCTCTGTCAAATGAACAATTTATAAGCCACTCTGGAAGCCTTTCTTTGCTGAAAGGCAGAGTATAAATACTCTGAATGCATACATACATGCATACATACTTCTATTGTTAGCTGTTTCTCCCATATCGGGAGCAGAGCAGAATATAAACCAAATAAATAAACAAACAAAAAGTGTAAATCTAAAATAACTGGAATATCTTGTCTGTGCTTCAGTCTTACAGCCCTACACCACTTACCTGGGGAATAAGCCCCACTGAAAATGGTATGTGTGTGTGTGTGTATACACACACACACATATATTTCTGAACAGGTATGCATAGGGCTATACTGTTTACTCAGAAGACAATCCCACTGTCTTTAATGGGCTTTACTCCCTAACTGGGTGTCTAGGAGTGCAGCTGTAATACTATAAATGGTTTGGATTTTCCCTCTTTCCATGACATGCTCTTCACAGCTTGAGCTCCAGCCAGCCGATGAGTTCAAACGGGACTCGCCTGAAGCATCCTGAAGCTCCTTAATTATGTTATATTGATTGGTGAGCCTGAATATTGGCAATAAACCCAGAGCCAGCAGCTGTGTCTGAAAAATACAAGTCCTTCGTCTCCCTGCTGCACTCTTAACATCCTTTAGCAAAGGGGGCTAGAACCAGTTGTAGCAGCAAGGATGTAAACAAGTGGCAACACACAGAGTGGGTCAGGTCTGTAGAATCACTGCAAGGACACTGTTGGGGACAATGAAACTGTTTCTCGGGTGGAAAAAATACTACCTATGTTACATACAAAATTATAATACACATTGAACTAGATCAGATTGTTCAATGCATGTTAACAGACAGCAACGTCAAATACCAAAAACTGATGTTGATATGTCCTTCCATTTGTACTTTAAAACAAGGGAGGGTATACTTCGTTTAAGAGCAGGGATGGGCAACTGTGGGAGGCTGGGGGTGGCATTACCCATAGCAGATCTTGGAGGGCCATAACCCCCCACTGCACACACTCCCACCAAAAAAACAAAAATCAATTATTTAGTCCCCAGATGCCCTCTAGGAGCATGGGAGACATCCTCACCACTTTCCCCCCCTCCTGGGCCACTCTAGACTAAGGAGAGGTCTTTTTTAAGCAATAGTAATCCTGGAATTTTAGTTAGAAGAGACCACATGGGCCATCAAGTCCAACCCAGTTCTGCCATGCAGGAATCATAGAATCATAGAAATGTAGAATTGGAAGAGACCCCAGGGGCCATCCAGTCCAACCCCCTGCCATGCAGGAACACCCTCAAAGCACTCCCGACAGATGGCCATCCAGCCTCTGCTTAAAAACCTCCAAAGAAGGAGACTCTCCCACACTTCCAGGCAGTGCATCCCACTATTGAACTACTCATGCACCAGGAAGTTCTTCCTAATCTTTAGGTGGAATCTCTTTTCCTGAAGTTTGAAGCCATTGTTCTATGTCCTGGTTTCTAGAGCGGCAGAAAACATTACATTCCCCCAAGATCTTGGAGGGCTGCACTCCACTGTACTCCTTACAAAAAAATTAAAATGTTTTGCCCCAAATGCCCTCTAGGGAGCATTGGAGCGTTTTGCCATGGGGGTGGCAATGTGACTTTTTAGGCTCAGATGCTTCCTGTTTTAGAAAAAGGCATCAACTAGTCCCAAAACAGTCTTCCCCCTAGACAAAAATGCCCCCTCATGTCCCCTAGAAAGCATTTAGGGGACAATTAGAGGCAAAAAGGAATTTTCTGTGTTTTTTTTTTTTAATTTAAATGTTGAGAGTTTAACAGAGGAGAAAACAGGACTGTGATCAACTGTCTAAATAAAACCCCACAAACCTTTCAGCATTAATTTGCCATCTGTTGATTAAGATAAAGTGCCTTTACTTTATTTAAAATGGGCTATTTAGCTACCTGTATGAATGGCAGTTATCATTACTCAAATCTCGTTATCTAAGTAGCCATTAGGAAACATCTCCACCGGTAACAATGTGTGAAATAAATGCACTGTAATAATTTTGAATAGCTACTGTTTTCTGTCTAGAAGATATTTTTTCATGCATGGAGCTGCTCATATGTACGAGGTACCAAAATATGATGTTCGTGATGTGCACATATAGCAGCTGGATGTGCCGAACGTAGTGCTCTCTACTTGGAAGCATGTCTGAGTTGAGCTTTGGTGATATTTCAGAATGAAATGAGGGTGATATGCAAAATGATTCCCACTCCCAGTCCTTGAGTGATATTCATTATTATAGCTCAGTGTGCTACTGCTGAGAAGGACAATGTTGGACTGTGACCCTTGGAACCAGGATTTGATTTTCCACTTGGCCATGGAAACCCACTGGTTGACCTTGGGCACATCATGAACTCTCAGCTCCAGAAAAACCCTGTGATAGGTTCACCTTAGTGTCACTATAAATTGGAAATGACTTGGAGGCACACAACAACAACAACATATTGAAGATGGACCAGCCTTGTTGTCTGCTGCCCCAGAGACCAGGAGATAGAGCAATGGTCTCAAAGAAGACGGAGAAGAGATCCCACCTAAACATTAGGAAGAACTTTCTGGTGGCAAGAGCAATTCAACAGCGGAATACGCTGCCTCAGCATGTGGTGGAGTCTCCTTTTTTGGAGGTTTTTAAACAGAGGTTGGATGGCCCTCTGTTGCGAATGCCTTCATGGTGTCTTCCTGCATGGCAGAATAGGGTTGGACTCAATGGCCCTTGTAAAATTGTATGATTTCTATTGTTAAAAAAAAAGACTTCTCCTTGGTCTAACGTGGCCCAGGAGGGCCAAAAACATGGTGTCTCCTCTGCCCCTAGAAGGCATTTGGTGGCAGGGGGCAAATACTGATTTTTGTGGAGGGTTTTTTTTTTGGTGGGAGTGGGTGCAATGGGGGGCAGTTATAGCAATAGCAGTAGAAGTTACATTTCTATACCACTTATCAGTGCAAAGCACACCCTAACCGTTTTTCATGTGTTTAGCTAATTGCCTCCAACAAGCTGAGTACTCACTTTACCAACCTACAGAAGGATGAGTCAACTTGGAGCCCTGCAGGATTGAATTCACAACATTGTGGCTGCAGTACCAGCATTTAACCACTGTGCCACCAGAGCTCTTGGTCCTCTAAGGTATCCTATGGGTCATGTGGCCCCTTGCCTTCCCATAGTTGCCACAACTGATTTAAGGGTTTTGGCTCCAAGCTGTTTAGAGCTTTCCTTTAAAGGTAGCCACCATTGCCGTAAACTGGGACTTTAAACAAATAGGGAGCTAACACAGTTAATTTGGGATTGAGGTAAAATAGCTTCATCTAGTCAAAACAATTGCATTTTTACTCAGAAGGTAACCAAGAGTGCCAGAAAGAAATGTTTAGAGTTGTTTTTCAAAATGGAAATTTAGTAATCAAAGATAAAATATGCCTGAAAGTGAATTAAGCAGGATGTATTATCTTTGCAAGGCTCTGGTATCCAGCCAACTTGTTTGTATAAATTAGGCACCCAAGTTGCCTGCATGCAATTAAAACATTTTAAATGGGAACATCTAAATGACATTTTGCCAGGTTTCACTATTAGACATCTTGGAGAAAATGTATCATTTTTCATTAAAATGTCACAATTACATTTCTACTGCTGCGCAGCAACTTCTGAAAAGATCCGTGAATTGTAGATTCTTATTAAGAATATCATTAGAACTTAGCCTTGGGGTGATAAGAGGAGAGAGGGAGAGAGAGAGGAGGGGCATGTCTAATAACCAGCAAATATTTAAATCCTATAAACCAAAGGTAGAGGATATAGAAATTATTTAAATCATCTGATGGTCTTAGTCTCACTAGAGCTTCTGTTAAACGAATCTGAAGTAGGATATATGTTTTTTAAAGATTATGTCAGTATTATATCACACAGAGTCAAAAACGAGCTTAGTTGGGGCAACGAGGAACAAAAAAGTACAGTGTTCCCCCCCGGCCTTAAATAATTTCCTAGAAGGCAAATTCCACTAGGTGCAGCTTTTCAGACCCTTTTCATTATAAAGTACACCTAGGAATGTGTAGAAAAATCATTTCAGTTCATTTTAAACAAAGCGTTACCAAAATTAACACATTTTCTTCATATTCGGGACTGAGAAATGGGAGATGACGAAGGTAGGAGAAAATGAAACAGATGGAGGCCACATCCTATTAGTAAGCCAACCTTCATAGGTCTCTTTTTAGTTAATGCAGAGGTTGGTATTCCCCTGCTCAGTCTGCAATCACCAAAGCCCCTGGGGGAATACGGTAGAGTCACTGCAGGCACCCCACCCCATAACTATTCTCTGTCTGGTGAGAATGGAAGAGGGAAATTGAGAAGGATCTGGCTAGGTTCTTGGAGACTAATGTGAAACGATTACAACAGCTGCTAAGATCCCTGGAGGATTCCAGTGGACCTCAACAGATGATGTAACCATTTTGCATCTCACTACAGGGACATAGCCAGATGCCATGCCAGCCCACTCTCACCAGGCATGCAATGTCCATGGTTCAGATTGCAGCAACTCTATGATAGGCTTGACGACTAGTGAACGCCCAGCTGTAGCACAGTTTCACAAGTGGAATTACTGTGCTATGATGGCATTGCAGCCAGATTCAGCCAGCCAGCCCCAGCGTTTAACTTGGAAAGTCTGTGTGTGAAGCTTTGTGTATTCAAGCATGTTAGCTGCTGCTCCTTTTGGAGGCTCCTTATCTTTAACACACATATATGGCAGGACGATACAACATGCTCCAAATAGATTTACCCACTGAAGCTGGGCAGGACAAACTTGGCTAGGGTTAAATTTTGCATAATTTACCAACATTTACCAATTTCTTCATACCAAAATGGAAGGAACCCAAGATATTTTTTTTAAAAAAAAAATTAATGTGGAAGAAATAAAGATGTTAACTCTTTACATATGAGAACAAGAAGCTGCAATTTTTGTTCTCTTGCCTGCAGGACAGGCAAGATATTTTCTTTCAAGCGTTGTTGCATTTCTGAGCAGAATTTTTGTGCAAATTGTATAAACAGCATGAAATGTGAGGCAAACTGGGACAGCTGTCATCTTGTTATATGAAATCTTAAATATCAGAAAGCACAGGATGATCTGATCCAATAGCAAATGCTTCCATGCTTGCTTGCTTTGTGTGGAGAGATATCCTTATGCAAATTCTGAGCTAAAAGTATTTTAGTACCTTTCTGAGCAAAAAGGATTCTGTTTATATTACTGAAACCCAGTGTAAGGTTGTGTGACTCCAGCAAAAAAGCTTCTACAATCCAAACACGAACTTGGCCAAAAACCTTGGGCATTTTTCTCTCTCTAGAGACCTTCCTTTCACCCAGACAAGCGTATTTGGATTAGGAACACACATATCTCACCGATGGTACAGTGGTCTCCTTCCCATCCAGGGCTGCATTCACACTTGCCATCCTTGCACTGCCCATGTTCAGCGCAGTGGGAATTACACGTACGTTCTTCACAAGTCGGACCTATCCAGCCTTCTTCACATTGACACATTCCTCTGGCACAAACACCATGGCTGCCACAGTCCAGTGTGCAGAGCTCTGTAACAAAGAAAAAAATAATAATATCAGTTAGTCTTAAAATACACGCATATGTAAACTATTAATGTATTTGTAATGTAATATAATGGGAGCCCTGGTGGCGCAGTGGTTAAATGCCAGTACTGCAAGCCACAAGGTTGTGAGTTGGATCCTGCCGGGCTCCAAGGCTGACTCAGCCTTCCATCCTTTCGCAGGTCGGTAAAATGAATACCCAGCTTGTTGGGGGCATGTATAGAAAAATGTATCGAAATACATGCTATTTGTAAGTTGTTCGCCGCCTCGATCCATATGGAGAGGCGGGATACAAATGAATAATAAAAAAAAAATGACTTTGGCCACATTTCTTGAAAGTGAGACTCAGTTTATTCAGCTTTGTCTAATAGAGCTCGATGAACATAAGCATCATAGAGATAGAAGAGTATGAAGAAAACCTGGGGTTCAGTTTCTGCATCTGAAACGATCTGGTAAACAAGTGATGGGAAAGACGCTTCTCTGCTTCAGAACCTTGAAAGATACTGCTAAGTACAGTAGGAAGTGCTAAAATAGACAGATCAATAGTCTGACCTATTAAAGCACTCCAATTCCTCCAAAAGACAGTTAACTCAATTGTAAGGAATCATAGCAGTTATATCATTCACAGCAGTCATGCAATGGTAGCCATGGTTTGTCATGGAGTACTCAAAAAAGTAAACCAAAAAGCCGTAAAAATCCTATAGGTGAACATGTATATGTATGTGACTTCAAGTTGCCTGTTGACTTATGGGGACCCCATGAATTTCATAAGATTTTCTTAAGCAAGGAAGTCTCAGAGGTGGTTTTGCCAGTTCCTTCCCCTGAAACTTGACCTATAGCACCTTGTATTCATACAGGAATGATAAAGGCACAACAGAGTCAAATCCGTATTTCATTATTGGCACAATTAAGCAGCATTTATTGCTGCAGAATTCCTATAGACTGTGGCTTATTATGTCGCTGTAGATCATTATATGATGTCTTTTCACCTGTTTGAGACTCAAGGAAGTAAATTAAAAAAAAAAGTTAAAAATTCACAAAATACCAAAGTGATTCAACTCTCTACCAAAAAATTAAAACCAGTTAAAAACATAGGCCATTTCCATACTAGCCTGTTATAGCGTGACGATTCCACTTTCAACATCCTCTGGAATCCTGGGGTTTGCAGTTTCGGGAGGTGAAAGTGGAATGTCACGCTATAACAGGCTAGTGCAGAAATGTCCATAAACCATATAAAACACAACAGCAGAATGAAAATATCAAATAGAAAATCCAGCTCATGGTACAAGGCTCACCTGACTCAACAATTAGTCCTCGAAGGCCTGTTGAAACAGAAAAGTCTTTGCTTGTTTGCAGAAAGAGAGTAGGAGGGGTGCCAGTCTAACCACTCTGGAATGGGAGTTGAAGAGCCTGGGTCATTGAGAAAGCCCTCTCCCATGTTCCCATCATACATGCCTGTCAGTGTGGTGGGACAGAGAGAAAGCTCTCCCCAGAAGATCTCAAAACACAGGTAGATTTGTAGGAAAGAAAGTTGTTTTGCATTGCTATGTGCCTTCACGTTGTTTCTGACCTATGACAACCCTAAGGTGAGCCTCTCATGGGTTCTGGGAGAGGCTATTCTTACGTGCACCTCTTCTTGGCCAGAAAAAGGTCAATCTAGGAGAGTCTAGGTGGGTGTCAGGGTTGCAAAAACATCCTTAGAAGGTGCAGGGAGCCCCAGGTCCCATGGCTCATCCCTGCTCTGACGAATTCCAGAATACATAAAACATTCCCCCAACATCTTTGTGAACACAGTCATTTGGACTTTCAAATATTTCTCAAGCACCTGTCTCTGTTTAAATGTATGCAGGTAGGAATAATAAAACATGATCCCCAATGCCATCCAAAAATCACTTTGCATAGTGTTACCTATTTTTAGCTCCAGATTTTGCAGCTGATAAATGGAAGCATCTTATAAAGGCTCAGGAGAGGATCCCAGCCTGTAAGATCCAGTTCTCAGTTCTTTCTAATCACGGACAGGGATATTTAAGTTCTTTTTCCCCGTTAAACATAATATAGGTTACTTTTTCCTTTTCCAGCCTGATGGTCTTCGGTCAGAAATTTAAAACAAACAAGGGTAAATTAAATTAAACTGAAATACCTCCATTCTGAGCCATAGTGCAGCAGTGTTGGGAAGCAGTACTAACAGAACTCCAGGTAATTTTCTTAAGAGGGCTGCAGAACCACTGCAAATTTAGATATTTAGAAATGCAATCAATGGTTTCCTCCACATTTCTGCAAAGCTTAAAAATTATCTGGACTGTAAAACTACCTTCCTCATTAACCTATCGAAACCTCAGACTGCAAGAGAAAGTTAAATTATTAGTGAATATCATAATACGTGTGTGACTTAACCAGGTCAATCATATGCTTGTCAATGTATCATTAGGTCTATCCTTTCCAAAGGCAGCAGTGTTGTTTTTGAATTGGCTTATTAACAAACATTCAGGTTTTCAATATCCTCCCAGGTCCTATAATTATCATGTGATAATGAGATGCTGTTGCCTGAATGTAGTAACAAGATACTTTGTGACTTGTGATGGTCGGGGGAAAAAAATTGCTCACTTTTCAAAATATCTGCGGCAACGCTGATGGAGAAAATGAACAGGAAATATGACAATATCTATGCCAGCCTCATCACTCTTGGGAGCAGACTAAAGATCAGGATGTCATCAGCTTTTCAATAAATGAACCAAGAACAGCTGTGGTTGAAACTGGCACAAGTCAATGAAGACCAGAGACGTCTTTGGCTAGTGAAACGCTGAAGAAAATCTTAGGTCTGTATTGATCTGTGCCAGTCTCAATCACAGCTGTTCTCGGCTCATTGATTCAAAGGTGGATAACAAGTCAACAAAAATCTCCAAATGAATGGTTCTTATTTTTAATAACATGCTTAGGAATTAGCTGGAATATGACAAAACCTATTATTTCAAGTTAAATGCTCTGCCCTGAACCCTGTTTGCTTTTTTCAGATAAATTCAGTCCTGGATCTGAACGAATCGAAATGTAGCACAGAACTTAGCAACTACTGTCAGTTCAGTAGCCTCTCCACTTTTGCATGGTTTAGGGTGCGGAACCCTCGTGAAAATGGAAAAACTGCAAATAACTCCCCCTCATGATCCCCCTCCCATTTCCTTCCAGGGCTTCCCCCACCCATTCCCTTGCTTTTTGTGCACTGAAGCCAAATGCAAGGGACTGGGGGGACCTCTGGAGGGGAGAAGGAAGGTATGTATGTGCCTCTCCACCCTCAATTTCCTTGGATTTTATCTGGGCACTTGCTTTCCTTCTTCATGCCCAGCAAAATGCAAGGGAAAGGGAGGAGAAGAATGGTGGGAAAGGCACTTGTGCACCTTGCAAACAATCAAATTCATGAAGATCAAACCTGCAAATGTGGAGGGAGGACTGTATGCCACATCAGCTACTTAGTTATGTATGTGTAACTATCTGACATCCTCTGGTTGTCCCTCCAGTCCACCTTAAAAGCCAGCACTTGGATCAGGCAAAGGAAGTCTGTTCAATTTCCTATTGACATTTTCACTACCCTCCTGACAGCAAGCAAGGCTCCATCAATCAAAAACGGGACCCCATTGCAAATTCTTGTTGCAGCCTTGCTTGCTGGTCCAAGGGAGTGGACATGCCATCTTCTCTGAGCTGTGTTTAGAAGCTGAATGGACCTATTTTAAACAATCTGGTTGCTGGTTCTTAAGATGGTCTGGGAGACCATTTATGTAGTCTTATAGTAAAGACTACATAAAAATACAGAGTACTTCTGGATCCATTGCTCTAGGTTAAGAATCCATAACAACAATGCTGAGTGCCAACCATCATCTACAAGATTTATGGATCTTATAAACTTGGAGAATTTATCTCTATGAACTTTTTCTAAACAGGGAAATTATATTGGCAGTCTTTTTATGAAACGTTGCAACAAAATAATTTCCACTGAAGATGATGGATTACTATGAAACTGTGAAACACCCAAAAACAGGAAAAGGGCTAGGTTCTGACAGATAAAGAGGTGCTGAATACAGTTACAAGTCATTTGATGGAGGGTTGTTAAGCATCACTCTACCCTTGGATTTCTTCCTAGAAGCCATAATATGTCTGTGCCTATAAATTAAACCTCATAAACGGAGCTTGGAAAAGTTACATTTTCAGGCAGCAATTTTCAGAATCCCCAGACAATATGGACCAGAGTGCTGGGAGTTGTAGTCCAAACTAACGTTTCCAAACTCTGCTCACAAGCCACCAGCTGAATACTTTTTATTTTCTCACTGTCACCATTCATGGGTGAGTATGGGTATTCTGGTTATCAGGAACATCGCTATTCTTATTTGTCTGCAAAGGGCTTTAAACATCATTATGAGGATCCATTTTATCTCTTGTGCCCATACGGTGAAATATCACTCTTGTGGTCCTAGCCATTTTATTGTCATTTTCCTAACATCACTTAGGTTTGTATTGGTTACTTGAATAATAGACGATGTGGCAGTGTACATAACTGGTTAAGGCCACAATACTTTACAAATTTGTTATTGTGGTTGCTATTGTTGTGTGCTTTCAAGTCATTTCCAACTTATGGTAACCCTTAGACAAACCTGTCACAGGGTTTTCTGGGGCTGAGAGTGTGTGATGCACCCAAGGTCACCCAGTGGCTTCCCATGGCCGAATGGGGAACTGTACCCCAGTCTCCAGGGTCGTAGTGCAATGCTCACACCACCACACCATGCTGGCTCTCTGTACATACTTACGAGACCTAAACACACTGAAGGTATCAGATCTCATCCCGTCAGGCTTCTCCACTGTCCAGCTTTCTCAGTCATAAATGGTCAAGGTTGGTTAATATTTGGATGGAGGAGCGCCAAGGACCACCAGATCCTATAGGCTTCATTTCAGAGGCAGGCAATAGCCAATCACCTCTGAATATTCCATGCCTAAGAAACCTGGGAAATTCATGAGGCCACCATAAGTCAACTGGCGACTTGAAGGCATACACACTCACACAATAACACACACATACACATATTTACCTGGGAATTCAGTGCTGTACATACTTACTTTGTAAGCCCATTGAATGGAACAGGACTTATGTGTGAGCAGATATACACACAATTGTTTTGTAGAGGATTTGTGCAGCCTTTGTAACCAACAGTAATGCAACAGAGCCTGAAGGTCAATGCAATTTTCCTAAACCACTTAAAGAATTCTTTGCCTATTACAGCAAAATCTCCATCAAGACTTTGAGAAAGCTACAAAGGAAAAGGACAGTATAGCCACTGATCCAAATGGCGGTGAGAATTCTTGACGAGGGACAACCAAGGGTGGGTTTCACACCTAACCCATGAGCCTCTGATGTCCTTGAGAGCAAGCCATGCCTATTTGTAAGGGTTGTAGTGGTTTAAGCATTGGACTACAGCTCTGGAGACCAGGGTCTGAATCCCTGCTCAGCCATGGAAACCCACTGGGTGACCTTGGGCAAGTCACATTCTCTCAGCCTCACAGGAAGGCATAGGCAAATTTCCTCTGAACAAATCTTGCCAAGAAAACCCCAAGATAGGTTTGCCTTAGGGATGCCATATATCATAAGTGACTCAAAGGCACACAACAACAACAATGGTTCGGGATAATTAGAACTCTCCCATCATTGCTTCCCAACACTCTTCCATGCATCGCCTAACAATAAGGTACCAATACAATTCACTTATATGTGCAAAAGGAGTGTTATGACTCTATATTTAAAAAAAGGAGGTGAGAAGATCCAAGCGATTAGAGCTCAGCTAATTTCTTGCACATGACATCTAATTATAGTTTAAACATTTATTTAAAGACATTATACAATTGAGTTATCAGACACAAGGGATATGGACTTGAGGTTGGTTTTCAAGCAGAAAGATGGATTTGCATTTTGTTCTGGATCATTTCACTTTTAAGGCAACAATCCTATCTCCACTTACCTGGTAGTAAGCCCCCCATTTAGCAGACTAGGACTTACTTCTAAGTAGACCTCTATAGGCCTGTGCTCCAAATATGAAACAGGCATCAACAATTCATTAGGAAATACTTCAAGGCAAGCTTCCTTTCACATTAATTACGGTTGAATTTAGCACCTTAACTTAAATATTTCTCATCAAAACATTATGTATTGTAGTAGAGGTAAATAGCATATCATATAAAATATTATATACTGTTCTACAGGTGCAGATTTTTTTGATCACTGAGAGTATAGGTACAATCCCATATCAGCAAGCAAAGGGGACACTGTACCAAAGTGTTTTATCGGAATATTTTATTCTTCAATTTGTATGCAAATAATGCCACAATAGGATTACAGGCATCTCCCTGTTGCTGTCACAGATTGAAAATTGTACAGATGATGGGTATTAATAGCTCATTCACAAATAAATCTTATGAAGTAATTAAGGATTTCTTTTTGAAGTAATTAAACACCAAGTTAGCCATAACATGTGGTCTTTACTGCACTGTGCTCACAGGAAAGGTGGTAATTTTGTCTTAAATTATTTTCGGAATGACACAAGTAATATACGGGGGCAGAAACTGAACTTGAGCCAAACTGGGATTCTATGGAATCCCAATTGTTTGCCATGAGAACCTTTATGTCTTCTGTCTAATAATCCACCATCCCTCCTAAGGGCAAACCTGGGGTATTATCTCTTGTACCTTAAACATATTTGGAAAGTCAAAATTAATTAGTGACTCATCATTCTAAGAATGGGAGATGGTATAATTCAAAAAAGAATGGAAAGTCAGTTTAGAATTCTGTTATCTAGTTGAGCTTGCAATGAATACTTGTCGTCACCATCAAATCACCATTATTGTCATGGGTTATGAGACTAAAATGTGAAACGGAGTCATTATCCCAATGACATGGAAGCTACCAGCTGCCACTGAAGCCATCCATGTAAAATTAACATGTGTGGGGTGACAGAGGTCACAATCACTGGTCCCACCCTTGAATTCCACATAGGCCCTTTTCATACGGTATTTTCCATGAGAAAGGGTGCCTGGAGCGTCACGTGATTGTGAGGCGCAATCTGCACGATGCACTCACAATTGCGTGATGCTCCAGGGGCTGGCAGGCACTGATCGCGCACCTTTTCATTTTTGGCTAGAAGCTGAAAATGGTGCATGATCACGCATTGCTCCTGGCCCCTGGGCACACTTACCTGGTGTGCAGAGCCTCTGGAGCTGCACCAGTTGTGCTTCCTGCCCCAGTGCAGCCTGGGAAGGTCCCAGGCTGCACCATGGAAGGAAGAAAGGGGCTCTCGTGAGAGCAGGCAGCTCGTGTGGAGCCAAAGGACCCTGGATGTGAAAGCCTCTCGCTGGAGGCTGCTCATGTGATCCCCACATGGCAGGGCCGGAAGAAGGTAAGGTGTGGATAGGGCCATAGTTAAGGTCCGGTGTGCACAGAAGCTGAGCGTGGAGGCTCCTGTGTATGTGATCCATATGCTGACTCAATGGAAGGCATGAGATGCCTGTCAAAGAGTCTATTTAAGGGATGGCAAATGTATTGCCCTCCAGATGTTGCTGGTCCACAACTTCCATCAGTTCATGCCGGCATAGTTAACAAATTGGCCACCTGTGGCCTACATACATTTAGTTAAAAGCATGAGCTGCTAAGAAGAAAATCAACTCATTTGAAATGTGGTGCTGCTGGAAGAGAGTTTTGTGGATATGATGGATGGATACTACAGGATGCCAAAATGCAAATAAATGGGTTAGAGAGTAAACCGATCCTGAATACCCCCTAGAAGCCCAAACGATCAAACTGGGAATGACATACTTTGGACATATCATGGAACAGAGTTAGTAAAACCAGAAGCTAGAGCTCCCAGTACTGGAAGCAGGGAGGTATCAGAACTCATTGCACTAATTTTAATTTTTCAGGAATGACTGGCAAGAAAGAATAAGTCAGGGAATGAAGCAAGTGGGAAGCATCATGCTTTCTAAAAATCCAAGATGAAAAACCAAGAAAGCATTCCTTTAAAAACAAAAACAAACTACCTACTCATGATCTTTCCAAAGTTTTGTTTCCTGAAAAGTGAGCTAATATGGAATTGAACCCACTGCAGCAATTTGATAAGCTACCAAGAAAGTGTGTGTGTGGGACTCTAAAAGGAAAATGCCCCCCTCCAAGTGCAGAAACTGATTCAGCATCCTTTCCCTGCCAGCATCCTTGCAGATTTGGGCTGGTCACCAATCCTGCAACTGAAACTATTTTGCCTCTGGGAAGTCGAATGGGTCACTATGTAAGAATTCTGCCTGTGTTATTAGCCTGGCAGCAAGCATTAATTGGTTGAATGATAGATTCCTCCATTAAAGTTTCAAACTGATTAATCAATGGGGGGGATCTGAATTGGTGTGGCAGGGAGTGAAAGGCAAACCTATTTATTTTTTTTAGACTACTTAGGCTTGTGCGCGTTACTTAATATCGAACAAGTTTGAATTAAAGATGGCCTTTCTTGCTAATAGCAATAGCTTTTGCTTATTAAATTCTAGTTATTGAAAAAAGAAAGCATGAGTGAGTGTTGGTAATATGCAAATTTACTGAGATATAATCGATTGAGAGGAAGATACTTGCAACATGGTTCTATCCAAGTCGACTCTGGAATAAATCTTACTGAATTTAGTCAAACAGACCAGTACATTCTAGACTGGGGCCATTTGTGCACTAGCCTGTTATAGCGCGATGATTCCACTTTCAACATCCTCTGGAATCCTGGGGTTTGCAAGCCCCTCCTGAAACTGCAAACCCCAGGATTCCAGAGGATGTTGAAAGTGGAATCATCACGCTATAACAGGCTAGTGCGGAAATGGCCTGATAGATAGCATTTTGTGTGCATGGGAGTCTTTGCGCAAACATATATACCCCTACCTGGGTAAGTATTTAGAGGACGACAAAATTAACGAACTCAAATTTGTTGGGTGAATCAGTGGCTCCAAGAATTTAGTCAAGGCAACAGTTATAGCTGATTAATCTATCCACTAAAGTTTGATGCTTTAGCTATCATAAGCAAATAGGAAAAGAGGTTCTTAGCAGTGTAATTCCCAATTAATCATCAGAAGCTTCTTTATTCTTCAGCTCATCTGCCAGATACCTCTTTCACTACTGTAAAGTTTAGTCTAAAATAATGATGTCTCTTTTGATTTAGGGAGTCAGGTTTGGAGATCCGGCAGAGGACTTTTTTTCTTCCCTGTCAGCAGCAAATGTAAAATAATCATATTTTAACACCTGCATGGGCAAAACAGCTATTTCATGTACACACTACATTCTTTAAAAACATTTGAAACAAAAACCTGTTATCAAAGTGTTTTCCCCTTCCTGGCTGATTTTGTTTACACAGATGGCACTCGCACAATAGAAATAAAATGGGAAAACAATATAAAAGGTGCTGACAGCTATGCAATTTCACGCCATGCATCATTTTGTTTTTTAAGAACCATAAATAGTAATATTTCCTTCACTGGCACTCTCTATTTATTTGCAAAGAAAATATATTAATGCAACAGGCTATAATTAAATGATGGAAATGTGTGCCAGCGTAAGCAACCATCCCATCCTTTGCCTCTCGTATCCTTCTATGTAGGAATGTGAAATTTATAGACAAGCTTTAAAATTCACTTGAAATAACATGCATTTTATATGTGTGACTATGTCAACATAGCATACTGCTGCTGTAACTCAACCTGCAAGATGTGTCACTCCTATTTATTTTATTTTTTTTGGCCTTTTGTTGTTGTTGTTGCTTCTGTGTGCCTTCATATTATTCCCTAAGGAGAACCTATCATGGGGTTTTCTTGGCAAGATTTAATCAGAAGGGGTTTGCTTTTGCCTTCCTCTGAGGCTGAGAGAGTGTGACTTGCCCAAGGTCACCCAGGGGGTCTCCCTGGCTGAGCGGGGATTTAAATTCTGGCCCCCAGAGGTGTAGCCCAATGCTCCAACCACTACACCATGCTTGCTGTCATGATTTTTGCACAGCAAAAACCTATTTTTGCTTGGCAAAGAGTTTTTTTTTTGAAATTAAGAAGTACGCTTTTACAGCTGTTCTCACCCAAGGTTGATGCTCAGCTTTTATGTCCCTCCCTCTTCCCTGCTTTGCTGATATAATATAATGTTTAAGTTGCTTAATATTTAATGGCTCAGCTGCTATTTACATAAACATTTGCATCAGCATATAACCAGAGGGAGATTCAGGTAATTCTCCGAATGGCACAGAGGAGCAATCCACTACAGTTGGGTTATTCCTTGCATGCCAGCACATGCAGCAGGAATTTTCCTTCCAAAGCCTACTCAAGACTGATTACCTAAATAATATCTATAACCTAAGGAATAACCCAGTTGTGATGGATTGCTCCTCTCTGGCCATCCAGGAATGAATATTCACAGTATGTACTAACCTCTCATTCCCTTCCCTGGGTTTTGAAAGAGCAAACACCATGTACACATTTATTTATTGGAGTTGCTGTTATGCGCTGTCTAATCACATTCTACTCATGGATGCCCTATAAACAAGAGACTTCCAAGACACCCTGATATCAACATCCCTACTCCAGCCCTACAAACTCGGGGCTATGGCTTTCTTGACTGAGTCTATCCATCTTTGGCTGAATTTAACCCAAATAGGGTAGCTGGGTTGACTACAAGACAGGATTCTTCTTGTTTTAATATTTAACAGGTCTTCAATCAGGAAAACTTACCATAAAGTTCTGTCTGGAAGAACTACAGCACCTCTCCTTTCTCATTCCTCTGAATTCCACCTTTTCCCAACAAGTCTATTTATTGGTTAGTGGAAAGGGGGGTTAGTAGGAGGGAAGCATCACAATCTGTTCTTGGAGAATCACAGAACCACAGAGTTGGAAGAGATCACAAGGGCCCTCGAGTCCAACCCTCTGCCATGCAGGAAGACACAATCAAAACGTTCCCAACGGAAGGCCATCCTTCCTCTGTTTAAAACCCTTCAAAGAAACAGACTCCACCACACTCCAAGGCAGTGTATTCCACTGTTGAAGTGCTCTTATCATCAGGAAGCTCTTCCTAATGTTTAGATGGAATCTCTTTTCCTGAAGTTTGACGCCATCGCTCTCTGTCCTAGTCTCTAGAACAGCAGAAAACAAGCTTGTTTCATCCTCCATGTGACAACCCTTCAAATATTTAAACATAGCTATCATGTCATCTCTTATCCTTCTCCTCTCCAGGCTAAACAAACACAGCTCCCTAAACTGCTCCTCATGGTTTCTAGATCTTCTACCATTTCGGTCGTCATCCTCTGTACACATTCCAGCTTGTATATATTTCTCTTGGACTGTGGTGCCCAGAACTGGACACAGTATTGCAAGTGGGGTCCGACCAAAGCAGAATAGACTGGTACCATCTCTTCCCTTGACCTAGACACTAGATTTCTATTGATGCAGTCCAGAATCACACTGGCTTTTTAAGATGCTGCATCACATGACTGACTCATGTTCAGCTTGTGGTCTACTAAGACTTCTAGATTTCTTTCACATTTGTTGTGGTCAAGCCAGCTGGACTCACAGCCACAGGAATCCTCCATGACTGTCAGAAGGTCTTCAGGAGGCTCCTGAGGTTAATGTCATTGCTGTGCATTCAGCTGTAGAACAAAGCTGGATGCTTCTTCCATGGCTTTCCACTAGTCAATAAATTGCCATGTTGAGAAGCAAAAGCTCCATCAGCTAGAAGGTAAGGTTTGGGGTGGCGAGGGAGGAGAGGTGTTGCAGTTCCTCTAGGCACCACAGGGAGGTAGCTTGATACATGCTGATAAAAGTTGATGCTGAAGAGCGGAAAAGTTATGCACTCTTTATTTTCTCAGTACTATCTTCTACTAAAGTTGTGAGAAGAAGTGCTAGGCTAATAAGCAGCCACCATTTTAATTCCACTGTGATGGCTCTGGTCCCATCATAGACGGATGGTGTGCTGGGGGCTGAAGCCAGTGGTAGGAATAAAAAAGGTAGCTGTGGCCCCTTTCCCCAGCACAGCTCCTCTCAGCACTTGGCCTAAATGAAATCATGAATAAATGGATATGTGGTATCTGTTGTTCTCACTCCAGGTCTTGGTGATTAACGGTGACCCTCCTCCATTTTAATAATAGGTTTAAACTCTATCCTTGGAAAGCCAGTGTGATATTGGGCCTTTCTGCACTACACTGTTATAGTGCTATTATTCCACTTTCAACATCCTGTGGAATTCTGGGGTTTGAAGTTTCCTGGGGCCAAAGAGCTCCATGCCTGACAATTCTAAGTGCCCCTCCCTAAACTGCAAACCCCAGGATTCCAGAGGATGCTGAAAACGGAATAATAGCACTATAACAGTGTAGTGCGGAAATGGCCATTGAGTTTGAGCACTGGAGTCCAGCTCTGGAGACTGGAATCTGAATCCGTGTTCAGTCCTGGAAACCCACAGAGTGACCTTGGGCAAATAACACTCTCTCAGCCTCAGAGGAAGGCAAAGGGAAACCCCCTCTGAACAGATCTTGCCAAGAAAACACCGGGATAGCTTCACCTTAGGGTTCTCCGTAAATCGAAAACAACTTGAAGGCATACAGCGACCTGCCTGTACCATTAGCGAAGCTTATATTCATTTTGTGTTTTGAAAAATTCGTAGTAAATAACATTTTTTAAAGAAGAGGAACAAAATGAGCCTTTTCAATTTTAATTTAAGTTTGAACATGAACTCACATGGATCACATGTTTAACTGGTGCTGTCATGTCATTATTTTATAAGCATTCTCAGTTCCGGAAGCTAATCAATTTTATATCAATAAGATAAATATGGGATTTGAAAAGTTCACGTCTACGTTTCTTTCTTTCTCTTTTCAGAAGAAGAAAAAGAACTGGATCATTTTTTCCTCGACTAATTTCAGAAGCATTAAAAATTCAGTTTGGATTCTTTATTTTAATTACCTAAGTCAACAATGAGTCTTCAAAGGTATATTTCCCATTAATAAGTTTCTACCTGTGTAATATATGACAAGTAAGATGAAAGCCAAACATTTCATCCTTCTGAGAGATACCATTTCCATGCAGGAAGAGCACGTTTCAAGAAGAACATTTTTTAAAAAGTGCATATAATTTTAAGTACAAATAAAAATGATCTTTAAAAAGCAATCAATATACATCTTGTCATGCTGAAAAAAGGAAGTCTAGGACGCAACTATCTTTTTACCTTTTTAATAGCATATTTATAGGTTTTCTGTGTATTTTTAACATGTAATTTTAAGGAAGGTTAGGAAACGATACAGTCCGATATTATCCAGTTATATTCAAGCGTTCTTTTCCCTTCCATTTGGAAGAGGAAACCAGTATGGGACAGATCTCCTTGGAGAAATGTGGGAATGTCTCTATAGTAACGTTGAAAGATTGAATGTTGAATATTGTTAAGAACCTTTAATTTACCCATTCTAAAGAATTTTTAGAGTAGGATAAGTTGTGAATGATTATTGTATTGTATGATCTTTTTTTCTTTTTCTTTTGGTTAAGTAACTGTATTTATATTCATTACAAATAAAAAAAACCCAACCTTTGAAATCCCACATGGCAACAGTAAAAATTCTACCAACAAAGACTAATAACTATCCCTAGTAATGTTAAAATAATATCATCAAACTCGTGGTACCTATCTCAAGATAAAATAAATCTACCATTATAAAATGTTATTACTTATAAGTAAGTTATACAACTTGAAGGGATGCCACGTAGAGGAAGGAGAGGGCTCGTTTTCTGCTGCTCCAGAGACCAGGACAAGGAGCAATGGATTCAAGCTGGAGGAAAGGAGATTCCACCTGAACCTCAGGAAGAACTTCCTGACAGTCAGGGCTGTCCGGCAGTGGAATCTGCTGCCTTCATGGAGTGTAGTGGAGTCTCCTTCCTTGGAGGTTTTTAAGCAGAGGCTGGATGGCCATCTGTCGGGAGTGCTTTGAGGGTGTTCCTGCATGGCAGAAGGGGGTTGGACTGGATGGCCCCTGGGGTCTCTTCCAACTCTACATTTCTATGATTCTATGATCCTCTATATCACTCTCTCAGGTATATTTATAAAATCATTAACAAGGACTTATAATCTAAAATAAAGTATTTTCCATATGTCTAAAGGAGAAGGATGGTTTCCTTGATTTTTTCCCCCACTAGGATTTGATCAGGGCTATAACAGGAATGGTCCAAAATCCATCTAAGGTTTTCACGGATATTCTTTCCTGTTCCTTCGGTGACACCACTTTTCCGATTGATAGCTAAGCAATGGCCTTTCTTGATTTGAAAATGCTGCGGCCGAAATGGTTCACTTAATGTTGCCTTCGCTGGAGTAGCAATAACAGTACTCTCAAAACTTCATCACCAAGTAGAAGAGCATCTGGGCCAGTAATCACAGGGATGTCTCTCCCACCCCTCCCAACAGTATATAAATCAACAAAACATGTAGACAAATTGATTAGGAGCAAAGGAAAGAAAAAAAGGTGCAGGTAAAAAAATAAAATTGCACTCAAATCAGCAAGTAAACAGGCTCCAAGGTCTTTAAAAAAGTTTGAGTGAATTGAAATAATTTGCTTTACTTTTTTAACTCTCCCTCTTTAAGGAAGTGACAAAAGCAGCCTTTTTCCTAATTAAAGACAAACTATGATGGGCTTCCTTTTCATTTAAAGTACAGAGAATATTTCTCAGACTACCAGACAGGGTAACATGAAGCACTCTTGGCTGGGGTTGGGACATCATCTCAAGCCATTATTTAGCACAGCAGTGACAAATGCATCAAATCTTGGGGTTACCCATTTCTTCCATCTTTTCCTTGTGGACAGGTCAAGAGGAAGGAAACTGAGGCCCAAAGCTCTCTGGCTGAGAATTCTAAATGCCCCTCCCTAGCCTGCAAATGTTGAAAGTGGAATAACAGCACTATTAACAGTGTAGTGCGGAAGTGGCCCTTGTCTCTGGAGCAGCAGAAAACAATTTTGCTCTATCTGCCAGCTGACAGTCATTCAAATATTTAAACAAGGCTACCATGTTACCTCTTAATCTTCTCTTCTGCAGGCTAAACAAGAGTCCTAAAAACATGGTAGAATGTTCCTTATGGGGGCGTTTTTTAATTTTTGTTTTTTTCAATGTGTGTGCATGTGTATACTGGAGGGTGCAGCTCTCCAAGGCATCTCTGCCCCCCGCCAGCTTTCCCCCTAACCTTCCAGAGTCATCCACTCCTACACTAAAGCATGCTAGCTGTGTTACGGAATACAAGAGGTACAATCAACACTCCACTACTGGCTATAGCAAAACATCCACCAACATTGTTCTGCTGTCTCTTGCACGAACCTGCCCAAAAATTCGGCCACCCCTAAAGCCATTACTAAAGATCCCCTGACCCTTGCAAGCAGGGTGGTTGGTGACCAGTGCAAAACAATAATTTGTCCAAAAGATAATTGAAATTCAGTCTGCAACTCAAGCAGAAACGTTATATAAGTAATTCAAGCAGAATTTAGCACACCCACCACTACTTCACTGGCTGAATTCCTGTGTGATTCTCACTTTCTGCCCAGCAAAGACCCAACAAGAACTGCCTGAGGGTTTGATTAACAACTTAATGAGTAACACTGCCTTCTTTGTCTGGTTGCCCTGGCAATATATAATGCAGCCGGGGGAAAAATCAATCTGTCTTTGCTCTGTGTACGCCTATCCTGTTAGGAGAACCAACTGCTGTTTTGGTGCAAAGCACCAACAAAGAACCTTGTGGCACCTTGAAGACTAACACATTTATTATGACCTGAGATTTGAAGGGCTGCAAGCCACTTCAACAGACAATCATGGCATACAAATGTTTACGTCTTAGAAGCACAGAAAACTCAATGTTGTAGTAATACGTACCAGCCTGGTATTAGATTATATAAGGAGGGTACTGCTTCGATGCCCTCCATGGCAGAGTCCAGGGTTCTTTGTGGTTGGCATTTGGTGCTAGAGTACAGTACATGAGAGGAGGGGGTGCTAGACTGTAAATTACCTGTGTGCTTCTTTGCCTGCCTTTTTGATCACCTTCACTTGACCCACCCACCTCCATTACAGCACGAGCTTTGCTGGTCATTTCTGGGCCTGGAAGGAATTTTCTTCCCTTTTACTCCCTTTTTTTTGCCTATCCCACACTGTATTTGGGGGACTTGGAGCATTTGGTTTTCGGTAGTGTCATTAAATAGGTTGTCATTGTGTAGGTGGTGGGGGGAACAGTATAAGGCCACTCCTCACTGGACTGTTCTAGTGTTATTATTCCACTCAATATACTATGGAATCCTGGGGTTTGCAGTTTGAGGAGGGGCCTTGAGAATTCTCAGCCAGAGAGCTCTTTGGAATTCCTCAGGAGGCTGAAAATGGAATAATAGCACTAGAACAGTCTAAGGAGGAAATGGTCTAAGACTTTGGTGTTTACCTTTGGTACCCTTTCGGCGTAGGGTAGTGATCTGGCGCTTCTAGTTCTAGGGTTCTGAGGCCGAGGGGTTGGAGAAGGACGTTACCCTTGAGGTTAAGTGGGGACTCTGGCTCTTACTTCCAGAGTTCCTAGGCTTGGGTGGAGGTCCCTTGGGTTACCTTCCAATTACGGTTGCCAGGGAAGAAACCCAGTTTCTGGATTGTCCCCGGGGCTCAGGTGTGTCACCCAAGGGAAAGGAACATTTCTGAAGATGTTCAGAGAAGGAGACCACACCACCTCTCTAAGCAATTGGTTCCATTGCCAAATCACTCTTATGGTTAGAAGAAGTTCTTTTTAATATTTAATGAAAATCTACCTCTCTTGTAACTTAAAGCCATTAAACCCAGTTCTGCCCTCTGAGATAGCAGAGAAGAAGCCTTCCCTCTCCTTTCTGTGCCAGCCCTTGAGATGTTTACAGAGTGCATTCATGTCACCCCTCAGTCTCCTCTTCACCAAGCTGAACATCCCAAGCTCCTTCCACTTCTCCTCACATGTTTTGTTCTCCATACCTCTTATTACCCTCATTGCCCTTCTCTGAACCCATATCTTTCTTAAAATTAGGCACCCAAGCTGAATACAGTACACCAGATGAGGTCCCACCAGTGCAGAATATAGGGGAACTACTGCCCTGACTTGGAAACTATGCTCCTATTAATGCAGACTGTTGTGGGGTCTCTGTTCTTTGTTCCTCTCTGGAACAGAAAACAACAACTTTTGAGTTTAGGTAAATGTTTTGGCTAGTGCCAAAAGATCATAAAAGCTACAAGTAGTTCACATTAAAAATATCTGTGTGATGGAATATAAAACCTAGCTCAATGTTTCTCATGTTGGTTCTTATCAAACCCCCTTTTCGCATGCATTTTTTTTTGCGCAAGCACCCCTTCAGCGTCACGTGAATGGGAGCGTCACTCCGTACGACGCACTCCCACTCATGCGACGCTCACGAGGCTAAAGCGGGGCACGTGTGCATTTTTTAAATTTTGGGCTGTAAGTTGAAAATACTGCGCGCTCACGCAATGCTCACAGCACCCTCGCGCATTTACCTGCGTGTGGTGGTTTGGCGAGCCGGGCCAGTCGCGCTTCCTTCCCCCAGCGCAGCCTAGAGCTCCCAGACTGCGCTGCGGAAGGAAGGGGCGGGGCGCTAGCATGACGGTTGCGCTACCAGGAAGCCGATGCGGGAGGCAGAAGAGCTGTCGTGAGCGGCTTGTGTGAGCAGCTGCTCGCGCAGGCGCCGCTCCCCACTGCCGCGACGAAGGCAAGGTGCGAAAAGGGCCAAAGATAAGGTTGTTTTCTCTCCATAAACCATTTGCGGTGAAAAAAAAATATATGGCTGGACGCACATATTAAAACACTCCATTCCCTGTCAGAAACCAAGCCTCATCTTGATTTGTGAAGCATCAGTTAAAAGGAAACTTACCAGTTGAGCAGTCGGAACCTGTCCACTTTGGATCGCAGTTACACATTCCAGTGTCCAAAAGAAAGGTGCCGTGACCTGAACACTGTTCTTGGCAGATCGGAAGCGATGTTTCACAGTTGACTCCACCCCATCCCATAGAACAGTGGCACTCTCCTTGAACGCAGACCCCATGACCGGAGCACATCGGATCTAAACAGTCCTCTGCAAAGCAAGAGGGGGGAAATAATGGAATTGAACATCCACAGCTGAAAAGTGGTGAAGCAAGCAAGTAAAGAAATAATAATGCTCAAGTCAAATTTTGCTTAAATCAATAAAAATAATAAAGAGATAATGCTTTGGGGTTGGTTTCTAATGTTATGTGTCTCATTTGGTGAGGGTCAGTCCCAATCAAGTCAAAGTTTACTTGCAATGACCACAAACGTAATATATACCAGGAGACACAACCAACATAACAGCTTAGTAATACTAATGCTCTAATAACTGAAACAATCTTATTTCTAAAATACGGTTCTTGTAGTAAACAGACATAAACAGGTCCTACAGCTCTGGTTCGAGCCGAGGTTGGTTTGTCTCCCATTAAATCTCATATCCATTTTATTCTATTTAATTACTGGAGAACTGTAAAAGACTCATCAGTCAGGGTTTTCCACCAGTTATGTTTTGAACAGATAGCAAACTGCAAAGCCTGGAGTTCAAGATATTATATGTTGCTAAAATTGTACCCTACTTTATGTGACAATTTATCTATCTTGAATTCAAAAGAGAAACTTTGCGAATACTTTTTTGACCATGGCGTCCAACCGGACAGACAGGTTATTAACCACTCTAAATTTTCAAAATGGTTATAGATTGCATAAATTTGAACACCAAAGAGAGACAAAGCTTGCAAACTCAAAACTTAGGCAAGCTTTTACAGCCCTTCCTTTTCAAACTATGCCTACAGCCATGATTGATGGCAGGTATTTGTATTGAAAGTAAAATGTGAATGTTCATTTGCAGTTTTTAAAAAAATGCAAATTAATTTTTTATTCAATAAATAGTGGGAAAAAAACTGAGAAAAATATCAAGTTCAATATCAAATAATTAGCACAAAATAATTATCACTTTAATAACCCTCAGGATACAGGGATACAGATGTATACATCTGTAGCATCTGTGAATTGACTGAAAAATTCAAAAAGCTGGGCATGCATTTTTTATACGTTATGTATTAGTCTTGTCCATACATTGCCATGTGATTATGAATTAAATAAAATACTAATTACAATTGCAAATGAATAAGATGGTGGGATGGAATGATTCTAGGCAAACACATGTAAAAGTGACACAGCTGGAAAAGAGATTCATCCTTCATTATAAATATGCTCCTTGCCTCCTCTGAGGCCATTTCCGCACTAGCCTGTTATAGTGCGATGATTCCACTTTCAACCTCCTCTGGAATCCTGGGGTTTGCAGTTTCGGGAGGGGCCGGCCGGCCCCTTTCGAAACTGCAAACCCCAGGATTCCAGAGGAGGTTGAAAGTGGAATCATCGCGCTATAACGGGCTAGTGCGGAAATGAAGACGTAAAACAGGTCTGAAGAAGCCATGGCTCTCCAGAGGTTGCTGAATATCTGCCCCCATCTGCCCTAAGGCAGTCTGACCAATGGTGAGGGCTGACTGGAGGAAGAGCTCATCCGCATCTGGAAGGCTACTCATTTTCTAATGCTGACACCACTAAACCCTATACTAACTACACATTTATATATAGCACTGTGATTCCACTTTAACTGCCATGGTTCTATCCTATGCAATCTTAGAATTTGCAGAATTAGAATTCTCAGCCAGAGAGCTCCAGTACCTCATCAAACTTAGAGACCCCAGGATTCTACAGGACGTAGCAATGTCAGGCTAAGTGGAGTCATAGTGCCACAAATATATAGTGTGAGAAGGTCCCTGGTATAAAGCATAATTATTAAAAAAAAAAAAGGCAGGATTTTTTTCTGAGTTGCATTGGCATTGCGAAGTGCTTTTTACCATACTCTGAATTTTCGGCAATTTAGGAGAAGAGATGCCACAAGAGAAATAAGTGGTACCGACCTTCCTCGCATATCTCTCCTTTATATCCAGGGACGCAAATGCAGATTCCCATGATACAAGTGCCATGGCCGAAGCAGGTGGGGTCAATGCACTGCTCTTCTGGAACATCACATTCGGGCCCTTTCCATCCATTGCGACACACACAGTGGCCCTTCTCATATTCCCCATTCCCACTACATAACACTGGGCAAGAATCTGCAAGAGGCACAAAGAAGATAATATTTGTGATCCCAATTAGAGGAGTTCATCAGCCATAAGATTTCATTTGGGCCCTAGTATGGGGATTAAATGAACAGGCTGATTTGCTCCAGACTATCTGAATCCCATCTCATTTCACTTGGGCATTAATGTTTTGGCCATTTTGTTAATAGGGTGTCTTTATGTTTAAAGCAAAATATGTGCCTTTATGTCACACGTTGACTTGTAATGGCTTCATGAACTTAGTAAGGTTTTCTGAGGCAAGGAAAACTCAGAGGTGGTTTTTCATTGCCTTCTTCAAAACATAATCTATACACCTGGTTTTCTTTGGGGGTTCCCCATCCAAGAATTAGCCAGGCCCAACTCTGCTTTGTTTCCAAGATCAGATGGGATCTGGTGCCATCAGGGAATTTAGACCCTGCAGTCTGCTACTTATATTCTTATATACTTATTCTAGTTAATCTAATAAACTCCCAGGTTGTATGTGTGTATGTGCCTTCAATTCACCTGTTAACTTACAGACATTCATGAATTTCATAGGGTTTTCCTAGGCAAGGAACACTCAGAGGTGGTTTTCCATTGCCCTCCTCTGAAAAACAGCCTATGAGCGTCTGGTATTCCCTGGCAGTTCCCTGTCAAGTACCAACCAAGCCCATCCTGTTTAGATCCTTAGGTTAGATGAGATCTGTCAGATGAGGTCTGGTGCCTATAATGTATACCTGACTGTATTAGAAGTATTGGAAACTGCAGTTAAGACACTTAGACTCAGAAGCAATAGGAGAATTCCTACAACAAAACTGTCAAACCACCCATATAGCGCAGTTGCTTTTGCTATTAGTAACAGAACAAAATTGCAATAGGTGGACCATTGCAAAAAGCACTCATCTTGATGTTATTTCCCTGAACGAAAGCCAAAGTGCCAACTTCTAGCTTGTTGGCCATCATTCCTGCTCTCTAAAAGCTGTGAATGGCTATTAGACTATTGCTGTTGTTTTAAATTATAAACCCCTACCTCGTGCACAGTCCGGACCAAGGAATCCTGGAAAGCAGTGGCAATGGCCAGAGATGCATTCTCCGTTACCATTGCAGTTGGTGGAGCAGTCATCCATGACTTCTGTTCAGGAAAAGATGAGGCAAAAGTTAGGATGAAAAGTGTAGTAGAAAGTGAAAGAAACACTTCCGAGGCCCTTTTTGCACGCAGTTTCTGTTGCGAGAGGGCCCCTTGAGTGTCGCGTAAATGGGAGCGGCGGTCCGTACGACGCACTCCCATTTACGCGATGCTCAAGAGCCGGACGCAGAGCAGACGCACACCTTTTTTTTTTTGTCTTTAAGCCGAAAATGGTACGCAGTCGCGCAACACTCCCGGGGCCCGCGCGCACTTACCTGCTGTGCGGTGCGTCAGGCGAGCCGGGCCGGTCGCGCTTCCTCCCCCAGCGCAGCCTACAGTTCCCAGGCTGCACTGCGGAAAGAAGGGGAGGGTGTCCGCGTGACGGCCGCGGGACTGGCAACCCAGCTGCGGGAGAATGGAGGAGCGATGCGGGTGCCTCATGCAAGAGGCTGCTTGCATGAACAGCACCCCCCACCGCCGCGAGCAGGTAATGTGAGGAAAGGGCCTGAGACAGGATGCAACCAGCAGCATAGAAACTTGTATGCACTCCTCAAACAACAATAGGACAAATCATAGGCACTGAAATAAAATCTCTGTCCAAATAACTGATATATTTCTTGGCTGTTTATTCATGCATGCAGCATATCCATTCCCTTTGGGAACCTCGTGCAAGAGTCAGCAGCTAAGTAAACCAATCATAGCTTACCTGTTATTTCACCAGAAGCTGTGGCTCTGGTGAGCAATGCCCTTAACAAGCCATGATCATAAACCAGGACATACTCTTGGCTTATGAATCCTGGTATATTTGGGAGTGACAAGCCAACAGCCCAGAGTCAGACAACATGCTAAGAAATGATTCACTTCTGGCCTGTTAAGCTGCTCACATGGAAAGCCACAATGGAGGGAAAAAATCATATATGCCAACACACAGTATTTTTGGTAAGGCAAGCTTTCTGTTCTGTCTGAAGCCATTTCTGCACTAGACTGTTATAGCGCTATGATTGCACTTTCAACATCCTATGGAATCCTGGGGTCTCCTCAGAATGCCAGCCGGCCCCTCCCAAAATTGCAAACCCCAGGATTCCATAGGATGTTGAAAGTTCAATCATAATGCTATAACAGTCTAGTGCGGAAATGGCGTGAACTAGGTTCAGCTTTAACATGCTGGAACAAGAAGTGGTATTTCATTCTTCAATGGAAAATGTTTACATTGAGGAATCACATTAAATTTCCTACATCAATCATGTAAAAAATGATGTATTTATTGGGCTACTCTCAGGTCAATCAATATCTTTTTGCTATTTCCATAACTTGCTTAAAATCTAGAATGGAGATTTCAATCATACATTGCATTAAAATCGCCCTTTTATTTTGGAAAAGCATCCTACGTTTATAAAATATAAATAGCATAAATTAACATCAATAAATAGTGGAATTGTACCATAAACAGGCAAAAGTTATGAAAATCAAATGTCCCAGTCTGATGAAAGGTGGTAAATTTTAGGAGCTTTGTGGTTAAGCTGTACAGTGTATTCAGATTTCCATAAGAGTTGCAGTCACACGACATACCTGAAGGTCGTGAAACTTCTTGAAGAAACAACTCTTCCAAATGATCCAGAATTCTGTTAGGGGAATTCTGGAGCATCACACACTGTTTGGAAATTCGCACTAATGTGATGCAAGATTGGGAACACAAATACTGTTAAGAATACTCACTTGGGCTGGAGTTTGGCTTACAACAGGGGAATCTAGATTTGAATCAATGCTTCAAATGTTTGAAGGAAAAGCATATGGTTCCATTGATTATTTCCATAACGCAAGTTCAGTTTCTCACCAGTTTAGCTCAGACTGGGTTGCCTACAGAGCTACAGGCAAGTCTATTTAGGATTATTACAAAGAAGTCAATAACCTACTCATTTCTCCACTATCAGATCTCACCTATGGCTGTTGTCAGCATAAGCACTTGTTCCATTTTCTTGCCATCGTTGTAAAACGCCATGTGCCAAGCCCCCTGATCCATGAATTCAATGAAACCGGTTTCTTGCATGGACATTAAGATAAGATTCCTCGGGGCATGCTGAGGCTCCTCAGAATGTCGTGGCTCCTGCTTAATTAATTGCTTCCCATCCATCAGTTTTACAAAATCAAACTGGAACAACAACAAAAAAAGGTAATATTGTGACGAGTTTTGTTTACTCTCTTTATATGCAGCATATGCTTTACCTTTTCCAACCTGGCAAAGTTAGTTCTAAAAAATAGTTTAGGAACTTTTCCTTTTTTTTACATAGACCATTTTTTAAAAAAGAAAGAAAAATGCTATTCTAGCATTCTCTGCAAATGCAGTGCCAACGATCTGTCTGGAATCGAAGTATGGATGTAATTACAACACCTGGAACAAGTATTTTAATCGGCTGGCAGGTTGGTGCTAAAATGTAGTTAATTACACAGGCAACAAAATACACTCCTTAAGGTAATCATCTTAGCTGGTCATTAAGCACAGACAGGCACAAGGGGAGTTGTGAGTGAACTAACACACACCCATCTTTAGGGGAGGGCTCACGGCTCAGTGTCAGTGCAGGGCCTTTGCACGCAGAAGCCCCAGGACTCAATCTGGGGCATCTCCAGATCAATGGATCTGACGCAACCAGCAAGGAAAGCCTTCTGTCTGAGACCATTTCTGCACTAGGCTGTTACAGTGCTATTATTCCACTTGCAACATCGTACGGAATCCTGGGGTTTGCAGTTTTGGGAGGGGCCAAACTCCAGGATTCCATAGGATGTTGGAAGTGGAATAATAGCACTATGACAGTCTAGTGCAGAAATGGCCTGAGACCTGAGAGAGAGCTACTGCCAGAGCAGGCTGTTGATCTAACCCAGTGGCCTTATTTTGCATAAGACATGAGTCCATATCACACTAAAGTCAAGAAAGATTCCAAACTGAATAAATACAACATCCCACCCCTCAGTTCACAGCATCAGAGGTGCAGTGGAGTCAGGCCCAGTGTTGAAAGGGATCTTTTCTCATACTGCACATACTACACTCTCATACTACTGTTACCCTACTTTTAACTGCAGTGGTTCCATCCTATGGAATGTTAAGGCTTGCAAGTTAGGGATGATTATTGAGAATTTTCAGAGAGAGAGAGAGAGAGCTCTGGTCCCCCACTAAACTACGAATTGCATGATTTCATAGCATGAAGTCATGGAAGCTAAACTGGAATCATAGTGCTATAATGACGTGGTGTGAAAGGGCTTCTAGACTTTTTGATTCATAGGGATGAAAACACCTGCTGGAATGCTGTTGGGATCTTATGCGTTTGCAACCAGTACGTTTTGCAAGTAGTTGGACTTTTCAATGACCTGCATCAGGAAGTGTTATGGGTGCTACTCCCTACTCATCCCAGAAGTCTGGACACCTGGCTTCCCTTGGAAAATTGTGGGCTTATGCTTGTGTAACATTTCAGTACCCTGGCTATTGACAGAACTTTTTGAGCTTCGATCAAGTTAAGTGGATCTTTGGGTTCTAATAAAAGTGGTCAAAGCCAGTGTAGTGCAGTGGTTTGAAATGGCCCAGTTTCTCTCTTCTCCTGCTACTTTCCTCCTTTGACTTCAGCTTACTTGAGTTGTTGTAAACTGAGTACAAAGTGCAGAAGTAATTAACTCAGGAGGTAGGAGAGGTTAGCAGAATCTCACCCTTCTCTGTAGGCTCAGGCAAAAGCAAACTACTGCACCATCTCTCCTAGCTTCCTCATTCCTCCTTCATAACTTTTGCTATCTTGACCACACTCTGATGTTGCTTAGTCCGTTTTCATCTGTGAAACGTTGAAGGATGTGCAGAGGTGGAGCCATGGGAAGGGGAGATGGAAACGAAATTTTACAGAGAGGGAGACATTGAAAACAGAACTGTTCTGTTTACCATATTCCCATTCTCCTGTTTAATTTCCTTGTTCCTCCCCTTTTTTTTGAAGGCCTAAACTGTGCAAAGAGCCATCACTGTGTAGTGGTTTGAGCATTGGATTACGACTCTGGAGTCCACGGTTTGAATCCCCACTCAGCCACGGAAACCTTCTAGGTGACCTTGGGAAAGTCACACTCCCTCAGCCACAGAGAAAGGAAAAGGCAAACCTCTCCTGAACAAATCTTGCCACGAAAACCCTGTCCTAGATTTGTCTCAGGGTTGTCATAAGTCAGAAACAACTTGAAAGCACATGTGCTTGCACATACATGTGGATCCTGGGTGCTTAAAGTCTGCCAAGCTGTGCTACACACTGTCGAGTTTTCTTTCCGTCCTAAATGACTATTATTATGCACCAGTTATTTTGCCATACATATTATCACTGTTTCCAAATTTTCCGTTTTTTTCGATCTGCTTATGGGTGACTTGAAAATTTGTGTAAGAGCCAGCCATTTTCTGAAAGAGCAATTGCAGAACAATGCAAATGATTATGCTACTTTGTCAACAAAGCCTAATCAATGGTCTCTTTGAGAAGAAATATACCTTTGGCTGCTGTAAAAACATGTCAGCACAGTGAATTACACCTCTGATGCTGTGCATTTGTACATTGACAGAACTTTCATTGTGTTCTTGAAGAGTATCCCTCTGGTTTCTTGCTGGCATTCAGTGATACAAGGGATGATGAAGACGGAAATCAGCAGTAACAAAATCAAGGTCACGGACATCCATCCCTTTGTGTAGAGGTAAATCAAGAGAACAACAACAACAACTTGGTACAACCAAATGTTGGAGAAATAGTTGTAAAACATCTTCTTCATGTCTGGCAACCACTTGTGATTGATAAGAAATTCACAATAAATCTCCAAGCTTTCTCCTACTTGCTTAATATAAATTGATAATTCTAAATTGCAACAGAAGAAGGCAAGAAATGGGGATGAGGTAGAAATGGAGAACTTTGCTGGTCCAGAAGAGGTTAAAAAAAGGGAAGTTGATATCAACAGATCAATTTGACAATCAACATCAACATACACAACTCCTTCTGAAAGTTATCACACAGTCATGAAACTGCTTAAGGTTTACAACAACATCAAATTAAAATACCTGTGTGTGAGTGGGAGGAATGTTGCGTCTGCCATAAATCCCCAGCAGAGAATCCTTTGCCAGCGAAACATTAAATTTCAGGTACATCGGATGATGGATCATGATCTGGAAGCGCCAGAAGAGGCCTGGGGGAATTGTTTGCATCACTTGATCTCCAATTTCAATTTCTCCCGTGTCTATTGCCTGTCCTTTCTGAAACACTATTTCTCCAAAAATTAGAGAAGGGGAAAAAAAAGATTTGCTGTCATTTAAAAGGCAAGGAAAGAGCAATCTATTCTTAAATACAGATTAACTTCTTGAAGGAAAACCTGTAAAATACAAACTTCACATATTTACATGGAACCTATGCAGCTGCACTAAGGAGAGCTTTGCATGGCTGGAATTCTAAGGCCTTCTAAGCTGAGTCTACACCAGTGTCAACGGGAACTTTTTTCCCACTGCAAAGAGTTTGTTGCTTGTGGTGGTGGTGGTGGTGGTGGTAGAGTTCCTTATCTGGACTGTAGTGAATGCAAAGGCTTCCCCTCTTCTCCTGCATGAAAATCTTGCTCTGGTTTGGCCACCACATGCCAGCTATTTGCTGAGAGAGAAACAAAAATGCAACACAGAACCAAAATGACAATCTTCATATTCAGTTTGAATTTTTACCTGCAACAATGACATAACTTGGGTATGTTTAGTCTGCAGAAGAGAAGGCTAAGAGGCGACATGATAGCCATGTTTAAATATTTGAAGGGATGCCATGTAGAGGAAGCAGAGGGCTTGCTTTCTGCTGCTCCAGAGACCAGGACAAGGAGCAATGGATTCCAGCTGCAGGAAAGGAGATTCCACCTGAACCTCAGGAAGAATTTCCTGACAGTCGGGGCTGTCCGGCAGTGGAATCTGCTGCCTCGGAGTGTGGTCAAATCTCCTTCTTTGGAGGTTTTTAAGCAAAGGCTGGATGGCCATCTGTCCAAGGGAGGGCTTTGAGGGTGTTCCTGCATGGCAGGGGGTTGGACTGGATGGCCCCTGGGGTCTCTTCCAACTCTACATTTCTATGATTCTATGATTCTATAATTCTAACTTAATTGGCAGGTTTGTAGCCAGGTGGGCTTCTGACTACTGGACAAGCCCTAAAGAGCTTATGGAAAACAAGTGTGTCTGTAGGTGGTAAAGAGGCTGGAGTGAAGCCATAATTAATTTCTACAGTTAGAAGCAATAAAAGATTCTGGAAAGCCAAGGAATCATACTTGTTGGTGTTCTACTCTTTTTCTCCAATCCTTGAGCCATTGCAAATAGAGTCCATGTTTGGTGGATACTGGGCCCCAATTCAAAGCAGGAGCTTGAAACTATCGGATTAATTTTTGTTACTGCCCCCTAGCATTTACAATCTGTCCAAATTTTGCACTGAAGCACAGTGGTTATTTGTGCTTATTTTATTACACATTTTATTTTAACATATGTATTTGCACCATTTACGGAAGCATCTTAGTACACATTTTTCAAACATAGCTATCTTTTCTCACATACATTAGCTTGCACAGAATTTGAAACAGGGAAAAAAAGAAAGGCTTGGATAGTTGCGGTTTCCTTCCAGTGAAGATGGGAAGGAAAACGGGAAATCAAATGATATTCATATGCTTTTCTCAATACACCTCACAGGTCGTGGACTGGATACATTAGTAAAACACATGATGTAGTGGTTTGAACATTGGACTTTGATCCTGGAGATCACGCTTTGATCCTTGATCAGCCATGGAAACTCACTGGATGACCTTGCGTGTGCCACACACTCTCAGCCCCAAAAAGTCCCATGATAGGATCATCTTAGGTCATTTCCACACTTCACTCTTATAGCGCAATTATTCCACTTTCAACATCCTACAGAATCCTGGGATTTGCAGTTTAGGGAGGGGCTGGCTGGCCCCTCCGTAAACTGCAAACCCCAGGATTCCATAGGATGTTGAAAGTGGAATAATTACACTATAAGAGTGTAGTGCAGAAATGGCATTAGGGTCACCATAAGTGGGAAAAGACCTGAAGGCATGCAGCAGCAGCAATAGTCTTCAAATGTATTTTAATATTTTAAATATGTAATGTTTTTAACTTTATAAATTCATTGTGTTTTAAAATTCTATGTTTATACTTCTATGAGAGTTTTGTATTGTTTTTAATTTGCCCTGTTTCAAATACGTTGTTAGCCACTTTGAGCCCCATTTTTGTGAGAAAGAGGGATATAAATGAATAAAATAACGACAATATGTTGTGGAGGGAGACATTTAATCGGGATGAATTAATGCTCCAGCTGAGAATTCACAGCCCCACTTTTTCTATGTAGTTGCAAGGAAAAAGACACAGGCACCTCTCCTTCAAGTTTCAAAGACGTATAGAAACACCTACTTCTTTTTTTTGCAAATCATTACCCATAAGGCCAGGCAAAATGCTAGAAGATACATTTTGCTGATATTGACATACAGTAAGCAGCATCAATTACACTGTTTTAGTACAATAACTCTAAGGTCAAGGGCGGAACAATGTCTTTAAAGGTAATGGTAATGCCGGTCAGCGTTGATGGCCTTTAAATGAGATTGCTACTGTCTCTCGTGAAGCCTGGTTCTCCCAGGAGATGAAAAATATATTGTAGTATCAGATGATATTATTCAGGCATGACATGATGCTGTTATGGAAATAGTGCCTTCTTGGCAGAACTGTCCATCATGTGCCCTATTATGGTAAATGTTAGTACTCTATAATTGTCAAGTAAAATGCCTAAATGTTCTCTATGGGGTGGTTTATATAAGGGGGAAAAAGACTCTATAGCACAGGTGGGAAACATGTAGTCCTCCAGATGTTATTGGATTACAACTCCTACCATGCTGCACCATTGGTCATGCTGACTGTGGCTGCTGGGAACTGCAGTCTGACAACACTTTGCAAGCTATCACATCCCCCATCCCTGTTTATTATAATTGCATACCTGTGCACATGCTTATGGGATTCTCAAATTGATGGGTCACTGATGGTAAAGCTATTCAATATGTAGCATTTTCCACAGCTGGTTTTGACCTACAAAAGTCTATATGGCTCACTTTATTTGAAAGACTGTATTCTCCTCTTAAAGAGCCAGAGTGGCTCAGTGGTATGAGCACTGGATTATGACCCCAAAGACCAAAGTTCGATTCCCCACTTGGCCATGGAAACCTACTGGCTGGCCATGGCTGCATTACACACTCCCATCCCCAAAAAACCCCATGACAAGTTTGCCTTAGGGTCACCATAATTTGGAAACAACCTAAAGGAAGACACCAACAACACAATTATTCCCTATGAATTCCCTATGAACCTACCCATATTTTGAGATCTGTTGGGGAGCCACTTCTGTGTTCCACCTACTCTCACAGGTTCACCTGGTGGAACATGGGTGGCTCCCTCCAGGCTCTATAACTCCTTTGCTAGAGAAGCTGGACTGATGCTCACCTTGCTATCCATTTGTAGGCAGACCTTTTTGTTTCAGCAGGCCTTTGAGAGCTGATGGTTTAGACAGGATGAGGATGAGCCTTGTATAGTCTGCTGGATTTTCTACCTGATATTTCTTGTGCTTATGTGTTTCTTTTGATAGTTTATGTTTTGAACTGGTTTTAACTTTTTCTATTTTATACTTTTGAATTTTTAACTGTCTTTTTAAATCTACTGTAAGATGCCTTGATTTCCGAACTTTGAAAAAGTTTTCTGATGATGGTTATGCTGAAGAAGAAGAAGAAGAAGAAGAAGAAGAAGAAGAAGAAGAAGAAGAAGAAGAAGAAGAAGAAGACGACAAAAGCAAAAACTTCAAGGGTACTTGTTGGAAATACAATAATTGGGTCAATAGAGCAAGTCAGAACATGAACTCCATAAACAGAAGGCATGAAGTTCAAGCCATGCTATTTCCTGTTAAAAGGTTCATGTAATAGGTGATGGGAAAGACCTCTTCTTGAGAATCTGGGGAGCTGTCAAAACTGTTCCAGAGTGATTGCCACAAGGGCTTTGAGGTGGCCATGGCAACCTTCTAGCTGTTCTCCTAGAAATTGCTATTGGTTCATTTCCATTGAGTGACTGAGCTGTATATACACCAAACAGCCCATCCTTGGTCCGATAACTCTGTGTGAGTGAGGTGGAGAACAGATCCCATTTCCACAGTAGCAGCTGGCCATTTCCATGTCAGGGGGTTGGTGAATCTGCTCCGAGTTTTAGTTTGAACTTCAAAAAAAGCTATCAATGGTGCTGAACCCTGTGCCCAAACTTGCTTCATAACCTTGGATAGTGTCTTTAATCTTCACACTGAAACCCACAGCAAATTGACCGCTACACCAATAGGGGGTCACCAGATGTCAAAGTGTTCAAGTAAGATTCACAGGCTGCTCCAATCAGCTTATACATGTTGGATGGGAAGGGAGTATCAGCTTGTCCTTCATCTCAGGGAGAACAATGAGAGCTACTGCCTAGCCATGTAAATTCTCAACTGTTCTGTCCTTGCAGGTAAAGATGGATAACTGAAGTAGTTTCCTCCTAACTGTGGGAGAAAATGGATTTCTTGATCTGGAAACAATGATTCCTGTTCAGAAAACCCATTTCCTGCTCAGAATGTAGAACATTTTTGCAGAAGACCCTCATGTATTTTTTTCTCTGCAGAAGAACAACTCTAAACACTTCAGGACGTCAAATAGGAGGAGAAAAATCTACAAAATTCTGACTGGTCTATCATTGTTCCCAATGGGGTTTCCCAACTGTCAAGAAACCTGCTTATTTACTTGGGAGCATATAATTACAAATATTACTTCCCTCCCTACTGCTGCCAGTTAGTTTTAGGCTATAATTATACACATACACACTACAAAGTAAGATAGGTTAGGATTTTCTTCACAGTAAATTTAGTAACAAGCTCAAACTTTGGTCTGCTTACTTCACTACTGCCTATACTGGACTGGAAAATGAGGCTGCATGGGGTCCCATCCCTTTTTTGGCAACTCCCCTCCGAGTCTCCCGAAGCTTGTTGTGGTTCAGGTTGACTACAACTTATGGTGACCCTATGGATGAGAGACTTCAAAGTCATTCTATCCTCAACCGCCCTGCTCAGATCTTGCAGATTCAGGGTTGTGTCTTCCTTGACTGAGTCTATCCATGGATTCAAGCTGCAGGAAAGGAGATTCCACCTGAACCTCAGGAAGAACTTCCTGATGTTCAGAGCTGTCCAGCAGTGGAATATGCTGCCTGGGAGTGTGGTGGAGTCTCCTTCTTTGGAGGTTTCTAAGCAGAGGCTTGATAGCCATCTGTTGGAAATGCTTTGATGTATGTTGCTGCATAGCAGGGGGTTGGACCGGATGGCCCCCGGGGTCTCTTCCAACTCCATGATTCTATGATTCTATCTGTAATACAGTCTTCCTCTTTTCCTACTGCTTTCTACCTTACATTATCACCTGTTCTAGTGAGTCAGGTCTTCTCATAAGGGCAAAGTAAGACAGCCTCAGTTTAGTCATCTTGGCTTCTAGGGAAAGTTCAGGCTTGATTTGGTCTAGGACTCATTTATTTGTCTTTTTAGCAATCCACAATATCTGTAGATCTCTTCTCCAGCACTGCATTTCTTTTCTTCCTATCAGCTTTCATCACTGTCCAACTTTTACAACCATGCATACAAACTAGAAATAGACTACAGACTTCAGATACCTTTTTATTTTGGAAAGTGAAAAACAAAACAAAACATGGCCTGTATTGCATTGCCTCCAACTGTTCTGATTTAGCAGGGACAGTCCTGATGAATCCTTTGTTGTCCCACTTTTTCAACTGCCTTTGAAAGGTCCCAATTCCACTTTCCTTCTCCCAGCTGAGTTCAACATGCAAAAGTAGCTTGTACTCAATTAACCCAGCAATGGAGAAAGGCCCTTTCCTGAAGGTTCAGGCAAAAACAAACCGCTGCAGCCTCTTATAGCTTCTCTGACATTCCTTATTAATAACTTTTGCCATCTTCACCACCACTCTGATATTAAATGGCCAACCAGGTCCTGGTTTCTATCTATGAAATATTGGAAAGTATAGTATAGTGTTATATGTTAAACCCTCTTCCCAAGTTTAGTTTACATGGTTAAAAAACCCAGCCATGAACAAGTTGGAAAAACCAAAACAAATCAGGAATACTAGAAGTTACTTCCTTGTTTCCTCCAGGTCACCTTTTTTTCTTGTTGTTGCACAGGGTAACAAAAATTGGTTCCTGCCCAATGTAGCTGTTCACTCTTGATCTACAATGGCTGTCCGTATTTGTTTGCTTCTTTTATAGCCCTATTAGAGACTGAAAGCAGGACCTTTTGCATACAAAGCATGCATTCAGGCATGGAACAACAGGCTTTCCAAGCTTGTAGAAGATTGGGCCTCATGTCTGATATTTCAGGGAGGCCGCATGCCCTGCTGATAAATGATTGCTGGAAATGATTCTTTTCTTTCAAGTGACAAGCGTTCCAAGGCCGTAATGTTTAGCATTCTCTTGACATTCTCCTCGTCACTACAAATGCATCCTGCACATGATTTTAAGAAAATATTTTAACCTCCCCATTAAAAAAAAAAAACATTTCTATTACAAACATATTCTGCTGCTTTTCTGTGTGTCATTCCCTAGCATACTGACAGCCAAGACAGGCTCCTAATCACGGATCTCTCATGTCTTCAAGAAATTGAAAATCCAAGCACCGAAGCACCAATTATCCTCCCAGGGAAGCACCCCTGTGCAGATCATCACTGATTCCAGAAACAATCAATCTCATTATGCTCCTCCAGTAAATTCTAACCATCGATAGGATGTCTGGATTTTTTTTTTTTTAATCCTAGCACAATCTATTAAAATAGGAGTGTCTCCATATGGCAGAGTGCCCTGAAATGCCCCTTTAAAGAAGCTGACCTCTTCCCAGTGTACCAAAATGGGATTGCCGTTACAACGTTTCATTAACACAGGCTGATTTCCTCCAGGATGGGGAATCAACATGCAAAAATGCCTTCCTACCACTCCCTTCTTAACAGTCTGAAATGATGGCATCCAGGACAAACTTTGCTGGCTTATTCTGCTAAGTATATAAAGCACTCCACGGCAATCCGAGGGTGCTGAAACCATCAGAGCTCTTTGAAAAAGTGATCAAAGCAGCCATCAGATTCTGGGCAGATGAGAGAGGAACATTCCCCAGAACGTCTAGCAGTTATATTTAACTTCAAAAAAGGGGGAAATGTCTCAAAACGAAGGGATTAGAGAAACTGAAGGGGACACTGCTGAGGGTCAAATCCCTTAGGGAAGTTTGGAGGTCATTTAAACCCATGGAAGTAGAAGTTCAAATAAAATATCTATGACAGATTTTTAAAGGCACAACTAAAACAGGTCCCCCAGAAGACGATCACACCAAACATGGCTTCCCAAGGCACACATCTGTCAATGGGATGTGAATGGAGGCAGGAAGGTATTCATGAAGCTGGGTCCTTTTGGTGCCTCCAGTTCCCATAGGTGAATCCCGCCTTCCCTCAATTGTTTTTGTCTTTAGCCAAGCTTATTCCTTGCCTTGGACAAGGTGACCGTAGGGCAGGATTTTATTAACAAGATTTATTCAGAGGAGATTTGTCATTGCTTTCCTCTGAGGCTGAGAGAGTGTAACTTGAATAGTTTCTACAACTGAGTGAACATTTGAACCCTGGTCTCCTATAATCCTAGTCTAACACGCAAACCATTATGCTATGATAGCTCACAGCTATAGCTTAACTCTTAACTCAGAGTGCCGGAAATCTTAGTATGAAAACAACCACTACCTTTTGATTGTGCAATCCATGGCGAAGTGAGGATTTGAACCCAGTCTTCCAGATTCCTAGTCCAGTGTCTAAGTCACTACACTGGTACACTGGTTCACACATCCCACTGGCTCTCCTTGGACCCTCATTATGAAGGAATTAGAAGCCACTAAGAGGGGAGTTCTGAGAGCCGAATAAAGTGTTAAACATCCCCTTGGTTCTGATTTTGCTCTGCAAATGTCTTCAAAGCTATGTTCATATAACAGGCAAATGTAGGCTTAGAGTGAAAAGCATTCATCTTTGCACCATTATGGGATGAATAAGTAAAGGAGGGACAAAGCACCAACTGATCTTCTGGCTCTCAGAATCAGGATGTGACTTGGGAATGCACAGATGTACAAGAGAAACAACACAAGAGCCAAGGAAAAGAGAAGGGGACAGAATTGAATTATATGTTCCATTGACAAGTCTTTTAAGCTATTTGCTATTTCCTCTATTTTACTTTGCAACATATTCCAAAGGAAAAGTACCCACAGATTTTTTTTAAAAAAAACTTCAATGCCAATTAAAAAGAAGACTGTCCATAAAATAAACTCATAGCAGAACAACACAGTATGCATGCGCACATCACAAAAGAGGTCACACAAATGCCAGCCAATTAAACATTCATTGAGTTGAATATTCATTAAGAGAAGCAGCACAGTGGAGCAGTTTGAGTATCAGGTTAGTACCCTGGGAGGCCTGAGTTTAAATCCCTGCTCAGCTGTTAAGCCTACTGGGTGACCATGGGCAAGTCACACTCTCCCAGAGAAAGATAATGGCAAATCCATAAATGTTGAGAACTACCATGATGTAGCTGAGCATTGGAGCATGACTCTGGAGACCAGGATTTGATTCTCTGCTCACCCATGGAAACCCGCTGGCTGATCCTGTGCAAGTTACACACTCTCAACCTCTAAGGAAGGCAAAGGTAAACCTCCTCTGAACAAATCCTGCCTGGAAAACTGTACAATAGGATCGTCACACATCAGAGTCAACCTCAAGGCACACAGCAGCAGCAACAACAACAATTCATTAATGCAAAAGCCCTCTTCAAGTATTATAGTCCAAGTGATTACAAAAAGATAGCATTACAAACAGGAATAGAAGTGGAAGGATTTCCAGATGCTGAAAAGAGGTGTTCATTTCAGATCCAGCCTGTTTGCAAATATTTCACAAGAGTCAAACTCGCGAACAGGGAAGGAGAACTGTATACGTAATAAATAAGTAATAAATTCAGGATGGGATACTTTTTTTCTTCCAGATGTTTTGGCCTAAAATTATCACCCCAAATCCAGCAAGGGCATTCATATGATGGTTGGGGGCAGCTTGAGCTGTGCTGCCCACTTGATGCCCTGGTGGCGCAGTGATTAAATGCTGGTACTGCAGCCACAACGTTGTGAGTTCAATCATGCAGGGCTCCAGGTTGACTCAGCCTTCCATCCTTCTGTAGGTTGGTAAAATGAGTACCCATTTTGTTGGGGGCAATCAGCTTAATACATTGCAAACCTCTTAGTGAGTGCTTTGCACTGATAAGCAGTATAGAAATGTAACTGCTATAACTGCTATTGATGTCAGAAACAAAGTGCCAGTCCCTAATTACCGGTGTGCACAATAACACAGTCAACCAATCAAGCCACTAGCACAACAGTGATGAAGGCATCAACCGCAGCCCCGACAGAGGAGGAGGAGATGGTTAATAGAGCTATTTTGTGAATTCCTTGCTTGCAGGGGTCTTATGAGAGAGGTTGCAAGGGAGATCACCTGTGCCAAGGTTTCTCATACTCCCTCCCACCATGCCATGGCTCTGCTAGGGTTCCCAGATCTCAGAAGCTGGAGTTTCTCCTCAAGGCAAGAGCACTGCCTTGAAAAAAAAAAGTGCATTTCTTGTTACTTAGACTTAAAAAAAAAAACAGCTGTGAGGATTCTGGGAATCAGCTCCTAAACAATGGAAGGGCCAAAAGTTTCCCACTTCTGAATTAAACAAAATGGCAAAATTTCACTGTGTTTTCTCAGCCCCTTTTCTCTTCTTTCCTGAAAGGCTGATACACGTGTGCAAAAGGGAGAGATACCTTTCTTTTCTGTTTTATCGGAAACTTTCCCTCCAATTGGCGAGTAAGTTGTGTCCAGGGCTTCCGTGCCCTTGCTTCCCTTGCTGAGACCGTTTTCGTAAAGCTGCCCTTCAACAGGCTGCAGTTGCCATGTTAAGCCAAACAAGTGTACTGCTGTTGAAAAGACAGGGAGGGCAAGGGAGAGGAAGAGGGGGAGAGGGAGGAGAGAAAAGAACAGCAATTAATTTATGCTTCGCTTCATTACATGAAGAAAGAAGGCAGCAACACACCTTTTGCAGAAGTCAATTATTTCATGCCTATGTTTGGAATAAATTGAAATTCTAAGTATGGTAATTTCACCTTAAAAACTAAATGTTTAATTAGTTTCTGCATTTTCGCTTGGAGATCAGCCAGTACTGAATGATGAATTTCCCCAGCAATTAGCAAAAACGCTTGCAATTCAAAGGACACAATGGCTTTATAAGTGAAAACCTGTTTGGAAACTTTTAACACTGTAGCTGTGGGCGGATCTGTATCCATTAACTCAACCATATATCTTTAAAGCCCAGAGGCTGCTTCTCCAATGCAAACTTGAGGATCTCAGTTGGTACGATTTGCATTTAATATGTTTTGGGTGGGAGTGGAACGAAGGTGCTTAGCCTTTCTGGCTCTGGAGGTGTATAGCAGTAAATTCTGAGCTTAGACATTCATCATGACAGTCTCCCTAGCAGTGTTTCCAAGAAAAGTCCAAAAATGCAGCATCTGTATCTATCCATATCAACACATCAGTTCTTGGCAGTTGCTATGCTCATCAGGAGCAAGTCTTTAAGGTGAATGGGCCTTCACTGCTCTTTTCAAGGCCAAATCACTCCAAAATACTTTGCATGACAACAGAGTAGCTCAGAGGAATATCTAGTGGCCCCTCAACTTTTGTAAGGGTTTGAGTGCAAAACCCTTGCAAGATTCAAAAAACCACAAATACCTCCCCGTCACTCAAGTGAGGGCTCCTCCTCCCATTCACTTCCAGCCCCCTCTCCCACTTGTTTGCATTTTTCCTGGGCATGCTGCCTTCCTTCCAGGTGCCCAGGCAATAGGCAAGCAAATGGGAAGGGGCAGCCACAGGCCTGGAGAAGTCATGTGTCTGCACCTTCCCCCCACCATTCACTTGCATTTCACCAGGACATGCTTCCTTCCAGGTGCCTGGGTGATAGGCAAGAAATGGGAGAGGGCAGTGACGTGACCAGAGAAGCCATGCATCTGGGTCTGCCTCTCTGCCATTCACTTGCCTTTTGCCCAAGTTTGCGGAAGGTAGACATGCATGCCAGGGCAAAAGGCATGGGAATGGGAGGGGGAAATTGCGGGGAGGCAAGAGGATGCCTTGCAAATAATCAAGTTGGCGAAGGTCAAACCCACAAATGTGGATGGAGGACTGTATTGCTGTTGGGAAATTCCCCCCCTGCCCACCCTCCAGTTAGTGGGAACTGTTGCTAAAGTCAGAAGAAACAAGAAAGTTGAGTTGTGAGGGTGAGATATAGGGTAACCATGTAACATAAAGGACAGGGCTCCTGTTCCTTTGAAGGTGTTTCAAAGAGGGAATTTCTGCAGATGCTGCTAGCACAACAAGCAACACCTGCTGAAATGCCTTGTTCTGCACAGAGGAATAAAAGCCCTGTCTCTTACTGCACCTGGAAACCTAGGTGAGAGCTGACATTATCATTTCTCCTGATCAAAACATACTGGTGCTTTGACCCTGCAGCTTCCCTATAGAGATTATCTTAACTCCACCCCATCTTCTAGAACAATTTTTTTTAACATCACAAACACAGGTTTAGAACCAGGGCTAATAAGAACACTAGTTTTGTTCCTGAAATACATGAATGAAAATTTTTAAAAGATTTCTCCCTGCCAGTGGAGATCACTGTTCTGCTCATTTTTCAATTTCTTTTGACTTCTGGATTTTTTTTATTTTTTATTTTTATTTTTCGCAGGATGGAAAAAGCTTGGTTTTTTGAGGAAAAAAAATCTAGACAGAAGATTATATCCTTTGCAAAACAGAGTTTTATGTGCAGCTGTTGTATTTTTTTTAAATAAAACTAGTTTTCTTTCTCACAAATTGATGAATTTTGCACACAAAAGTATCCCGATGCACAAAATCTCCTGGAGGCTGTCCATTTTCTTGATAGAGTGCCTACATATGTTGAGAGACATGTTTTGTTGTAAAAGATGAGGAAATTCACAAGTATCATGTTGTAGTGTTATGATGTTGCACTAAGGTCCTTTTCACATGGCATTTTCCATGCGAAAGAGAGTCTGGAGCATTGCATAATTTGAGGAATGATCTGCACGACATACTCACAATCGCGCGACGCACCAGGGGCTACCTTTTCATTTTCAGCTAGAAGCCGAAAATGGTGCACGATCGTGCATTGCTCCCGGGCCCATGCACACTTACCTGGCGTGCGGAGCCTCCAGAGCCATGCCGGTCACACTTCCTGCCCCAGCACAGCCCGGGAAACTCCCAAGCTGTGCTGTGGAAGGAAAAGGCAGGGCTCTCATGTGAGCAGGCAGATCGTGCACTGCCGAAGGACCCTGGATGTGAGAGCCTCTCACCAGAGGCTGCTCGCGCAATCCTTCCACCCCAGCGCTGGAGGAAGGTAAGGTGCGGAAAGGACCTACAACTCCGGAGACCAGGGCCATTTACACACTCAAGTGTTATAGTGCTACGATTCCACTTGCAACATCCTATGAAAGCCTGGGGTTTGCAGTTTCGGGAGGGGCCAATTGGCCCCTCCCGAAACTGCAAACCCCAGGATTTCATAGGATGTTGCAAGTGGAATCGTAGCACTGTAACACTTGAGTGCAGAAATGGCCCAGGTTTCAAATCCCTGCTCAGCCATGGAAACCCACTGGGTGACTCAGAGGAAGGTAAAGGTAAACATCCTGTGTACAAACACTGCCAAGAAAAACATAGGATAAGTTTGCCTTAGGGTTGCCGTAAGTCAGCAACGACTTGAAGGCACACAAGGACAACAAAAATTTATAGGAAACAAACAGGTGGTATCAAAGAAGGGTATGGAACAAACAGATGGTATCAAGGGCACTGAGGTGAAAACCAGCCCGAGGCATCAAACTGTTTTCAAAAGCTTTTGGACTCTAAATCCTAGCCCCGATTTAAGTAGACAAAACTGCAGACTTTTCGCCTCTATTAACTGATTGAAAACTCAGAATTAGAGCAGAAACTGCCAACTTTCTTTAAAGAGTTGCACACAAAGCCTGGGTACATATTTGCTTCTGTTTGCAACTCACAGGGCTCAGGTCTTACAGATTTAGGGACATGTTAATTCAAAGTTTCCCTGTGGATAGTCATTTCAGATTACTTGGAATATACGGGCATACAACAAAACCACTTCATCCAATGCAGCTTAGCCCCAAACATCTGCTGCTTCTCCAAACACTTTCAAGCCATTCTGTTCTGAATAACATGAGCCAGAAATGAGGAAGGTGATTCACACACATGGCCTTCACAGAATTATTGAATCTGAGAATAGGAGGGGGAAATGGTCACTGCAGTCTTTGGGGTTTCCAAAACTGGAATGCTGTAAAGGTTGCTCGATGCAAATTTCCTTGGGCAGAATGATCCCCATGCCCAGTCCTATCCACTGTAGGGTGCCTCCATAGCCAAAATTTACTGAGATTCAGGTGGGAAGCAGGCTGGAAAGAGCCAAAATAACAGGGGTATACCATGATGAAGAAGTAAAACAGGCTTTTTATTTGTGGCACCCTTGTTTAATCTTGTTTAATTCCAGTGTTGACAAAGATGCAACAATCTACACTTAGTCGATTTGCTCTTCAAGAAGGAATGTTTCCAGCTGGTTGAAGGAAACCAAAGAAAATGTGAGGCAACCAAAGCCAATGGAAGACAATCTGAAGGGTAACAAAAGATACACAGTTGTCAAGCCCATATGACCTAGGAGATCAGTCATCCAAATTTTATTTTATTGCAGAAAGAAACAGTGACTGATTGCTTCTCATGCGTGCAAATGATATTATTCTCCTATCCAATCAAGAATGAATTTCCTCTAATAGTAAACTCAATCAGTGAGTGCTAATATAACCACAGATTAAAAAAGGAAATGCTGGGAAAGGGGACATATTGGAATTCTTAGGGAATCCCAAGGCACAAAATATCTTTGGGGGAGGGAAACAAACAACTACCACTAATAAAGGCTGATCATGCTTCTTGGCCATAGGATACATCAGGTTGAGTGGGGTGACACAAAATTTTGGATTTCATTTCATTTCATTTCATTTTATTATGGTCAACAGACCATCAATTTTTTTTTTTTGGATTTCATGAAATGCTGCAAATGGCTGGTTATTAATTTAGAATTCCAATGGAGAGGCCAGAGGTATTTGTGGGGCTCCCGTCTCAGGTACTAAAATGATGAGGCCATCCTTAGGTAATATGTAACTTGAATTGGAAACAGGCTCTAGTTGCTGCTCCACCTCAGGCAGCAAAATATATGGGACCACATCTAAATTAATAAATACCACATTCATGGAGAAGTCTTTAATCAGGTGAGACCACACTTGCAGAAGAACTAGGAGCCCTTCCACACTACACAGTTATAGCGATATGATTACACTTTTTAAGTGCCATGGCTCCATCGTAGGGCATCCCGACATTTGTAATCTAGTGAGGCACTGGAGTTCTCTGCCTCGAAACTCTAAACATTCCTCCCTAAACTGCAGATCCCAGGATTCCACTGGATGGAACTCAAAGTGAAATAATAGCACTATAGTGCAGAAGGGTCTTAGGTCTTCATATCAATGAAACCAGGAAAGGGAACTGAGCAAAGGCATTCTATGGCTTCCTAGTTGAGCCACTAACCTTAAAGGATATGAGAAAGAAATAAAATTTGCTTGGCTCCACTTCACCTTCCGTAATGCCTTTACATCAGAAGCTATGGAAAAATTGGGCACCTTTATGAGCAGAGCTCCTAAATTCTACCTCCTATTTTAAAGCACAATTGGGTTCCTTTTGCTTTTCACTTGACAGAGATAAGGCACTAGAACTGGGCAACTGGGAGAAATAACTGCAATTATAGTGTTTTTAAGAAAGCGGGGGGAACCCACCTGTCATGTCTTGATAACAGATTATTTATCTTGCAATTTGTGTTTATATTTGGAGAAGGGATCTTAAAAACTGTACATCATTTTTGGGTGTTTGTGCGTGTGCGTATGTGTGTGTATGTGTGGAGATTACATTTTGTAAACTGGATTAACCCACCATCTGCTACCAAGCCAATGATTAAATTGAATTTATTCTTATCTACCTTCTGTGTAAGCACAGCTTGTCAACTTGTGTTCTGCAAAGTTTGGCACTAAACAAAATATGAACCTTGGCTGAAACACAAGAGACTCCCTACCAGTGGATCTATGTATTGACGAAGAAGGGAGAGGAAAGAAAGTGCATCATGTATTAATGAAATCAATCTAGCCTATCATCCAAGTGAACGGGAGAAGTCCTACTGGTATGAAGAATTTCCAAAATAAACAAGCGGGGTGAATTTATTCTCATCGGTTTTTAAACTTTCCTCAGTTTAGGAAAAGTCACTAGGAAAAATCTCTTGCTGCAAAGTAGGTCTGCATATCCTATAACCATGGGCCTTTCCATTTGCAACATCCTGTGGAATTCTGGGATTTGTAGTTTACTGAGGCCAAAGAACTCCCTGGCTGAAAATTCTTGACGCTCCTCCCTAAGCTGCAAACCCCAGGATTCCATTGGAGGTTGAAAGGAGAATAACAGCACTATAACAGTGTAGTGCGGAAATGCTCCACGTATAATCTTACTCCTGCATATTTAACAGAGAACATGGAAAAGAATAGCTTGGACAAGAACTGCCTGCCATTCAGCAATAGCTGATTCCAGCTGAATGTCACAACAGGACAACGACTGGATTTATGCACAAAACAAAACAATATACAGACCAAGGCCTCAGAGCCTCTGCAAACAGTAGCTTTATGTCTTCTAACACTATAATTTTTATTTCTGGGGGCAATAACATATCTATATAGGGCTTCAGCAGTAGCAGTATTATCAGTGAATGAGAATGTATATCAATTTTCAGGAGAAAAAAATTCACACTAACTCTGGATCCAGTCTTTTGTTCCAAAGATATTATCCACATCTCCTATGAGTAGGGTGTTATATTTGCCTACAGTCTGCCCCAAACCATCTCAGCTTCTTGAAAAATCCAGGCATACAGTGGGCCCTCGGTATCTGCTAGGGTTTGGTTCTGGGACTGCTCGTGGATACCAAAAATTTGTGGATCCTTGAGTCCCATTATATACAATGATGTAGTAAAATAGTGCTCCTGATATAAAATGGAAAAATCAAATTTGCTTTTTGGATTTTTTAAAAACATTTTCAAGCCGTGGTGAGTTGACATCATCGCGGTTCCACTCCTGTCACATCCCCAGCCATTGTGATTGTGCCGTATACTGTTAGCGCAAAAATTCCAGTAATGGTCTCTCTTCACGCAATGATCCCATCAGCTGTCAAGCACTTCCTTCCTCAGTACAGCCCAGGAAGAGGTCGGCTGTACTGCAGAAGGAAGGAGCATGTCCCAAATTCTACCCATCTCCTGGCAGCTAACCAGGTCTGGAGGGGACCTTTGGGTCTTGCGCAGTGGTTAAATGCCAGTACTGCAAGCCACAAGGTTGTGAGTTCGATCCTGCCGGGCTCCAAGGTTGACTCAGCCTTCCATCCTTTCGCAGGTCGGCAAAATGAGTACCCAGCTTGTTGGGGGCATGTATAGAAATGTTTCGAAATACATGCTATTTGTAAGTTGTTCGCCGCCTCGATCCATATGGAGAGGTGGGATACAAATAAATAATTAAATAAAAATAAATAAAATAAATAAATGGCACTGTTGGGATGACACTGGGATGTCGTGGGATGAAGGTATGGTGTGGAAAGGGCCTTAGATTCCTTTCCCAATGATTCCCATGGCTTTTCCATAGCAGCCACACACTGGGTTGGCTTTTGCTTGGAACCATTCACCCTCCCCCAACCTCAAAACTAGAAAGTACGCCTTTCCTTTCAGAGTAACTATTCCACTAATACCCAAATTGTATGCTGATACAATCAATTCATTTAAACTCATACGATTAACTAAGATGCATTTAATTAGAACACAGCTCTAACAGGATTACATTTCCCCTCCTTTTAGCTGGGCATGTCCTTATTTATTGTACCAGCCAAGGCACATTTTAAAGATGCTTTTGATTCAAAGCATGGCAATACTTGAAAAAGATTTCTACAAAGGAGATAAATTTCTCTCTATTACAAGACAGACACACGAAAGGGATTTAAACTACAGAGAAGTAATTTTAGATCAGATAAAACATCTTAACCAAAGGAGGAGTTATCCAAACAGAGCAAGGTGCTCAGGGAAGATGGAGAATTACTTTTCTTGGATCCTTTTATGAAGAGCTGGGATAAAGATTTGGTTTAGGCACAGCAAATCCTGCCTCAGTTATGGGCCTGCATTGAAGCAGATTAACTTCAAGGATCCTTTGCAATGTTCTGTGTCTTGACTCTTAAAAAATTTAGTCTAATACACAACTGTGGCTCCCCCCTCCCTTTCTACAGACACAATGCTGCTAATCAGAAAAGCAAAAACTGCTTTGCAAAAAACCCCAACAAAACTCGTTGGTTTCAGATCTTAGCTGCATGTATCTCTCTCTTCTTGGTTTCCATTTCCAGAGTGGGCAAATTCTAAAGGTTGAAGGACCATTGCTCTGCCAGTGGTCATGCTGTCAGGCCTCTATGGTGCCCAGTGTCCTCCCACACCAGAGGGACCTGACAGTACATGGAACAGAAGAGGAGGATGTGTGTATGTGCCTTCAAGGCACCTGCTGACTTATGGTGAAAATTCATAGAGTTTTCTTAGGCAAGGAATATTTGGGGTGGTATCACCAGCACCTTCCTCTGCAATATAGCCTACAGCACCTGGTATTTGTTGGCATCTTTGTTCCAGGTACTAACCAGAGCTTAATCTGCTTAGCTTCCAGGATCAGAGAGAACCCAATGCCTTTAGGCCCTGTAGGGACCACAAAAATGGTTGAGACTAGCTGCAGTTCACATGCTCCCCCATTGACTTAAAGCAATTTTCCAAATGTAGGATGGGCTATCCTTCCAATTACTCTTTCAATTATCTCACCCTAGGCCCTTTCCATACTACACTGTTATAGTGCTATCATTCCACTTTCAATATCCTGTGGAATCCTGGGGTTTGGAGTTAATAGAGAGGGGCCTTTAGAATTCTCAGCCGGAGAGCTCTTTGGCCTCAGGAAACTACAAACTCCAGAATTCCACAGGATGTTGAAAGTGGAGCAATTGCACTATAAAGTGTAGGGTGGAAATGGCCCTAATTTGAAGTTAGCATGACCTAATTTTTATGAATATCCTATGCTATAAACATCTAAAGACAAACTAGATGTGATGCAAATTGTTGTTATAGTTGTTTTGGAATTATGCATTCAGGCCATGGTCCTACACACTTTGCTTTCCTGATTCAACCTGCAACCTGGGGGAAAAGTTTTTTTAAGATGACAACAGAGGAGAAGAAATCTCTCCCCCTCACTCACACGCTTAGTCATACAGGACAATAAGCAGGCATACCGCCAGATACACAACCAGTTCCATCAGAAGGGCAGTGTAACACAATCATTGTAACTACATACAAAGTCATGGTAAAACGGACACAGCCTAACACAAAGCCATTTGCCACATAGCTGAAACAAGGCAAGAAAAACAGGAATGCAACACAAGAACACTTACCAATGACATAGGCAAGCAACAACGCCAGCGTGACGGTAATAGCTGTGGCACTCAAGGCGGTGCATTTCCAGTTGCAACATCTATAAGGTTTGTTAAAAGAGAAAGCCGGTCTAGAAAAAGTACTTCTAGGAAGTGGCCGGGGAGGTGGCGAGTAAACGGTATTAGAAGTTAAAGGGTAGTTCTGACTGGCTGCGCTGAAGATGGCTGACGAACCAGATCCATGTTTAAACAGGAAGTGCCTAAGGGGGGAGAAAGACAGCCGTGTTGTAAAAGCCCAATAAATGTGCTGTAACAAATATAAGGTGTGGTTGGAACACTTCTACCTATATGAAATATTAATGCAATAGATTAAACACTGTTATTAGCAACACAATCCTGGTACAAGTACTTGAAAACCGTATCTTCCTGTATGAACCCATTAGATCTAAGATCTTCAGGGGAAGGTTTTCTCTCGGTCCCACTACCATCCCAGGCTTGCCTGGTGAGGACACTGGAGGGAGACTTTGCAGTGGCTGCTTCCACCCGGGGGAACTCTCTTCCATGGGGGGCTAGGCTGGCCCCCAACTTGCTTCCCTTTCAAAGGTGGATAAAGACATTTCGTTTTAAGCAGGCCTTTAACGGGTGAGCAGGAGAGCATTTTACTTACTTACGAGCTGTTTTTAAAAAGACATTGTTAGTTTTATACAATTTTTAAAATGTTTTTAATTGTTTAAATGCTTTTCTTTTCTTTTTTTTAACTTTTTGGAAGCCGCCATGGGTCCCACTTTGGGAGAAAAGGTGGCATATGAATTCAGTAAACAAATAAAATTGACTTCCATTCTTGGATGTTAGTCCCAGTGGGGCTTACAGCCAGGTAAGCGCGTGCAGGATTGCAGCCCAGCGATACACTTCTATACATATTTATTTAAAAATAAGTTCCACTGTTTTCAATGGATCTTACCCCCAGGGCAATTACATTTAGGAGGATGCTCTGAAAGCTATATGGCCCCTTTTTTGGCCTCATGATGAATTTCTCCATAAACACAGGCCAGGCTGAAGGCAATCAGTGTTCCTTTTCATGATAAAAAGGAAAGGAAGATTCATTAGGATTTGAAAAATGTATTTAACCTGCCAGGTTGGTACTTGGAAGAGGGACCTCAAAGGTGAAGGGGCAGTCCTGTTCTCTGCTGCCCCAGAAGGTAGAACCAGGTCTAATGGTTTCAAGTTAAAGGGGAGCTGATTTTGATTGAATATTGGAAGGAACTGCTTGGCAATGGAACCAATTGCCTAGAACAGTAGTGGGTCTCCTTCTCTGGACATCTTCAAAAAGGGGCTGAACCTGCTGGTGATCCTACATTGAGCAGTGAGTTGGACTCAGTGGTCCATGAAACACCTTCCAGCTTTAGAATTCTATGATTCACCAAGGAATAACAGGTGCTATAGGCTATATTTCAGAGGAAGACAGTGGCCAACCACCTCTGAGTATTCCTTGTCCTATTAAATTCATGGGGTTGCCGTAAGTTGACACACATATTTGACCAGCAATACTGCAAATGTATATTTCAAGTCAAGTGACATTCTTTCACGTGGTCCCAGGGCTGAATCCCCAGAAAAGCCCTGGATAACAAGAACTCTGCTATCATTTCCCAGTGATGAGTTTTTAAATGTGCACCAAGAATAGATAAGTTTTTTTAATTCCTAACAGCTTAATGGTGCTAATATAGTATGTTTAAAACTGACACTTCCAAGCAAACTCCACCACTATGAAAAATCAGCAGAAAAAAAGTGCTGTACATAACAGCGTGTGAAATTCCTTCTTATATTTCGTGCAAAACACAAACGAACTCAGTTGCAGCCTGATCCTAATCCTTTGGATGGCAATAAGTAGATTCTCAAAGCGGCTTTGGACTTTCCACAGAAGTGCTGCCAGCTGCCTGCTCGGGTCTCATCCATAGTTGTTTGCCAGGATTGGTTTGTAATATCTGGAAAAGACTCCAAATGTAGTTGCAAATGCCCGTAGTTTTCACAGTACATGGCAAGGAGTATTCCTACAACTTTGGAATGTTATGAATGCTGTTGGTCAGAGATGGAAATCATGTAGCTTTCCAGACAGTGTTGTACTGCAAGTCCCCAGCAATCCCAGCCACTGGGGGTTACAGTCCAACATCTGGAGAGGTACATGACTCCCACCCATTTATGATAGTCTCAAATAAAGTACACACACTGAATCAAATGCTGAATGGTGAGTCAGTGGGTCTACTCCAGCTGGGACTATCAATAGGATTCAGGCCAAAGTGTGCATCTGCACAAGTGTGTATGTGCCTTTCTGTACAATCACTAGGAAAGAGAACCATTTGTCAATTTGGCTTTCTCTCCACATTTGATTTTTTTAAAAAGTGTTTTTCCATCTTCAGTATGAAAACATTCAAATGTTTTGCTAAATTCTTTCAAAAACAAGCTGAAACTAAATCCTCCTTTGTCCCTAACCAGCCAAATTCAATCTGTACAGCGATTCTTGGCATCAGGATTAAAATGCAATTCTTCCCTCTTTGCTTTTAAAGATGTGAAGCCTCTCTCAGAAAAAAAGAGGTAGCATCTGCAATTCAGCATAATATGGCTGACTACACAGAGATTCAAACCCACAGTTATAAAAATTAAGTGTCCAAAGCCCTGCACCTAAAAATGTCAAGTTTCAATTGTTTCACCTTCAAATATTTTAAATTTGGAAATCTACCATGAATAGGAAGCAACTTGCCATTTCTTTTGTTTGTTCATATAAAAAAAATTGAATGGAAATGGAATGCTCACCCATGCCTAACACACGCACAAACTCACCCTGCATGTAACGCAGGGCCAAAGTGTGGCCTCAAGTTGGACATCTGAACTCTGTTTAGGTGGCCCTAGATGATTTTTTTTAATGTACACTGTGGTTTGCTGGTGGAATTTGGTGACTAAAGGGCTAAATGCACTACAGTGAATGGGAAAATAAAATAAATGAATACACGAGTCAATGGGATCATCCATATTATGGACATTACCATGGCTATGTCAGTTTTGTCCATTTCCATTTTATTACTGGCTCCTTCAAAAGGTCTCTTTTAAGAGCTGACTTCCTGGAATCCCCCCCCCCATATTGACTACAAAAAACAAATATGATTAATTGTTGCTTGGGACTGGTGGGAATCTAGCCCATCTGGGAACTGCCAAGTTGGGGAAGGCTATCCCATGGAGGCATAGCATCTCATCTTACAAACCCTTCAATTCTGTTTGTCTCTCTTTTCTTTCTACTCCTTCAACTTCATTTGCTCTTCAAATACCTTGCTTGTTAAGGGAATTAGTGCTTTTAGCTAAAGGGCACCGATCCACTGCAAGTTGATAGATACAAAGAGTTTGATTCAGTGACTCAAAAGTAGAGAACTGTTAATCTGAAATTGTTGAGAATCTCAGGGAATTTGAAGATTTTTTTTCTCTTCTGAATGGCCAAATTCCTGCATCCAAATTTCTGCCTCTTCACTCCAAGTCAAATAAAAGTAGCCTTTAAAGATCAATGATGGAGCAACGGTTTTGCCACAGAAGCCAGAAGTACCAAGTACAATCTATGGCAACTGAAGATTTAATGTTCAGATATGCAACAATACCACTCTTCTCTTGATGTTGGCTGCATTATATAATTAGTTTTGGAGTTGTTTCTTCAATATATTTCACAGCAAAATGCCTTACAGGAAAATTTACAACAAAAATATGGATACCCATTGCTATCTTTTAGTTCAAATCTTCTCCTAAGGTCGACCCTTCTATGGCAGTACGTGTGGTTGATCTAACATTCCTACTATTATTCTTATAAGGTGCTAACAACATCACACAAAGCAGGCACTGAGACCACACCATGGGCCACGTTCCAACATATTCTTGCCACCACACCATACAACTTTCCCTTCAGATTTCAAGCTGGTGAGCAGAATTCTCAGGCCATCATATAAAGTTGCAGAAAAAGAAGAAAGAAAAGAACCCCTGCTGTTGAGGGAAGGCTTTTGCAAAAAAGAGGCTCTTACATTTCGCTTGGCACGAGGGAAGAGACATGGTCCTCCTGATTTCTGGTGGAAGGCTTTTCCACAGCCGAGGGCCAGCAAATCCCCCACTGACTTCTGTGGGAGCGGGATCAGGACCACAATGTGGAATAAGGAAAAAGGATATAATAAATTCTTGTTTATCTTTGTTTCCCATTCACATTTTTAAATTACTGCAACAGATTCTGTATAAAAGACGGCAAAATTGTTTAAGTCCCTCTTCTCCTTTCTAAAACAGGAGGCCTATTGGATTTTTAACCATCAACATAAATAGTTTGATATTTGCAACGAAGATTGCACTGAAAGAAATCACCAGAATTAAAAGGCAACAAAATGCTGAACTAAAACCTGTTATTAGGACTACGGCAATCAATAGCTAGCAATTATTAGAGAAGAATTTTAATGTCTCAGTTCACAGGTGAATGGTAAAAGTTCAAACAGAATGGCACTAGAATGGCTCAGGAAAACATGGCACTAGAATGGCACTAGAATGGCTCAGGAAAACATGAAGAACTGGAATCAGTTTGATTTATATCTTTAAAGCAGAGATTTCAGCATGCAGTTGAGCACATTTACACGGATCATTTTTAAAAAATCTAAGATGGTAATTAAATTCTTTCACCCAATGATTTACTGACAACAGCCAACTTCACAAATAAGGATACACCATATTGTGGTTTGTTGAAATCTGAGTTGCTGTTGTGTCCAAACAAACAATGGTTTGTTAGCCATTTATGAACCATAATTTGAAGACATCCTTTTTTTGGTGCTGTTATTTTTCAACTCTGGATTGCTTAAAATATGACCTGTCATTCCTTCTGAATCAAGAACTATAGCTTTTCTCTGTCTTATTTCCCTAGTTTTCTATCCCAAAACAGGAGTTGACAAAAAGGGCAGGACAGAAACAGACCATACATGGGGAAAACAAACTGTGGTTTATCTGAATTTACAGCATGATGATTGGTGAGTATACATGACTAGCATAAAACCATGGCTTAGTAGAATGTGTGGATGCATACAATCATTTACTACAAATGGCTTCTTGGCTTAATACAAATATTCCATTCTCAAAACAATATATGTTGTTGTTGTTACTCTTGTTGTGATGTGCTTTCAAATTGTTTCTGACTTATGGTGACCATAAGGCAAACCAAAACAATATGACCTATTCTCAAAGTACTGGATATATGAAGGTCCTTGCTATGGGACAATTAGATTCTCATAAACTGGATGATCATTCATTTGGGTTGTCTAAAAACAATATTGCCAGCAAAGGCATTATGGGCATATTAAAGTGTTCTTATCAGTTGGAGAAATTATGACTCTCTTTCTACCAAAAATTGAAGCTCAGAGGTTTTCATGTTTGGCATGTTTGAATCCTGACTAATGAAATCAGCAGCAACCCAATAAAAAAAAAGCTCAAAGACTCCATAGAAGCTGATAAAATTATAAAATGACTGATAAAAAGAGGATAACAGGAATAGAAGAAGGTTGTGAGTACCTTAGCCTTCATCTCCAGCAGTTCTATGGCATGAAAGGATTTCCATGGAACTCTAAAAGTCCTGTTTTCTCCCTTTTTTCTTTTGGCGTGAAAGCATAACCACAGGCTGATGCCCAAACTAAACACCAAAGGAATCCAGAGAAAGGGGCACCAATCTGCAAGGATGTCTCTACCCTTGGAAAGAGTGAAATAACTTTCTCAGGTGGCAAATGCTGAGGGACAGTAATAGCAGCTTCCCAGCTGTTCTTTACTGAATCTCCTGAAACTTCTCCTTTCTTTGCACTCCCTAAAATAGCCTGTGGACTTCTAATGTGATGGAGATTCCTATCCCAATGCCAGTTGACGTAAGGTTCAAGTCTAGTTCAAACAATGTCATCTGAGTCCTTTGCTCAGGCATCAAAATACTTTGAGGGATCTACATCCATCTATCTATCTATCTATCTATCTATCTATCTATCTATCTATCTATCTATCTATGAATCATCTAATTCTGGATTCAAGAAGAATATAGACAAGCTGGAATGTGTCCAGAGGAGGGCGACCAAAATGGTGAAGGGTCTGGAAGCCATGAAGCCCTATGAGGAATGGCTTAGGGAGCTGGGTATGTTTAGCCTGACAAAAAGAAGATTAAGAGGTGACATGATAGCCATGTTTAAATATCTGAAGGGATGTCATGTTGAAGATGGATCAAGTTTGTTTGCTGCTGCTGCAGAGACTAGGTCACAGCGCAGTGGATTCAAACTACAGGAAAGGAGATTTCACCTAAACATCAAGAAGAACTTCTCAATGGTAAGAGCTGTCTGGCAGTGGAATATGCTGCCTTGGAGTGTGGTTGAGTCTCCGTCTTTGAAGGTCTCCAAGAGAGGCTGAATGGCCGTTGGCTGGGGGTGCTCTGAGTGTGTGTTCCTGCATGGCAGAAGGGGGTTGGACTCAATGGCCCTTGTGGTCTCCTCCAACTTTTCTATAATCTATACCTATCTACATCTGTCTTTCCTTTGCAAAAATAAATATATAACAGTTTTTAAGACCCATGATGATTCTATCTGGGCTTTGTTTTGTAGGCCTCTGTAGTTGCTCAATTGCAACTTTTTGACACACAGGAAATGTGCATCACTGTAACAGAGGAAAACCACACACAGATTGTTCAGTGATGTGACTGAAATGATTCACGTGGATCCATTTTGATTGTTTACTCAGGTATTATGATGTGAAGACCCAATCCAGTGGTTCATCAAGACAGAACTTTGGGAAAAGGTTCAGGACCACCCACCAAAACAACCAGGAGAGCCCCCAAACACAGCGGGGCTGACTTAGAATACCGTGAAGTAGCTTACATAAGTAATGCACACATATACACAAACACACATACAAACACACACACATAAACATCTCCTGATACAAGAACAGAATGTGAAGTTATTTCTCTGTACCACTAATGGGGACACAAAATACCTGTATTCGTACGGACATATTTCAGAATGGTTGAGAAATGGCTGAAAAACATGTTTCTCAAGTGTCAGGAAACTCTGATGGGGAGAAACTTGGACTGATGAGAATGTTTGCATGTTGAGACTCAGTCTGCACAAAATTTGCACTTTTTTCTATACCAAGCATTTTTGAGCAGAAAATAGTAATTATTTTCTGTCTCAAAGATGCTGTTTTCTGTGCAAAAAACAGCCATGTGTGAATTTTGTGCAGAATACATCACCAACTATGACATTTTCTGCCCAAGAAACAGCATTTTCTGCCCAGAAAATACTACTTCTTTGGAGAAATATTATTTTTTGTGCAGGAAAAGCTGCTTGCTATGCAGAAAAAGCTTTCCCCCCCTGCACAAAAATATCATGTATGAATGTCGTGCAGAATAACTCTCAAATTGCAAATAACTTGAAAAAACTGCAGTTTTCTAAGACTTTCTCATAGCAAGAAGAAAACTACTAAAGTTACTTGTTCCTTCAAAAATGAAATTAGAAAAAAGGTACATTTCTAGTCTGGAAACAAAATAGTTCCCATCAGATGCACAGCTGGTGATTCACCAGTCATAACTTACAACCTGGATCTTATCTGGTGACTATTTCCAGTAATGCGTCTCACTATATAGAAATTCCCAACTCCGTGCATATAAATGCAAGGTTTTCCATAGTCTCTCATTTCACAACACAATAACATTTTGCTTCCATGGCATTCTTCTTCGGTATGACTGTAGTCACATTTATTTGGAAGCATGCTCTTTTGTTTCTAGCCTTATTCCCAAGTAATCATGCTCACAACTTCAGATTTTATTCATTCTTTGGCCATTTCCACACGGGGCGAGGGAATCGCCCCGTGCCGGTACTTACTGGACTTCTTGGCTCCACGCTTGGGGCCAGGCTGGTCCGAAGCAGTGCATGGCCGCTGCTCCGCACTGCTCTGGGGATGAAAATGGCAGCTTCTGGTTGGTTGAGGCTCTCCACCAACCGCTGAAGCTCACCAGCCTGAAGTCCACCCCCGGCAGATTGCAGGCTCGCACTAATGCAAGCCTGGAAATCTGCACCGTAGTGCGGGAATGGAGTGGCACGCTCCGCGCTTTTGAAAGACCTCTTTCAAGCGGTCTTTCAAAAGCACACCGGACGATCACTTCGGGTCGTTCCGGAGCGGGCTGAGGTGTGGAACTACACTAAGTAGGTCCGACCCAGTCCGCTCCCAGGTGCAGACGTCCTCCCTGGAGGATGCTGTGCACCGTTTCTTTAAGCCCATGCCCATTTATTATTATTATTATTATTATTATTATTATTATTATTATTATTATTATTATTATGCGGAAATGGCCTTTGTTAAATAATAACCCTACCACAAATGGGAACAACTTCTAGTGAACCTTGATCATTCACATAACACATTTGATGGATATATTATATATTAAATAATATATAATATAATATGATGTAAGGTAATATAACAATATAACATAACATAATATAATATATAACATAATATAATATATATTGAAGAGATGGGATGAGTTGCAAAGGGAACAAGCCCTGAAAGTACCACCAGATTCAAAAATACTCTGTTTTTCAAACACCTTCCCCAGAGAAATATGAACAGTGTTATGGTTTGCTATTAGAAGAACAGTAAACTATTCTAGCAAGGAAAGATAGTTTATGTACAGAACTGGCTGGAGATATTAAAACTGTGCTTCATTGTGTTGGCTGACAAATCTTGCCATTTTAAAAAATTGGAGTAATATCTATTATTTTAAAGGAAGATTCACATTTACAAATTTTAGTTCATTTGCAACTGAGGCCTTTGAAATGTTGTCACTTATATATTAAAAAACCCAAAACTTCCTGTTGGACCCAATGAAAAATCAGGAGCAGAGCTATTGAACGGAGTTTCTAAGCGTTGGCATTTTTTTTATGTGATGTGCCCCAAGTGAGGTTAGCTATTGTTTAATAAGAAAGAAAATGACACATACAAGAAGCATGTCAGAATAACAGATACTGAACCAACGGAATTGAAAAATGAAGAGGTGCTACTTTTTTTTTTTTTCCTGAGTAATAAGGAAGACAAAAGAGAACTCAGGAGAAATGACTCGTTAACTTAAGTGTCATATCTGCCTGATAATTGTCTTCACATTTCCTGGTTAGAAAGATTTTTTTTTTTTTTCTTTCCCTAATCTTCCTGCTTTAGGTAACTCAGTAGATCACGTCTGTGTCTCTCATACAGAGGCCATTTCCACACGAGCCTGTTATAGTGCTATGATTCCACTTTCAACCTCCTGTGGAATCCTGGGGTTTGCACTTTCAGGAGTGGCATTTAGAATTCCCAGCCAGAGAGCCCTTTGGCCTCAGTAAACTACAAACCCCAGAATTCCACAGGAGGTTGAAAGTGGAATAACAGCACTATAACAGTGTAGTGCGGAAACGGCCAGAGACTCTATAGTAGGAACTGGCACTCAACCAGCTGTTCTATTTACAACTGAATTCTCCCTTCTACTGGGTACTTAACTAGATAGTATTTTGACAACAGTGTCCAATTTATGCTTTGCAAATTAAAGCAACAGGGAGTCCGAGAAGTACATTTTTGTCTCTTCCGCTGTGCAAGTTGTCCCATTTGGCTCGGGTTATGACCAACTGGTCAGGTAATAGCTTTTAATTCTATTGTTGGTTGAATTATATTTTTGTTTTTTGCATGGTATGCATGTCAAAGCTGTATCTGTTTTAACCTTTATAAGCTGTCCTGGGCCCTGGACTGAGAAAAAGGCAAGATATAGATTGGTGATGATGACGTTAAGCAAAAATGAGGGATATGCACCATTATTGGTAGACTGCAGTTCCATACACCTCTAAATATGGGCTCATGTTATCTAGAGCAGAGGGGAATTGCACCTGAACAACATTTGGAAAGCCACCCATTCCCCTTTCCTGTGCTTGGTTGTTCTCATTCTCTTAGCGGCCACAAGAGTGGCAACTAAGGCCATTTCCGCACTAGCCTGTTATAGCGCAATGACTCCACTTTCAACATCCTCTGGAATCCTGGGGTTTGCAGTTTCAGGAGGGGCCTGCAAACCCCAGGATTCCAGAGGATGTTGAAAGTGGAATCATCGCGCTATAACAGGCTAGTGCGGAAATGGCCTACAATAGAGGGAGGGGCTTCACCAGCTCCTGGTGCCCCGGCATAGCGGAAGTGTGCCCGGCTGTTCTTCTCTCCCTCGGAATCCAAAACAGTGGCAGTTGGAATGGAAATAAGAGTTCTCGCCAACTCCTGGAGCTGTGTCTGACTGGTCGTCTCTGCCTCAGAAGCCACATAGGAAAGTGGACCATCTACAAAGGGTTGCTCCAGTGAAAACTGCTTGTTGGGGAGGAGGACAAAAACCTTCCCTCTTATTTTAAGCCATTCCTGCAAGGTTTGCCCCCTCAAAAGCAATCTTGCCCTAGCATTAGCCCTTCAAACAAGCCCTTGCTTAAACCAATTGGGGTCATCTATTGAGTTGCATTTGGACTGGAAGTAGGTTGAGATTGGGAGCATTTGGATTGGGACCAGAATCAAGGCGGGAGGCCCACTTCCATTCCGTTTGCAACAATTTTAATAAGGATAATTGTACAGCCAGGCATAACCAACTTCTTTTCCCCAATTCATAATGTGCTTTGCTGATTCCTTCCACCCCTAATAAATGCTGCCATATGAACAAATTGAGTAATGATGATAACTGCTTGGTTTGGCAACTGGGAGTCATCTTGAACATTCTGAGATTTATTAAATAAATTATATTGCTCTATCTGTCTTGCTGTCTATCTGTTTAAATCTCCAGTTGTAGGAATGTTCTGATCCCCCACTCCTCCTAAAGCTAGTTGCTACAAACTGGTGCAATTGAAGAATTAGAATGAGATTTTGTTGGATATAAGCACTCAACATGTGCATTCTGAATTATCTCTAGTTATTATAGTGGAACATAAATTAATGCCTCTAAATCTACTTTGAGATTACAAATGTTCCAAATAAAAAATAAATAAAAATCGGCTTATGACTATTAGGTAGATTTCGGTACTATTATACAAGAAAGATTTAGAACAGTAGTACAGCCGCTGCCAAACGTGTCTGATTGTATAAGAGCTCCCCCCACTACACATTTTCATGTTGCTTTGAAAAGGGAAAGAGTGATGGATATGTGACTCATTGATTTTCTTTCTCTTGTTAAACCATTTGTTCGAAGTAATTGGAGAAAGAGACGAATTTATCTCATGCCAAGGCTGGAGAACATGTGGCTCTCCTAATGTTTTCGGACTGCAGCTCCCATCATTCTCCACCAATGCCTATGCTGGTTAGGGCACATGGGAGGTATAGTCCATCAACATCCGGAAGGCCAGATGTTCTGCAGCCCTGCCCTATGCTTTATGCAGAATTCAGAATGCTGAATTTGCACACCCCTCTGGAATGAGAAGACAAGTCATCTAGGAGAACATACAATGATCAAGTCACTAAGATCCACCAGCACCATCTTTAAAGCAGGTATGAGGGAAGTATGGCCCATGGGCTATATTTAGACTGCTGTTGTGTTGTGTATCTTCATGTTGTCTCTGACTTACGGTGTCTCAAAGGTGAACCTATCGTGGGGTTTTCTAGGCAAGATTTGTTTAGAGGAGGTCTGCCCATGCCTTCCTGTGAGGCTGAGAAAGTGTGACTTGCCCAAGGTCACCCAGTGGGTTTCCATGGCTGAGCAGGGATTGGAACTCTGGTCTCCAGAATCATAGCCCAAAGCTCAAACCACTGCACCATTCTGGCTCTCTACATGTAGCTGTAGTGGACTTATATGCTCCTAGCCTCTCCTAGAAGTATTTTTTTAAAAAATTGTCATTTTTTTTTCTTGGCCTGAAATGCCTCCCTATGCCAAAGTAGTACTTGTGGAGAAACAGTTTATACTTTTCTAAACCACTGAACCACTTCCCCCATCCTAAAAAAAAACAAAACAAAAACAAAAAAACAAAAAACAAACAAACAAAAAACCCTCTTTAAACCCACCCTATTTGAAACTGGAGGTGAAAACCAGAAGTCAATGCCTGGTTTCATTTTCAGTCAAAAATGGTTGTGTAGGCTGGTTTATCCACCACAGTTGTAAGACCCTTCTCCAAAGTATTGGACTAGGGTTAGTTAGATACAGGTTCAGTTCCTCCACTGAGATCCAAAGCTTACTCAGTTGGTTTAGACCACTGAATTCTTCTTGGCCTAACTTTTTCTATGAGTTGTGAATTAAAAATGGGCACCAATGTGCTAGAGAATCATGTATACTCCTTAAGCTCCATGGAACAAACCTAGAGTGCATTCCCTTTGTGATCCCTTCTCATAATTTAAACACATTTCCATTCTCTATGTCTGTGCACCAAGAGAAAGCATGGCTTATTTTAAAGGGAAACTGAAAGCTTTTGTCCTCCTCCTCCGGCTCAGGAAAGAGGAGGGAGAAAGTATCAGAAACCCAAGTTTCAAGCTGGTTGGTTTGCCATGATTTCCTATCACCTCCGAACTGGTCAACAAATTGATGTTAAAGTTTACAAGACAAGCAAATTTCACCCTGCTGAATCCTTGACCATTAGGCTTCTCTTGTTTATTTAGCCATTTGTTTCTTTTCCTTTTATTTATTTGCTAGCTTTGTATCTGCTATGACCCATGGCTCTCATTCAACTGAAGGTGCAGTAGAAGGTAGTAGACTGATGAAGTTGAGGTTTGGTGGAGGACAGTATCCTCCACTTTGGCCACAAGAGATGGACATGTCATCCTCTTGTAGAACCTTCCTCTCCTTAGCCTTGCAAATATCGAATTCAAAACCTTGTAAGGGCTCATTAAAGGTCCACCCAGCTCCACCAGAAAAAGTGAACCTGACCACTCTGTTGAATATGGCTGACTACCTAATGCTTCAGTTGACCTTAACTTACTGCTGAGACAGCAACCTCCTATTGTTCTAGTAGATCAATGGATCTAGTCAGTAAAAGATTGCTCAGAACTCTCCATAGTCCTATTTTAGCTGCCCTTTACACAAGATGATCCCTGTCTCTACTTAGCTTCTCAAGTCTGACATACTTACCCTGATCAGACTCTGCTTAGTATATGCAACTTCACTTGCACACACATGATGGGTCTACCTGCACTGGACTTTCTCTGAATGTGACCTGCTCAGATGCCACTGGCTTCTCCTATAAAGAGCAGCAGCTGGTGGCTGCATTGTCCACGGGGTGGTCAATTTCCCCTCCCCTGAGTTGGAATCTCGTCTCTGAAGGAGTTATTGAAAATACTGAACTCTATCCTCTAAATTAGTTCAGAACTTTGGACAGCTGCTTTAAAGTTCAAGATTTACCACTCCACAGCCACAGAAACCAAGAGCCACCAGTGCCTGTGAGCCTCTCTTAGTCACAGAATGGGACAGTATCGTGCCCTGCCTTTTCCTTCTTTGGTCCACATCTATGTTCCATTCATATTCAATGAAACAGCCATGTTAGTCTGTATCAGTACGAAAAGGGACCTTGCAGCATCTTTGAGACTCAGAGAAAGAAGTTAGTAGAACAAGCTTTCATAGACTCATTGACATCTCCTAAAGCTTATGCTATCTTGCATGAAGTGGATTGAATCTACAAAAGCTTATGCTACAAACATCTTTTTTTCTCTCATTCTCAAAGGTGCTATAAGATCCCTTTGTATGCACTCCATTAAGTTTATGAGAAATAAAGAGCTCTGGCAACACCCTACAGATGTGAGGCAGAAAAGAGACAAAGGCCATTTCTACCCTACACTGTTATAGTGCTGTTATTCCACTTTCAACCTCCTGTGGAATTCTGGGGTTTGTAGTTTCCTGAGGCCAAAGAGCTCTCTGGCTGAGAATTCTAAAAGCCCTTAAACTGAAAAACTCAGGATTCCACAGGAGGTTGAAAGTGCAATATTAGCACTATAACAGTGTAGTGAGGAAATGCCCCAAATCTCAACATATTGAAAAAAGAGAGGATTTTTTTTTTTAAATAACCTAATGTGTTTCAGCCTGGGAATAGTTTTATGACCTCCTTCAGCAGATTCACACCTTTAAACTAACCTGCAGGGATTCTAAACATAGCATCTCCAAAACTAATTTTGATTTTAAAGTTGCCATCTGCTGATGAAGGTCATAAAAGTACTTCCTGGGTGAAATACGTTGAGCTATTTTGAAGAATAAAATCAACTTTTTCTTTCAACATCCAGAGACTTTGCTTCTTTTCCACATCCCGTTTAGTTTATGAACATGTATAGAGCTTGTTGTTGTATTTTTTTTACCTACCTGGTCTCCAGCGGTATATTACTGTTCAGGACCCAGCTGTTATGGAGATGCACTGAGTCCTGGGTACTAGTTGGTGGCAGTGGGGCGGCTGGGCTAGGTTGGCTGCGGGTCGTCATGGATCTGCCCTGGAGAGAGTCAGTGGTTGAAAGTGGCTTCCGACTACAGGTGCATGCGTGGGGTGGCGGCGGAGGTGGCGGGAGTGGCCGAAAAGTAAACTGGTTGCGTGGACTTCCTGGCATTTCTACATTCAGAAGGAAAAAGGAAACAGAGGAATAAAACAAACAAGAGACTCCAGGTTATTATTGTAAGCAGCAGCAGAAGAGGAAAGTGTCTGTGTCGAATAGGATTACAACATTTGTCTGCGGGAACGTTTGGGTCAATCTGTCACAGAAATGTAATTGTCACTCATGAGCTCACGTAAAGCACGCGTGCAAAACAGGGAACATCCACTGGATTTGAATCTATATGCAAACTGGAGAGAGCTCAACCAAGATAAAATAAATGAAGTGACTTATGCAATTTGTCATAGGTTCTCCGTTTTGCTTTCATTTTTCTCCCCATTTTGGAATAAAGACAAATCAATCAAAGGCTGAGTGTATGCTACAGCTCAGACGCAACTTGATTTCATCAACTGGAAATCCTATTTAGGAAAATTGCTGTGAAAGAAACAATCAAAAAATAAACATCTTTCATGTTAAATCAAAATAGGAGAAAGCACCCAATTCTCTTAAACTTTCTTGCAATATAAACTTCTCCAGTAACTACTCAGTTCCACGGCACGAGATTATAAAGAGGATTATGACTATGTTAAAGGAATCAGATATATACAAATATATATTCTAGGAAAGACTCCCATGAAAGAATCAATCATCAAGAGAACGGAAAGGAATAGAAAATGACGTGGTTATCAGAGGACCTCTTGAACAAAAGATCTCCTGTCGCCTTAGAAGACTCCAATTGACCACTCTCATACACTTTCTGTTAAACTTTGAAGCTATAGCGATTAAATACTCTGATTTAACAATTAAAACTGATAAGGATAAGTTCAGATACTTTTGTTAATCCCAGGAACAGTTGTGAAAATATATTCTTGATGGTGAAAGTGCTTAGTTAATGAAGAATGATAAAGTACCAACAGGGAAAGAAGGAAGTTTAAAAATTTAGTATTTTAATTTATATGGTTGAAACCGTACTGAATTTTGGTTATAGATGCTTATTCATTTGTTTATGATGAAAACAATATGGCTCAATACAGTGTATCAAGAGCAATGTTATTTTTTCTTTCTTTATTTTTCCCCTTACTTTATTTAAATAGATACAGATACAGATATAAGACTCCACCACTTCTGCCTTGCTGCACCATATTTTTGGAGCTTTTCCCCCCAATCACCTCTCTAACTTCTTCAAAAGCCACTTTCTGCATTAAGCTTTTGACAGTGGGGGCTAGTGGCGGCCCCTCCCAAAACTGCAAACCCCAGGATTCCATAGGATGTTGAAAGTGGAATCATAGCGCTATAACAGTCTAGTGCGGAAATGGCCTAAATCTTACAAAGAAATCTTACCTTGATAGGGTTGCCCTGGGTTGGAGTCAACTTGAAGACACATAGCAACAACAGTAGCAAAGACCTCTAGCTTGCAAGTCCAGCTACAACTGAACCTGTAGTTAAGTCTGAGCATGCCTAACTGAGAGAGTCAGTATGATTTGAGCATTGGACTACAAACCTGGAGACCATGCTTGGCCATGGAAACTTACTGGGTGACCTTGGGTTCATCACTCACTCTGAGCCCCAGAAGCCGTGGTGGCGCAGTGATTAAATGCCAGTACTGCAAGCCACAAGGTTGTGAGTTGGATCCTGCCGGGCTCCAAGGTTGACTCAGCCTTCCATCCTTTCGCAGGTCGGTAAAATGAGTACCCAGCTTGTTGGGGGCATGTATAGAAATGTTTCGAAATACATGCTATTTGTAGGTTGTTTGCCGCCTCAATCCATATGGAGAGGCGGGATACAAATAAATAAATAAATAAATAAATAAAACCAGTAATAGGTTGCCATAAGTCCGAAATGACTTGAAGGCACATAACAGCTATAGTCTTTTAGACAGCCAGCATGGTATAGAGGTTCGAGCCATGGACCATGACCTTGGAGCCTAGGGTTTGATTCCCTGTTCGGCTATGGAGACCCACTGTGTGACCTTGGGAGTGTCACATGTTCTCAGCCCCCATAAAACCCTATAATAGGTTCATTTTATGGGTCACCATAAAATGAAGATGACTTGAAGGCACCCAGCAACAACAATGTCTACAAACATCTTGGACTAACTCCTCAAAAGAGTATCACACTGAGCTAAGGAAGGTAGAAACATTCAGAAGACCATGGAAAATGAGGATCTTGTCATCAGAAGATATTATTATATCTAATAACTGCGGCAAGGTTGACATATGCGCAGCACTGGAAAGAAAAGAAACATATTGATATAGAAGAATGGAAGTTAAAAGTTCTGGATATGATAGCGATGGAAAAGTTAGCATTTTCTTTGAAGAATAAATCTATCCAGAACTTTGAGAAAGAATGGAAAAGAGTATTGGATTGGGTAAGGATATAAATGTATAAGAAATCAAAGAAGAAATAATGCAACTATTCTTCTCTCTGTAAAATGGAAATTATGTCTGTAATGGAATGGAAATTTCAAGCAATTTCAGCTGGAAGATTTAAGCATGGAACTGTGTGTGGGAGCTATTTTCGAGACAAACTTTGAATAAAAATTATACAAAAAAGAAAAAGAAAATAAGTATCTTGTTTCTGCATATGACATAATTAGTATTTAAATACCAATGTATACATTTCTACAAACTCTTATCTCCTCAAAGCAGCTTAAAATCAGAAAAAAAAAAAAAAAAAGACAGAAAGATGTGGCATGTATTTTTAGAAAATTAGGCTAAATATATGGGCCATCATAAAAACACAGAATTAAGAATTAAATATGTATTAAGCTCACAGACACTTCCTGCTTGTTGTTCTTCTGCTGCTCCTTGTTCTATATTATTATATTTGATTTTTAAAAAATGATGGATAGGCTTTTTTGTTTTGTTTTGCATTTTGTTAAATTAGATTTTCTTTGCTTTTATAACTTTTTTCCCCAATGCTGTATAATCAAGGTCCACTAATTCAAACAACAATCCCTTAAATAAATGATCTTTGTTCCTCTTCAACAGAAATACTAATTAAAACAGAAAGAGTCCCTCCAGCAATTAATTAATTACTGTTCCTCACACCATTTGCAGTTTATTAAATGCAAAATTATTTGTAAACTTGGCTAACTCTGTAATGGAGTTATTTTCCAATCAGGTTTGAAGAATTTAAGGACCACTACATCCTCTGCATCCACAAAACAAGAAAATAATCAAACTGCTTCATCATTTCCTGACAGAACTATAATACTGCCAGTATTGTTCATCACGGAAGTTGCATATTTCAGGGAATGTATTAAAAAGTGATGAACTTTACAAGTTTTGCATTTAATCTGCGGGGCTCTGTAAGTGTTCTAATTCACTTCTGCCAACAAATTCATTTTTATTGGTATTTTTTTCTTTATAAAATACAAATTAATATCCGTTATTGAAGGAACTAAAAAGCAACACATCATAAAAGTGAAAGGATGGGAAATGAGTGTGTACAGCTCAGTGTATCTCCAGCAATCATTCTGGCTTCATTGAAACATCACAATAACAGGACTAGTCATTCGGTAATTTAAGTAAACACCTAAGGAATGGAATAGGTCAACCACATCCTCTTTTGTCATATTTCCATTGCTCTCCTCATATGGAGAGCAAGATCCTGACGAGCAGGGCCTCCTTTTGTGTGTGGAGCCCTCAAAACATCAGGGCTCCTGGTTGTGTGGGAAGCCTTTACACAAAGAAGAAGCTCTACTCTTTATTGCCACTCTCCAAACTTGGAGGCTGGAATCCCATTGTTTAGTTCCTCTACAGTAGTCCCACCGAATCTGTTGCTTTTCTGCATGTACACCTATGCATGCACACACATTTTATTAGGTATTTAAAAAGAAAAGAGAAAAAAACAACATTAATTGTGCATAAATGCACAATACAATGGAGAGAGGGTGCTCTCTTCTCTTACTTAAAGAAGATTACTGAATGCCTGAAATGCAATATAACTGTTCGTTTGTCACAGTGGGAAAGTGCATTGTCTTCCCATTCCCTCTTCTGTGGCATGACCACAAAGACATCAAAAGATTAGGCCCCATTTTCAATTAATCACACCTCAGCAAATGCTAAACTCTAGTTAATGCTAACTGATTTGTTGAAGAATCAAGTTAGCATTAGACTTTGGCAGTAATGCAGACTTGAGTCAATTGACTCAGGCCCTTTTCGCACGGGCCTTTTCTCGCGCGACAGCCCCATGAGCCTCCGCACGACGCACTCCCACTTCCGCCGGGCTCACGGGGCTGAAGCGGCGCGAGCGTGGGTTTTTTGATTTTCGCTTCCAAGCGAAAATCGCCACGCGCACTTACCTCTCGTGCGGTGCGTCCGGGAGCCGGCCGGGTCGCGCTTCCTTCCCTCCGCCCCTGCAGAAGGAAGGGACGGGGCGGGGTGCTCGCGCGACGGACGCGACATGTCCTGTTTCGCGCGGGGGGCGGACAGGATGAGCGCCTTTCTCGCACGCGCGGGGGGGGGAATGGACGGACATGTGAGCCGCCGCCTCCGGGAGGTTGCCGCTTCCCCGCTCGTTCCTTCGCCTGCGGAAGGAAGGAGGGGGAAGCGGCAGCCTCCCGGAGAAGGCTTCTGGCGCGAGCCGCCCTCCCCCGCTCGCGCGAGAAGACTTAATGCGAAAAGGGCCTCAGACTCAAGTCAGACTTAAGTTGTTTCAGTGACTCAACTTGGACTTGACTCATCAATAAATAACACACTGACTTGATTCGACTTGTGATCTGAATATTTTTAGTGACTGACCTGCTACTGACCTTGGTTCAGTAACATAACACATTCATCTAGACACTGTACAGCTTTGAACAACACTTCCATTTCTTTTTGTCTACTGGTCATATGATGATCTATCTCAAGTCCAAAGTGTGGGTGCATTTCTCAGAGGAGAACAGAAACTGGGTGAGGCAATGGGCTTGAGATCTGCTCAGAAGCCTGTCCTTGCTGCATATAGGAGGAACTTTCTGAAACTTTTCCTAAGAGCAGAAGGCAAGACAGAACAAAAAATGTGTTAGGCAATAGGCATGAGGAGGAAGGATCCTTCTTTCTAAAGCTTTCGGAGCTTCAGTAATGGGGAGTAGGAAGGATCCTATTCCTCCCTTTGAAGGGATGCCATGTAGAGGAAGGAGAGGGCTTGTTTTCTGCTGCTGCAGAGACCAGGACAAGGAGCAATGGATTCAAGCTGCAGGAAAGAAGATTCCACCTAAACCTCAGGAAGAACTTCCTGACGGTCAGGGCTGTCTGGCAGTGGAATCTGCTGCCTCAATGGAGTGTGGTGGAGTCTCCTTCCTTGGAGGTTTTTAAGCAGAGGCTGGATAGCCATCTGTCGGGAGTGCTTTGAGGGTGTTCCTGCATGGCAGGGGGTTGGACTGGATGGCCCCTGGGTATCTTCCAACTCTACATTTCTATGATTCTATGATTCCGCTTCCAAAAAAAGTCTCCAGCTTCAGAACCGTGAAAAGAAGGATCCTATTCCCACTTCTGAAGCTTCAGACTCTTTTATGCCCATTGACACAAAAGCCTCCAGCCTCAGAAATGGGAAGTAAAAAGTATCCTATTCCCCACTTCCAAACCTGCAGATGCCAAAACCACAAATGTGGAGGGCTGACTCCACTTAAATTATTAAAATTTATTCTAGTCTATTCAGAAATTCTGGAATATAGATTGGGTATAAAGTTGGCTCCCAGACTTGAGACTTGATCTGAAAGTATCTTGCAAGGACTTAAGACTCGATCTGAGACTGGAGTAAAGATTTAAATACATCACTGAGATTTGTTCTGTCTAAAACAAACCACAGTTAAGATTAATGAAAGAGTATTCTGTGGTTAATTAAAAGAAAGGCTTCCAAATGCCTTCTTGTGGCTATGCTCATTTTCTCCCCATGAATTCTGGTTGCCAGCACTGGTGTTTCCCCTAAGCAACGAGCAGCATGGATTTAATTCCATGACAATGTCTCTAGAAGTTGCAATAAGTGCTGCCATATCCTGGCATGTCACTGAACGGCATTAGATTGGGACATCTCTGAATACTGTGGGACAGTTAAAGGTCAACACAGATCTGGCCACTGGAGCCACTGGAGCCCATGACAAAAGGTTAAAGAATATACATTGAGGGAAACCTGCCAGGATGTTGCTGGATACAAATGCCAAATGCAGTTAAACTCATTTCCATGTTTTGGGAAATTTGTTGATAGGGTATTTATAAAAAATGTAAACCATGGGATGGTAACTAGCATAAAGTAAAGTACGTGCCTTCAAGTTGCCTGTTGATTTATGACAATCCCACTAATTTAATGACTTTATCCTCTCACAGAGTTTTCACAGGCCAGGAGTACTTAGAAGGTGGTTTTTCATTGCCTTCCTTTTACTATAGCCAACACCACACAATCCCCCTTCACATCAAACAAATACAGTCCTATGGATTCTACTTTAACGGCCATGGTTCCGTCCTGTGGAGCCCTGGGGTCTGAAATTACGGGAGATTCATTTAAAATTCTCACATGGAGAACTCTACTGCCCCACCAAAATACAGGGACTCCATAGGATTCAGCCATGACAGTTAAATACGGAATCATATTACTATACTGGTGTAACGTGAAAGGGTCCCTGGTATTTACTGGAGGTCTTTCTTCCAAGTATCAACCAGACTGGACCTTGTTCAGTTTCCAAGATCTTGTGCCTTCAAGGTATTTAGGCTATAATACCTGTTGTCATTGTTGGTTGTTATTGTTGTTGTTGTGTGCCTTCAAGTCATTTCCGACTTACAGAGACCCTAAGGTGAACCTATCACGGGGTTTTCTGGAGCTGAGAATGTGTGAGTGGAGAACTGAACTCTCGTCTCCAGGATCATAGTTCAATACTCAAACCACTACACTAGGCTTGCTTAGATAGCCTCCAATATTTTTCATACGAATGTAAATTTATGCTTGTAACTACTGTATTTTCATGCTTAGAACCACTGCCTGGGCTCATACCACCACCATCAGCCCACGTAACTTGATGGCCCTGAAGGGCTTCTATTAGCAGAGCTGTCTGAGAAACAAGTTCAATCACAACATATTAAGAACAAATACTAGACATGGCTTCTATTCAGTGTCATATAAAATTGTTGTAACAAATACACAGAAGTGTCCAGGGAAGCATAATGTTTTTTTTTTCCATACAAAGCTAGCCAAGAAAATATTTATAATGAGCACACATCTATTAAAAGAATTCTCAAGATGCTGTAATTATTATTCATTTCTACAATTGTGTCACCATGAAGCTTTATGATTCTATGGGGATTAAGTGTTTATGTATTGTGACGATTGCATTGACTATTAAAAAGCAATTTGGCTGACATCTTAGGTCTTTTGTTGCTAGTTTTAATTGGATTGTTCATCAAGCATCAACTCTCCTGTCAACTGCAAAAACTACAGGCCAACATCAGTTTATAGTAATGTCTGTTTAATGATTTTCTTTTGTTGGATGCCAATTTCATAGGGAAATATGCGTGCTTGGTTTCATGTAGAGATTGACAATTAGTTAAAAGAAGACCTAATAAAATGCATACATATTTCATGGAACACTACTTTTAGAACAGAATGAGAACTGATCATCTATTATTACTGTTTTTATAAGCTATGCTTTCAGTATGAGTTCAAATTATGCCCCTGTATTCAAGATGATGGAAGCTTTGAATGATGCCATGCTGAACCTGCAACTTGCCAGAAATGGCAGCATTAATAACCATTGTGAGAATTAGAAAACACTTGCAACTTTTCCAGGAAAGGTACTTCTTGTTAATTACTGGAAGTGGTTTGCAAGGCTTCAAGAATTTCCAGCATATTCTCTCCCCACTCCCTAGGCAATTCCAAGATAGCCTATGGATTGTGGGGAAAAAATGTATGCATGGTTCTGAATGTCATACATATTTTAAAACATGATCAGTTCAGGTATTCATATTCAAAAGGAATTAATTTGTCTTCATTTTGTCAATTTATTCCTAACCAGTAGGCTCACTCACGCCCTTGTACTCCACTGGAGGCATCTTTTTCACATGACTGCAAGGCACTGATGTTCATTAAAACCATATGCACATTGGGTAGAGAAGAGCAAGGATCATAGCGGAATCATAGAAGTATATGATTGGAAAGAACCCAAAGGGCCACTCCTCCACCAATTAGGGAAGTAATTCTTCACTAAGGCCACTTCCACACTAGCCTGTTATACCGTGATGATTCCACTTGCAACATCCTATGGAATCCCGGCGTTTGCAGTTTCGGGAGGGGCAGCCAGCCCCTCCCGAAACTGCAAACCCTAGGATTCCATAAGATGTTGCAAGTGGGATCATCGCGGTATAACAGGTTAGTGTGGAAGTGGCATAAGTTTCTTCTCGAAGGAAGCATTGAATAGTTTTGGCCATTTTCTTCATGCTGTAAAAAGTCTTCAAAAACACCTATACAGTTTTCAAAGCCTATTCACAATTCAGAGCTTACCCAAACAGGGGTAACAAATTTGTCTTTTGGAATGCATTCCCATCATCCCTGTCCAGCATAGACAATAGTAAAAAAAATCAAGGAAGTTGCTATCCAAAGACTTCTGAACAGCCACACAGCTGCCACCAAGGATTCTGAAGTCGTAGCCACAAATTTACAGAAGTGTGGGTCATCAGATCTCTATGCACAAGGATAAGTAGAATAATGTGGCATGCTCCACAGCCAAACAAATCATTTCCCCAGAGATCTGTCAAAAACCCAACATTTTGATCTTGTTCATATGGGGGGCTCAGAAGCTTGAACTGTGGTAGAAAGGATATCCCTTTTCTTTTTTTAAAAACATCTGTATCCTTCTTTTCTTAAAAAAAATAAATCTAATTTTAATGAGTCAATATACGTGCACATAATTAACTTGCAATTACCTTCTCCCAACAGTCGAGATGCAGGTGTGTAGAACTAGACATTTAAATCTGTATGCTTTCTGTGTGTGCTAATCTGGTCTAGCACACAGAGCCAATTTAACCGTGGCAGCCACATCCAACATAGAGGTTATGTTTGGAAATGAGCTGGTCTCCTCCGCAGAGACAAGTGCAGCTGGGCAAGCGAGAACAAGATGGAGCTCCCATGCCCAACAAGTCCTTTTTCTTTTAAGAGAAGAGCTAGAGTACAACTTCTTCTTCCAGCTTTTCCCAGTCATTTCATTTGGCTTTTGGTCTATTAAATCTAATGAGCTGGATTTACTTTATGACTTTTTTTAAAAAATAAGTAGCATGGCATTTCAGACTATAACACACAAGTGTCTTAAAAGAACGGAGTAAATGTCAATTGATAAAACTTCTGGGCCCCCTGTCACTCATCAGGAAATCAGCTATCATGACATCTACCTGTAAAACCATGCTCCTTTTTTTCATGAGATGCTCCTTCTTTATCTCATTCTTAAAAACATAAGTTTTTAAGAAATGCCAACTATGGAAAGAGTTTGTTTTAGTGAACAACTGCAATCAGAAAGTACTACAACCAATAGTGAAACAAAAGGCAGAGACTGAGAAAGTTACTTTTTTTGGACAAGTTCCAGAATCTGCTGGTTGAGGAACTCTGGAAGTTGTCCAAAATGTAAGTCTTCCAAGCTTGGATTCAAAGACAACCAAACACACATTGAGTTGGACGCAGATACTGATGCGTGTAACCCGGCTGGCAGAAGTAAATTTGCTCATTCTTTCCTTCTCCTGAGAACCATCCCAGGCCCCTGAATTTGTTGGACAAAAAGCGAGGAGAGCCTGGACAATCGGGATGCAGAATTCTTATTTGTGGGAGAATGCCCTCAGTCTGATGTTGAATATATTGCCTTGGAGTGTAGTGGAGGCTCCTTCTTTGGAGGTTTTTAAATGGAGGCTGGATGGCCATACCTTGGGAGTGCTTTGATTGTGTATTCTTCCATGGAAAAATGAGGATGGTTTGGATGGCCCCTGTGCTCACTTCTGTGTTTCTGTGATTCCCTTCCCCATAGCTACAGCCCTGAATATAATACATTTTCAGAAATGGAAGATACAACCAGGCCCTTTCCGCACAAGGTTGATACATCGCAGTAGCGTTGTATTGTCGCTTTTACATCTGCGCATTAAACCGGTTTGACATCATTCTGTCCTCCATGGTTCTGCACAAGTTGAGGTCTCAGCACGGTTAACGTCGACGTTAAACCGATGTATTGTAAAAATGGAAAAACTTTGATGGAAACCACCCAAACCATTTCCACTGCATTTTTTCCAACATGCAGAAGCGTTACATCGATTCACACCACTTGAGCTAAAATGTAGCCGTAGTTTCTACAATGTTTTTATTTTATATTTTTAATTGACCCATCAGTGGGGGCGGGGTGGAGTGAGGGAGGAGAATAGCAATTCCATGAGCTTTGATGATGTGGAAGCTACAAACAATTTTCTCTGCTTTTCTTAATAACAACAACAACAACAACAACAACAACAATAATAATAATAATAATAATAATAATAATAATAATAGTAATAATAATAATAATAATAATAATATTTATTTTTATCCCGCCTCTCCCAGTGGATCGAGGCGGCATTACAGGAATATATAAATACATTAAAACATTAAAATGTACCCCATCCTCCCCACCCACCAACCCTTCTATCCCCCTAAAACACATTAATTATTAAAAACAAATTAAAAACAAAATTAGAACAATAGAAACCAGAGGGTACACCGATAGGAACTGGGGTAAGTTGGACTAAAAAGCACCACTCATGACAGGCGGTGAAACGCTCCTCCACTCTAGTGCGGAAATGGCCTCAGTCTCTAAAGATGCAATCTGAATGGACCTTAGATCTGTGGAAATGCAACGGCACAGTAATCATCTGCTGTAAAATACTATTTTCGTGTGCTAAAAGCCACAAAGTGTCTCCTGATACCTTAAAGACCAGCCAAAACATTATGGGATAAACTCTCATGTGTTTTGTTAGGTCCAACTGATGAATTAGACTTCTGCCACAACATGTAGGAACAGTCCTAAAGATTCTGCTGTTGTTTTGCCATAACGTGGCTACTCCATTAGAAACATTGAACACTTGCTCCTTCAAAGATTAACCTTTTTGAAACGTAACAACCACTACACACACACACACACAAAATCTGAACCATGTAATTTTTTTTAGGCTATCTTGAACCCTCAGTGAACCGATTAGGATATTACACAGTGATTGCAAATACTCTTTCAGTAACACAAACATTCATACTTTTTCCTTGCCATACATCATTCAGAATCTGATTGAAACTACAAATAAAGTTTTATGGGACATGAATCACACAGGGTTTGAATATCCTATGTGGCAGTGTAGCTATATTTCTGATGGAAGGCTACAGTAGTTAATCATATTTTTTTCCTCTGGAAATTTACTGTTTGGGGTATATAAATACATTTTATCCCTCAGAGGAAATATATTTATCTGGAAATATTTCAGACTAAAATCATAAAGCAGAAAATACACCATTTAGGCCAACATACGTGTAGTAAAGTTTCTCTTTGTCCCTCAAATATTCACAAAAAGACTGAGAACCAAAGCTAAAAAAAGGCCGTAGTTCAAATCAACACAGGGTTGTAGACAACAACAATGTTGGGGAGGAAGAGACAAATGCAATAGTGGAAAGTGTACTGGAAGATTTTATTGCAGCTGGTATCACAGGTCAACTGAGTAAGGCAAATGTAGATGGAAGAAGGTCCCAAAGGATAAATCTCAAATACTTCTGGATATGCACAGCCAACTCCACTGCTGATATAAAAGTGTGGCTGTCACCATCACCCTCATACCTTCTCTGTGGCTTTATCTGGTGGCAACAGTGGTGGACGGCCATCTTACTTTCTCACAATGTTCTCAGTATAGGGTATTCAAAAGCAACCCTCAAAGGCTCCTCCCTAAACTGCAAACTCCAGAATTCCATAGGATGTTGAAAGTGGAATAATAACATTATAACAGTCTAGTGCGGAAATGGCCAGAGTGAGACTGGGGGTTAAGACTTTGGTGGGGGTCCAGCCAAAGAGCTGTTATATGATAATTGTGCCTTTTGTGAACGTCTAAAGGTACAACTGAACTGTTTCTGAGCAGGGAGTTGTCTAAAAAGTGCACTGTGGAAGTGGACTAATCCTGACCTGCACGTGAAATCTAACACACTACTTTTATTGTTACTGTTGCATCAATAGGAGTATGGTGTCTAGATCGAGGGAGATACTGGTACCGCTCTACTCTGCTTTGGTTAGACCCCATCTTGAATACTGTGTCCAGTTCTGGGCACCCCAATTCAAGAAGGACCTGGTCAAGCCAGAGCAAGTCCAGAGGAGGGTGACCAAAATGGTGAGAGGCCTGGAAGCCATGAAGCCCTATGGGGATAGACTTAGAGAGCTGGGTATGTTTAGTCTGCAGAAGAGAAGGTTGAGAGGGGACATGAGAGCCATGTTTAAATATTTGAAGGGATGCCATGTAGAGGAAGGAGAGGGCTTGTTTTCTGCTGCTCCAGAGACCAGGACAAGGAGCAATGGATTCAAGCTGCAGGAGAGGAGATTCCACCTGAACCTCAGGAAGAACTTCCTGACAGGCAGGGCTGTCCGGCAGTGGAATCTGCTGCCTCAATGGAGTGTGGTGGAGGCTCCTTCCTTGGAGGTTTTTAAGCAGAGGCTGGATGGCCATCTGTCGGGAGTGCTTTGAGGGTGTTCCTGCATGGCAGGGGGTTGGACTGGATGGCCCCTGGGGTCTCTTCCAACTCTACATTTCTATGATTCTATGATTCTATGATATTACAATTTATATTAAACACTCCCTTGGCTTGAGCTGTATAGAATATATAAAGTAACACAGAAAACACGCTACCATAAAATTATTAAGTGTTCCTAAATAAACATTGAAAACTCTCACTCTTTCGCACAAAGGTGGTGTTATGAGGGGGAAGACGGACCTGTAACGCCTTATCAGATTGGGACCTGCCACACCAATCTCGGAGTAGTAGGGCCTGTCAAACGTTTACATACTGCTGTGTGGACAAAACGTTGAAGAAAATGGCAAGAGCAACATCTGAAAATCAATATGGGATAAGTGAAACTGAATTGTACATACATCGAGCTGTCGGTGCTCCAAGAATACGATGTGTTACCATCCCAGTATCTAAATGTGATGAAAATAACAACTGATTTCGGCAGATGTCGAATATGAAATGCCATCAATTGTCAACTGTCATACAGCAAATATCACTGAATATTATCTTTCAGATGTCTTCAAATTCTAAATGTCAGCTATCAAACACAATAAAAATAAATGGTGAATATCAAAATTCCTTGGTCATATGTACACGGAGATAATTTCTGGCAAACATCCGAAGCATCGACTGAACCGCTTGAGAGCTGCTGAGGACCGAGATGAACAAAAAAAGAAACTTCAAAGGGAAGGAGAGTAAAAGTTAGCTCTGTATGGAGGCAACTTTAAGAACTGGCCTTATTAAAGGATGTGAATTTGACTCTGGGGTCACTTAACATCCCTGCACTCGATATAACATGAAGAGTTCTGCTACCTGGTCCATGAAACTTGTTATCGCTAAGTTCAATTCACTCATCTTTCATCTATGTCAGCCCGTTCCTTTTATGCTGTCTTTTCTTCCACCTTTTAGGCTCTAACCCAGCTAGAACAGGCAGTAGGCATGGATATGTTGAATAAATAATGCAAGTTTCTAATACAATTTAGTATGCTTATACATCTTGGACTTCATTGTAATTACTATAAACCAATTTACTTCCATGCAGTTCTCAGTCTACACTCACAGGGACTGCCCTCCCATCTCCATTCATTTCCTAATCCTGACTCTCGCCCTCATTCCTCTCATCTCATCACTATGAGGGCACCACTCAACCTCACTCTCTCCACCAATCACCATCAAGGGGGCTTTTCATACTACTCAATTAAAGCACTGTACCTCACTGTCACAGCAGCATCCTAAGGAACCCTGGGACTGGCACTTCGTTGTTGTTGTTGTGTGCCTTCAAGTCATTTTTGACTGATGGCAACTTATGACTGGGCTTTTGGGGGCTGAGAGTATGTGATGCACCCCAGGTCACCCAGTAGGTTTCCATGGCCAGGTGGGGAATCATAGAATCATAGAAATGTAGAGTTAGAAGAGACCACAGGGGCCATCCAGTCCAACCCCCTGCCATGCAGGAACACCCTTAAAGCACTCCCAACAGATGGCCATCCAGCCTCTGCTTAAAAACCTCCAAAGAAGGAGACTCCACTAGACTCCAAGGCAGCAGATTCCACTGCTGGACAGCCCTGACCGTCAGGAAGTTCTTCCTGAGGTTCAGGTGGAATCTCCTTTCCTGCAGCTTGAGTCCCTTGCTCCTTGTCCTGGTCTCTGGAGCAGCAGAAAACAAGCCCACTCCCTCCTCTACATGGCATCCCTGGTCTCCAATCTGGTGACTCCCAGATTAGCAGTTTAGGGAGAGGTATTTAGTACTCTTAATCAGAGAGTACTTGGGTTTCACCAAGCAACAACCTGTAGGATTCCATGGGAATTTCCCATGGCAGTTCAAGTGGAATATAGTGTTATAATTGTGTAGCAGAAACAGCCTAGGTGCAAATTCACGCCCTTCAAAATTCCACATCTATCTGACCATATGTACCTTATACTACAAAATTCGTATAAAATACAAGAACACACAAACTATGTTTACAAAATTTTTAACTAAATGCAGGGACACTATGGCGCGGGGTTCTAGAGATTTTTGAATAGCAATGATATGGGCACACACTGTGTCACTTCTGCAGCTCAAATATGGAAGGGCGCTTTTCAGTAAAACACCAGTTGGTGACAGCCTCCAAATGTATGTTTTGGGCTGCAGCTCCCATCATCCCTCACTGTTGACTATGCTGTCTGTGGCTGATGGGAGTTGAAGTCCAACATTTGGAGGACCAAATGAACCCTATAATAGTGCAACACCATGATACTGGGTTGCTCTAAACTTGGCTTTGTGGGAGAATATGGCTGTTAGGTTGGTTAGTATTGACTACAGTTACTCTTAGTCACTTCAAGAGCCGAGGAAAATTTGTGTGAAAAGAAAGTGAAGTTTTAAAACAGGCTTTGACACCCCTACTTTTTGCTGACAATTTCTCCCTCTGAAAATGTTTAAAATCTTACTTCTGAAAAAGGAACCATTTGATTCCACTTAATGTTGCCCATCCAACCCTCTAAAATAAATGGAAAAGTGACATGAAAAATGTGCAGAACATCGTTATTTCTTTCAAAAGCCACATACAAAAGGAAAAAGAATGCCTAGTTAATTCTGGACACAATGACCTGCCCCAGTCTGCAATACAAAAAAGGACTTCATTATATTATGCAATCTTTGGAAATATATATATTGCTAAAAGCATATATTATATCACTACAAAAGGGGCACTTTGTCCCAATTTTACTAACATTTGCATACTTTTTCAGGCCCATTACTGTGTTTTAACTATTGTCATGCACCAACGCGTCACTTACAATCATGAAGTTTCTGGTAATGGACCTCATTGAAAGACGACAAAAGAAAAAGATCAGATAATGCCTCCAATTATAAGCCATCCAAAACCTGGTAGATTAAACCCCACTCAACTCTATATTGCTATCTCACAGTTTTTTTTTCTGTTTTTCTTTTTTTCTTTTTCTTTTAATCAGATGGCCTTGGCAGAATGCATTTGTATCTCCTATCATTAGAGTATGACATATATGACAAATGCAGAAACTCAATCATTTTAAAAAAAATCTTTGACCCGACAAGGTAGATTGCATTGAAGCATCATCTCCAAGGACTGAAAATCACATCTCAGTGCAAACAAATGGGACCTCCCCACCAAGTTCCCCATCTTCATTTTCCGGACAATGTTCTGTGTCTGCTGACATGATCATTTCTTACTGGACTGTATGGGGAATGAAGGGGCTACCCCCCTTTTTCTGAAGGTACTTTTTGTACTTCTGTAAAACTCAAGGTTACCCCAAGCATGTCACTCCATTAGCTTGTTTTTATGGTGGTTATGCTTTGGTTCCATTATCTGAGTTTGATATTAAAGAGTGCTACAGAGAGTTCTGTCCCAGCCACAGAAGAAAACATTGAACCTACACTGAACAAATCTTTCCAAGAAAACCCCATGAATTTGCACACAGGACAAATTCCTCCTTGCACGTGCAGCTTATGTTCAAGGCATTATAACTGTTATCATGAATTCTATCTTTATTTATATACTACCTTTTCCCCAAAATTGAGACTCAGGATGGCATGCAATTTTAAGCAGCTACAATACAGCTAAAGACATGCAAAGGCCAACGCTGTCATAGAACTAAACTGTCCACAATATTAAAATGATGTAACTTGAAAGGAATAAAAAGCAAGACCCTCTCCATGAAACATTATATTCCATAGATATTTAAAATGATGATAGTCACCACTGTTTGTTATTGATATAGATGCAATGAAAAAAACCCAATAATAACCTTGAAACACATTCCAGAAGGGTAATTGTGTTACTTTTTTGCAGTGTAAACAAAAGTGAAACAACAGTTTCCCATCATTAAGTCTGAATACTCTAATTATGGTGCGTCAATGCATTTTGTCTGAAATTTGGCTATGACCGTTGTATTTTTTAAAGTACACACAGACACAGACACACTGCTGAGATACAAACGGATTTGAGGAAAACTAGGAAAATCGTGTTATTTTCTGTTATATTATTAGGCTGTTGTCATTGCAGGGCAGGAGGAGACTTTGTGTATTTTTCAACAAACAGAAGTAAAGTAATAAATTCTGGTCCATTGACTGTCACTTTTTGCTGAAGAATTATGACTTCCAGGATATCAGAACCTCCAAAGAATGAAACCTTCTCCCATGTGGCGGTCCATAAGGCAAGGCTCTCTAGATTTCTTTTCTAAATGCACAGAGGAATAGCAGCAGCAATGCAACATACACATGAATTTTAGTTGACAAAGGAGTGGTGTGTGAGAAATATTACAAAGCACTCCATGTCATGCCTTATAGAAGTGATAAAGTATTTTCTAAGTAGAAAATAATAAACAGGTAGGGAAACAAAGAAATAAACAAAGCCTCCCAATAATCAATCTATCTTTACAGAATATACACATTTAAACTTTGCATTTTACATTGCGTGGGCACCATGCAGCTCTCAGATTTTTGTATGGACTACAGTTTCTAGCACACCTTATTATTGCTTACGATGGGTAAGGCCGCTGGGATTTGCAGTTAAAAAACAAGACCACACAATTCCCCTCCTGGCCCTTTAGTAACAAAAAACAAATTGTGGAATGAGGCTATCCACATAATTTGCTAAAGATTTCAAAACTAGTGGAATTGTAACTAATAGCACAAGTTTGTCTACTCAGAAATAAGTCTTATTTGATGAGTTTTACCTTGGCCATTTCTGCACTATATTGTTATAGTGCTATTATTCCACTTTCGACATCCTATGGAATCCTGGGGTTTACAGTTTAGGCCCTCCCTAAACAGTTTAGGCCCTCCCTAAACTGCAAACCCCAGGATTCCATAGGATGTTGAAAGTGGAATAATAGCACTATAACAGTCTAGTGTGGAAATGGCCTTTGTTAGGTGTTTTTTAGGATTTCAGCATCAAAGTTCTTTCTCTCTCTCCGCTTTCCTTCCCACTAACATATACAAGATATGTCTGCTTGGAGTGGACAACCCACAACCCACCGGAGTTCTGTGCCCTACCATTGCTGCCCCACAACATTTCCTGCTGTAAAATCTCACCCCGTATTGTTCTTTGAAAAGCAAGTGTGCGGAGAGTATGATTTTCCTTTTAAAGCATGAGAATATATCTCTGAATTAAAACAATTAACCATATGTACACACACATACATACATAAAATATTGATTAATTGTTGGAACAGAGGCACCAACTGACTTGAGGACAATGTTATCAAGTAATGCTTTGAATGTGCGAATGCACCCTGAGCTATTGGGGTATTGCCTAAACTGGGCTCCATTCACCGCGACCAGTTTTCACAGCTTGCCTCTTCAATCCTCTACCAGGAATATATCTTTGCTTATTTTTTTTTTCTCAGAGCAAGAATGAAGAATTTCAACAATTTCCTATCCAACAACAGAAACAAGTTTTAGGCTGTGGTGCTAAATGGGGCATTTGCGTATCCTAATCTCATTCATTTAAAAAGAACACTTGCTGGATAAGTACTCTGATGATCGGGCTATTTGGGGTATTTGATGCAGCATCTAAAACACGGAGGGCACTAACTGTTTACTCTGCAGTAGTGCTGATTTGGAGCAAGGCATTTACTCAAAACATCTGGGAACCGATGATGATGATGAACTTAAAATTGGACTAACAAAAGGAAATTCCCTTGCTCCAGCTTATTGCATTACAAATGCAAAGAACAATAAGGCAATAATATCTCTTATTTGACTTAATTTTCCATATTCTTCCAGCCATAAATGAAACAATGATACTCACCAGGCTATGAAATTGTGGAAGGAGGGGGAGCATCTTTCCCTGTCTAGGAGCCCTTCATTGTCCTCCATCTTTGGGAAGTTCTGCTAAGGCAGAACGGGGAATGACAGAAGCACAGTAATCCTGCCATATTTTAGTCCTGAGTCTGCTATGACTTCACATACAAGATGGAGGGGTTTTGTACCACATTTCTCCTTCTTCTTCCTCACTTCTAGCAGTTCCAGTACATGTTACAGGGAACACACAACTCCTTTGTTACAATTGATTCACTGGCTACCATTCTATTTCAAAGTGTTGGCCATGAACTATAAAGCTCTATACAGCCTTGGTCCATCTTCCTATACAACCTTACTTAGCTTTCAGATCTCTTGGGGAGGAACTTTTCTCAAACCACCACCACCACCCCATCCCCAGGCACGTTTAATGGCAATGCAAGAGAGGGTTTTCTCAATGCTTCTAATGTCTTAAGTCTCTTCTTAGGGACACCAGACTGGTTCTCTTTTCCTGTCCCTTCACCAGCAAGTAAAAACTTTTCTATTCCAGCAGGCTTTTGTGAACTGACAGTTTAACAAGGGGTAATCTTCGTATGGTGTTCTTTGCTTTTCAATCAATGTTTTAAATGGTTTTAATTCTGTAGCTGGTTCAATTCTATCTTAATGACTTTTTGTTATGTTTCAAGCCATATATACTTCTATTTCTTTTTATCCTGTAACCTGCTTTGAGTCCTAGCTCTGAGGAAAAAAGGTGGGTATAAATAAAATAATACACAGGTAGGTAGATAGATAATTGCCAGTGTGTTCTGGGTCCCTGCTGTTGCAGGTCATCCATGTCTTGCTCTAAGAACAAGTGCATTTCTGTCATCTTAGCAAAGGAGCCCTCAACAACCATAGCAAATTGTGATAGTCCCACAATAGCATATGTTAATTGCCAGATATCTGAGATCTAAATCCCATGTGGGTCACTGGAGATGTGACCAACACACACACAATTTAAGAACCTAAAGGCAGAGACAGGCACCCTCAGGAAGGGGGTTGGCTTCATACTGGACATCCTCCCATCATGTAGAGCAGTACCGTTCAAAAGAAGTGGTCCCTGGATAGCTGTCAGTCACAGAATCATTGGTGTTAGTCCAGAGGAGAAAGAAACCATTGCAGTCAACGGGCACAAATATGGTGCCAGTCCCTGGCACATTGGGAAAAAATAATAATTGCTGGCCTCTCACATCATCTGAGAAGTACAGCTCTAGAGGATGCACTAGTAATAAAATTTATCAGTGTTCACTGAGGATTCTATCACTGGTCCTACTGCTGCTAATATCTGATGAGATCTGGGGTGACATTGGATGATGCAGAAGGACTCATAGATGTCTCCTGTACCACAAAGCCTTGTTTTGCTCTCTTGTAGAGCAAAAGAGATAGAGGGAAAGTCCTTATTTTTGCAATAACACCAATATTTGGCAGATTTTTTTTTTTTAAAGAAATGTGAATATATGGGACTGGCAAAGCCCTTAAAAACAGTTGTGTTGGAGGAAACCATATGTGGCCCATGCGGCACACATTCCTCACAACCTAGGAAGAGGCATAGACATTGTAACTTTAGCATGAGTTGTGTCATTCTAACCAGAAGGTCACCTAGAAATATGGATGGTTGAGATCCTCTGGAGGAGGATCTGGGTGGTTGGGATCCTCTGGAAGATACAAGAAAGTATAACCCTTTTTTATCAGTAAGAGTGAGCTTTTTGATTCAGAAGTGAGGGAAGATGACCTCAGCTATGAGAAGGTTGGGAAAACAGTGGTTTACACTGCTATATCCCTAACTTACTTACCTAACTTACACCACATCCTACAATATAATAAGCTAACAGGCTGTTACTCCTTGTTGCCATTTTAAATGCTTAAAGTACCTCCGGGTATGTACATCCTGCCTTAGGGGTTGTCTTTGCTATCTAAACAATAACATGTTTGAGTCACTACGTATAATAAAAGATGCAAAGAGCTATCATCAATTTTTAAAACTGTTTTTCTTTGCACAATATGTACAGTTTGGAGATTAGTGGAACCAGTGGGTGATTTAAATCATTTAAACACGTATTTCAGCTTGGTGTAATTAAAAGGAAGGAAAACAAAGCCATTTGTAGCATCAATATAGGGGACTATTTTTGGCCTCCATGCTGCGCCACTACAAGATCATCAGAACCTGATATAGAAACCATGGGGAGAAACATGATCATAATAACTTTGCAGAGCTTATGGGACACCTTCAACAGTGCAACCTAAAGAGAGATGCCTCTTTCTCCATCTCTCACACCTTTGCACATAACTCTTGCTTTGCTGGCTGTATATCATGTTTTCTTACTGAACACAGATTTTCCCGCATGATTTACAATTCAAGAGGAGACACAATAAATAACATGAGAATAAGGCAATGCATAAGCTATACTGCTGCACCCACAGGTGATACCACCCCATTGTCTGTGCATTCCAAGCCTGATGAGATCTTCCCTCACATGGAGAAGAGTTCTGCACATGAGTACATTCATATAGCTCTTTTTACATAAAGATCAAATGCACAGAGGGAGGAGATGTGCATGGCTGCCATACCCATTGCCAGGGCCAGATTATCAACGGTTCAGTTGGTAAAATTACTCCAGTAATTACTTCACAGCAATGCAGTGCTGAAGGAAAAAGGTAGGGCTTGCTTCCTCCTCTTCCCTGGGTCGCTTCTTCAATCTTGGTGTCTTTCTAGCTATTTCCACACTAGACTGTTATAGCACTATTATTCCACTTTCAACATCCTATGGAATCTTGTGGTTTGCAGTTTGGGGAGGGGCTGGCTGGCCCTTCCCTAACTGCAAATCCCAGGATTCCATAGGATGTTGAAAGTGGAATAATAGTGCTATAACAATCTAGTGCAGAAATGGCCTCTGTTATCAATAACATTTTGAATATTATCTGAGTAGCTACTAATATGATAGGAAGAAAATCAACTCCTTTGAAATGTGGTGCTGTAGAAGAGTTATGTGGATATCCTGGATTGCTAAAAAGACAAATGAAGGGGTCCTAGAGCAAATCAAACCTGAACTCTTCCTAGAAGCCAAGATGACTAAACTGAGCCTCTTCTATGTTGGCCGTATCATGAGAAGACTTGAATCACTACAAGAGACAATAATGCTTGGTAAGATAGAAAGCAGTAGGAAAAGAGGAAGATTGCATCACAGATGATATACTCATTCGAGGAAGTTATATTCCTGAATCTGCAAGACCTGAGCAGGGTGGATGAGGACAGAGTGATCTGGAGATATCTCATTCATAGGGTTGCCACAAGTTGAAGTTGACTTGACAGCAGTTAACAACAACAGCCAAATAAAAATGCATGGGATCAGGCTGTTTTAGTCTCACAAATGGGTTCATGTATCAATGTTTATGGTGTTGTTTTTATTTATACAGTGCTGTCTGTGTACATGTTGCTTTCCATGAGTGGTTTACAGTTTTGACAGTTCCTTGTCCTCAGGCCTACAACCTAACAAGACATGAAACACAAGGAAAAGGGAATAATAATAATAATAATGATAATAATAATAATATTTAAATGTATCCCGCCTCTCCACATGGATCGAGACGGTGAACAACATGAAATACGTTATACATCAAAATGGTGTATGTACAGGTGTGTGTGCGTGAGAGAGACAGAAGTCCAGAAGATGCTGGCTGCCATTTTCTCCTTCTGAGGCCACAGTGGTGGGAGTTGGGATGGACGGGAGGCCTTTGATCTGCTGCCAGGCCTTGGCATGATAGAGTTGTAGCATATTGTTTTTCTGCATTTCACTTTACGAAATTAAATATTTTCTGCTTGGCTATTTAACTTCTGTGGCACTAGTTCTAAAAGGTGTGAACAAAGGGGACTCTAGCTTGAAATGGGTCCAGGGCCCCTGTCCAACTCAATCCAAAATTAACAATCTGCAGAACAGCTTTCAGTGCCTCACACTGTGGCCGACCTCGTGTGTTTCTTCAACAGTGGTGTGTGTCTGGGGCAATATTTGAACCAAAATGAATACCATGGGATGGCCGTGTCAGAGAGAAAGCAAGCTCCTTGGAAGACTGACAGGATTAAAATACCAAGAGAAACAAAAACATACATAGACTTCTTCAACCAAACTGGGTATGTTCAGGACTACTGAGATTCTGACCCAGTTTACTGTGCAAGACAATTTTGATTTGGACGACTCCCAAATCTATCTGAAACCAATGCACTTAGGTTCAGGATTCATCTGTATACAAAATATACCCTTCATTACCTGGTTATTTTTTGCATTCAAATGTGTGACCTCCTTTCTCAATAAGACTGTATTTTTAAAGTATGCTAACGGCTTTGCAAAGAAACTCTCAAATATCCCAGGTGGAGGAAGGATGGAAAACATCCTCACCAAGACTACAGCTATGCCATTTGGCACCTGCCCTTGACTCAGTAATTTGAAACGATAGCACAAAGCCCAAGAGGCAATGCTGTACAATTCTCTATATTCCTCACATATCAAAATCCTATTCCATGGATCTTCTACATGAAATATAGCCTTTTGGTTATGAACAGCAGCACCAGCAGCAGCAGGAATGAGATTTGCTTTGGTCAGTGGCAGTGGATTCTTTTCATAAAAAGGAGATAAATGCAGTAGAAAATGTAGTGGGGGAGGGGAAAAAATCCATTTTTCAACACAGAATTAATGTGTTGGACAGTTCGCCTGCTCAGCTTTAGAGCTCAGAAGCAGAAATTCCAGCTTCCAAATCAGACTCTGTGAGATGGGACCTGTTTCACGCATTTATTTAAAGGGTTATAGAGCCATTCTGGGATTACCGGTCATTCTTGCTTACCTAAAAAATTCAAGCTAATGGCATGTATTAATGTGAAAAACATTATGAGCAAACATGCACACACAAAGTGTTTTGGATAACAATTGGTTGTGCAGAATTATCAACTCTCGCAGGAATAGCAAAGCTTCTGCTTCAATTCAACTTTGCTCTTTCAAGGGTAGTACTGTAGATAAAGGGATACAATTATGTGAAGCTCTTCATATAATTTATTTTTACATAAAAAATTTATCTTTAACGAGAGTCTATTTCTACACACGCCCTCCTTCCCATTAAGAGACTCTGTAATTCTATATATACTTATATGAAATCCGAGGAACTTACTTTCAAGTAAACACATTCAGGTTGTGCTGTGACAAATTCATTCATATGTTCACTATAATGACAGGCTGTGAAAACATGTCTGGTTTATTTTGTTGCATTTCACAAAATCTCATCTTGTTTCAGTTACGCATCAGCTTATAAAGAATGAGAATGTATGTATATTTTCTCCACATTTTTCCCAATGCATACAGGTTTGGATGCAGTTTTTCCTAATCTATGCATTTTCTTTTTTGATCAATATATAATTTTGTGTGCATTTTACAAATACACACATTTTTGGTCATTTACTTTTTTTTTCTTTGCTGAAATGAGTAATAAACACTGGTAAGGTGGGGTGTGTGTGTGTGTGTAAAAAACTAAATAAAAACAAGATTGGGTTTCTACTATTACCACTCTCAGATGTGAAACAGATTTTAACAAAATAGGGAGAGCAAATATATACAAATGCAAAAATAGGAAATGCAGGAATGTGTTTTCTGAAGTTTTGTACCTGCTACTCCTAGTGTCTGGAAGTCCAGCTGATATGGTTAGGAAGGCAAGTACGAGGAGTACTTTAATACACTATGCAGCCATGTAAAGCAAACACACCGATCTATAAAGTATGTAAGAATATACCAAGAGAGATGTGGGATAAGACCAAAGGCGTATTTAGTCCAGTATTCTGTTTCCATGGTGGTGAAACAGATGCCTATGGGAAGCCACCAAGAAGGGCATTATGTAGACAGCACTCACTATCTGATTTTCTTTTTTTAAAAAAATGTTGGCTGGCATTCTGTATTGCAAGTATGGATTTGAAACCTAGGGTTATGGATCCATTACTGTTCCATATTCACTAACACTACATAGTCACAATCATGGCACTATTACTGTGACCATACACACCCTCCCAAATCTACATCACCTGGTAGTAGCCCACTGAGAGAGAGCCAGCATGATATAGTGGTTTGAGAAATGGACAATGACCCTGGAGACCAGGGTTTGATTCCCCACTCGGCCATGGAAACGTGCTGGGTGACCTTGAATGTGTTGCACACTCTCGGCCTCCAGAAAGCCCTGTGATTGGTTCACCTTAAGGTTGCCATAAGCTGAAAATGACTGGAAGGCACACAACAATAACGCCTCACTGAGAGATGGAAATCTGTTCAGCTGGCGACCAGGGTGTAGGAAGATCAAAGTTCCATCTCCCTCCACACCAGTGAGTGAGGCTGGGACAGTCAGAAGTAGGAACCCTGAAACAATTGTCTCAGCCTCACTTGCTGATGGCAAGGGGGTGGAAATGGTATCTTTCTTTACCCCAACCATCAGCGGAACAGACCTTTATCTCTTGGTGCAGTTGCTGCATGGTAAAATACATTGCGGGGGGACTGGGTAGGAGACATTACTAAGTTACAAATACATAACTTAGAAGGTGAAGTAGAGTACAGCCCATCACGGTTACATCAGTCTTTTCAATACCCTGAAGTACTAGTTTGGTAGATCATCCAGTTCCAATATTCTATAATGGGGCTCAAATGTACGTGTGGCTCTCCCAGCAATAATGGAGCTTCACCCTTAGCAATACCACGATGTATGAAGAGATCCAAAGCTGCACTACAAAATAGATCCGTTATCCCTTCCATTTTACGTCTTGGGTAGTTCAGCATTTGCTGTCCTTGTTTGTTCCACCCTTTAGCCTTATTATTGGTTGCTCAGCCATTTCATCAGAGTTACAAGGTGGCAAACAACAGACAGGTCAAAGAGATAAAAGTGCAGGTGCCCGATAATGTAGTCTAGTCACTTGTGTAAACTCAGTTAAACATTAATACACTGCAGCACAGTTAATATGCCATTTTACTTTCACATTTCGGCTCCACTTCTCCAGCCTGCAGCGAACAAAGGCTGCATCTGATCTTCCGTCTTGGTTTCAAGGTGATTTAAATTTCTCCACGGGCAGATCAGAGAGATGACACCATAGAATATGGGCAAGAGAGATGAGCATTTGATTTTTTTTCCTTCCACCCACAAAGTGTTGGAAAAAGGAAGGGTGGTCCTTTCAGGCTAAATTTACGTCAAAAGGAAAGTTAAATATGAGTACAGTGAGACAGGCAGAGAGAGGCACAAATCCATCACAGGGATACGGAAGTGCAAAGAGCCCTTTCTGCTGTGAATCTCCAAAGGCCCTACTCTGTGTCAGTAGCCAGCTTGTAGGAAGATGAGTTAGGTATATAAGAACATGGGAAGTTGTATCTCATATACAAAATGTTGCCTTATACCAAGTCAGACCACTCCCCCACCTACCTCTCAGTATTCTTTATGCTGGTTCTCTTTGCAGTTGGGATGTAATTCTTCATTTCTTTCATCTCAAAGGAAATAATGGGTAAGTTTGGTGATTTGCTTCCCACTGCAAGAAGGTCTTCAAAAACAGCAGTTTTCAAAGCCTAGTCACAATTCAGGATTATTCTGTGCAAAATCCACACATGGTTGCTTTGTGTAGAAAACTGCATTTTTTGCACAGAAAAAAAAATTGTGCACAGGAAATAATTTTTTTTTTGTTCCTTCTTGCACAGAAATCGCTGCTTCCGTCCCAAACCATCACATGCAAATTTCATGCAGAATAAGTGCCAAACTGCAAATATTCTTATTAGTCCAAGATTCTTTTCATCAGGGCTTCTTGACATTAGAAAAACATGTTTTTCAACCACGCTTCAAAAATATTTGAAAGTTCTTTCTGTCCCTAATTTGTAGGTAACAATAAGCCAGAATTTCAGGGATTCCTGTTTTATTGTTCATAAGCAATATTTTTATGTATTGTTGACTACTTTTGTTTGGCTTCTCCTGCTCTCTTCTGACTGACAAGAAAAGGTCAATATTTTTTTCCTAATCTCTCAACAAACCAGAAGCTCAAATCAGAGTTGGTAGTCAGCTTCAGTTCCTGACTTACTTGGAAGCAAAAAGCTGGGAGCTGGGTTGTAGTTTTTCTTCTTGCTTGTTCAGCTGCTCTTGCTCATGGGAGAAGTAGTCTATTGGTCACTCATGAATGATAAGCCAGGATTCTCTGGACTATGTCATGTGAAAACATAGCCACTGATTACCATCAGTTCTTCAGATTATTAGGTTAGAGTCTTTTCCAGACCTACATGAAGATGCTGTGGATTGAACCTGGGACCTTCAGCGAGACCAAGTGCCACCCCTTCCTTTACCTTAATTTAGTCTTGGCTTCTAATAGTCACAAAGAATGATCTAGAGCAGTACTTCCCAGGCTATCTGATGCAAGGGACTGGCAGTTTTTGCCTCAATGTGTCAGGAACCAGCATAATACTTGAGCTCATTTGCACTACAATTGTTTCTTTCCTTCCTGGAAACTCACTAAGGACCGGCAGCCAGGGGCTCAAAGATTGGCACTGATCCAGGGAGCATCCACGGGAAAAGCACTGATCTAAGCTATACTAAATAAGGATACATATATTCACTTGCTGAAATACATCGTAATAAAGTTCAGTTAACCTTCTTCCTCTGCATGTTTTCAGAAGCAAACATGGGGTGCAAAAATTTAGTAGTTAGGAAGAACGTAGATCTTAATACAAACACTCAACAAGCCAGGATGCTCCCTTCCCTTTAGCTCGGCCTTCAAACAAGTAAGCCTCGGTACAGTCAACAAGCTCTAGGGTGCAAATGACCTCCTTTCTGTGGAGCTGCATGATGCCTTTTTTCCCTGCTGCTAACTACACAGGGCTGCTTTTATATCAGGTAAAATATTAAAATCTACCATCATCGTATATTCCACTGCTTTAAAACACACAGCTACAGTTAATATGCACTTACTAGACTTAAATAATTGAGGTCTTTACACAAAGAGGTTGGTAATGAAGTGTGTGCACCCATTCTCTGAACTCTTGACAGTACACTTCAACAGAGGTGGGGGAGTATCCCAAAGGTAGGGGGGTCTTCAGAACCTCTACAGAGCATCACATGTTTGAATAGCAAACTCAGTGGGCAAGTGCCATCTGGACAGCAGCCAAAACAGGGCTACTCAGAAACAAAAGAGGAAGCATTAACATGCTTGGGGAAAGGCCTTCTTTTGCAAAGTACAAAAATGTATTTGAGGAAAAAAATGGTTTAAGGGAATAAAAAATGAGGCAAGTGTGCCGTTTTGGAAGCCAGCCGGAAGCAAGCCTCTAAGCAGAGTCTGTGAGATAGCAGAGACGATGGAAGTCCCAGTCGTATGCAGGAGCTTACCAGCTAGGCAATTACAGTTTTTGGAGTCCAGGCAGTTCAGGTCAGCAAGATAGAGCAATAAACCCAAAGCATCAATCCAGGGGTGTGTCAAGTAACACAGTCAGCAAATGAAGCAAGGTCCAAAGTTTTATGGAAATACAAGCCAGGAATCAAGAGACAAAAGTGTTGCTTCCCCAAGAATGGTTGGTTGTCAGCAAGGAATTTCCTGGGGGAGGTGCTGGGATATTTTTGATCTGGCAGCATCTTGCAGATGTTGTCTGACTAATAAGGATTTCATATTTAAGTGTTCTGAGTGTCATAGTCCCTCCTTTTGTGTTTGGCTGCAGTAGGTATTGCCAAGTCCATGTCTGTGTGCTGTCGCTGCTGGGAAGTGTCACTGTCCTAAGAAGTGGCACGTCCCCCTGCTCTTCTTTTTCACTGTCAGGGTCAGAGTCTGAACCTGGGTCCTGGAAATGGGGCATGAAAGCAAGAGCCCCAGACCTTTCTGAAGATGTTTGAACCTGGGACTTTTAGCACGGACTACTACTGAGCACTACGCTTCCTTTTCACTACTGCAGTATTGGCTTTCAACAGTTAATGGAATCATAGAATCATAGAAATGTAGAGTTGGAAGAGACCACACAGGCCATCCAGTCCAACCTCCTGCCATGCAGGAACACCCTCAAAGCACTCCTGACATCCAGCCATCCAGCCTCTGCTTAAAAACCTCCAAGGAAGGAGACTCCACTACACTTCATGGAGGCAGCAGATTCCACTGCCGGACAGCCCTGACTGTCAGCAAGTTCTTCCTGAGGTTCAAGTGGAATCTCCTTTCCTGCAGCTTGAATCCATTGCTCCTTGTCCTGATCTCTGGAGCAGCAGAAAACAAGCCCTCTCCCTCCTCTACGTGGCATCCCTTCAAATATTTAAACAGTTAAACAGCGTGATCTAGATTATAGCTGGAGCACTCACCAGATCCGAGAGTGATCTACACCATAAGAAGAAGGTAATGAGAAACCACTTCTCACAAATCTTGCCATGAAAACCTGTGATCGGGTCACCATAAGTAGAGTTGTTGTGAAGGCACACAGCAACAAAGGATGAAGGTCATCTATACCGAATGGCCACAGGAAGGTGAAGGATGTTGACATACATCGGAGTGGACAATTAGTATTATTTTTGTCCAGTGCACGTTTCTTGTGGATATATTTCCATCCTGTGACTCAACTGCTACCAAGAGCTGACATGCTTGAGGAATGTGATCTTTTCAAAATCTGAGCTGATCACCAAAAGTAATGTGCAGACTGGAGCTTAGCACTTCCTCAACATTGCAACACATTTTTCAGTTTTTTTTAAAAAAACTTTATCAAAACACATACATATTTTAGCCTAGGTCCAACTGTTAATCCCAGCTGAAGAATCCCCCTTGAATCATTTGCTATATGGCATGTCAACACTAACTCTCTCAAGTTTTGGCCCTAAAACTTCAAAGCTTGGCATAATCCTGACCTGGAAACCCTAGTTGTCTATGAACCAAAAATGACAACTTTCTATACACCAGTGGTGTGGAACCTAAGTTCTTCCAGAACAGATACCACTGAACAACCAACCACCACCACCACACCTCCATTGCTATTTCGAGATCAAGAGTACATCAGGTTCACCAAATGCACAGAGAATTGTGTCGCTATTGGGAATTCTTGGGAATATATATTCTTAGGAGCATTTTAAAAATACAATACCAAAAGACTGAAAGGAAAATTGTTGATTTCTTCCATCCCATAATTTCCCATGATAACTGGGAGCAGCTTAAAATAAGATAGAAGGTATTTAGAGGTAAATTGGATAAAGGGAATGTGGAAGATGGCCCCTTCTGAAATGAAAGCTATTGCTTTTCTTTTGCACCTCCCTCATGACTGTAAATTTCAGGAACGGTTATTGGTTTATCGTCCCACCGAAGGTGACCCAGGAATACATTCCTAGCTAATCCCCCCAGGAATCCTCAGATTAGTAGAGATACGGCATACTCTGGTATCTGAGATAAAAGTCAAGACATTAATTCAGGGGTGTACATTTATCAAATGGCGTGATATTTGGCATGCATTTAATATTAAATGTTAATCAAATTGCTCTATGTAAGCTGTGGCTGCTAGTTATCTTTAACCTGTCAGTTGCTACAATGGTGTGACATGAATTACAGGCAATGACATTAAAAAAAAAAAACCTTTTGAAAAAACTTGCTGTCATCTGTCAAGTTCTAAACACTGAAGGAAATCAAGTTTGCTTGTTTTTTTAAAAGGAGGATTACCTAGGTGATTCGATTGCTGCTTTCATGCAATGTCAGTCTCTTTAAAAACATCTTGTCCCTTCTACTAAACTGTCCACGGCTTCCAAAGCCCCGCGAGCACCTGTCACCCAGGGCGGTGGAGGTGCCTGTTCGTGGATGTGTGTTTATGTTACTGTATGTGTGTTTACTCAGGCCATTTCTGCACTGCACTGTTATACTGCAATTATTCCACTTTCAACCTCCTATGGAATCCTGGGGCTTGCAGTTTAGGGAGCGGCCTTTAGAATTCCCAGCCAGAGAGCTCTTGGGGACTCAGGAAACTACAAACCCCAGCATTCCACAGGAGGTTGAAAGTGGAATAATCTTCAATCTTTACTTATCTTTACTTATCTTTACAGCCTTATTCCTTTCCTTTACATAGGTTTGACCAGCTATTATCTATACATTTTTTCACTGTTTCCATTTCTCTGTTTTTCTTCTTATTCTTGTTTCTTCTCATTATTCTAGTTAAAGCGTCACAATTTATCAATTCTCTAATTTTATTTAACCGTTCTTCCAAATCCGGTATTTTATGTCTCTTCCAATGTTTAGCAAATACAATTCTCGCTGCTGTTACCATATATAATATTATAGCTTTGTATTTGTTGTAATGTGTATATTATATGTTATATTATTATATATTATATATAATTATTATATTATATAATTATATTATTAATAGGTATTACTTATTATATTATTATATTATATGTTGTATATTGTAGTATATTATATATTCTAAATAATAACAGGTCTTAGGAACAGGTCTTAGGAACATGTCAAAAGAGTATATTATATGTTGTATATTATGGTATGTTATAGTATATTTTATATTGTAAACATTAACAAGTCTTATGAGCTTAAAAAAAAGAAAGGAAGTGGAATCATAGTATTATAACAGTGTAGTGAAGAAACAGCCAAGGAGGGAGCCAACTATGCCCATTTCCGCACTAGCCTGTTATAGCGCGATGATTCCACTTTCAACATCCTCTGACACCTGGGGTTTGCAGTTTCGGGAGGGGCCGGCTGGTAGTAGGATCTGGAGGCACTTAATATTTACCTCACCTCTTCTAGGCTGCTACACACAGCTACAGTTGAATCAAGAGTAGAATTCCACTTTTTTGCAGTTCAGACTTTGTTTGTTGCAATATTTTTTTTTACTGCAAACCCACGGCTGTAACTTAGCACCAAAAGTCCCTGTTCTTCCAGTCCTCCTTCACTATCCCCCCAAAGCTGATGATGCTAAGAAAACCTTCCAGCTAGACAGAGATTGAGGAGGAAAAGAGGACTGAGTACAAAGCCTTCATGTAAAGGAACTTCATTGTCAGAAGATTTGTTAATGGGGGCACACCCTTATACGTACATTATTCAAGGGGTGGGAATCATGTGGCCTTCTAAATGCTGTTGACCTGAAAATCAATCAATAATCAATGATCAATGGTGAAGAATGCTTGGAACTGTGCTCAGCAAAATCTAGACGGCTGCATGATTCCTACCTGCATTCCAGGCAACTAACAGCCACTCTAAAGCCATTTCCACACTAGATTTTTATAGCGCTACGATTCCACTTTCAACATCCTATGGAATCCTGGGGTTTGCAGTTTTGGGAGGGGCTGGCACTGCAAACCCCAGGATTCCATAGGATGTTGAAAGTGGAATCATAGCGCTATAACAGGCTAGTGTGGAAATGGCCTAAAATCAAGCTCTTCCTTGTTTCAGCCTCATTTACTCATGATGTGACCAAAACAATCAAACAAACCAAAAAACCAAACCCAAAAACCAAGCCAATCCCCCCGCAAAAAAAAACCTTCTGACTACACAGATCAAAAAACTGAAACAGCAGTTCCTCATCCATTCTACCAAGAACCAGAAGATCAAACCTAAACAACAGCCAACTATTTTTGTTATCCTTTAACATACAGGAGAAGAATTGAAGAAATACTGTTGTGGTTGTTTTACAATTTCAATTACAACTTTTATATATGCTTGGCATATATAAACATGTCAGGATGTCTTTGGCCAAGAGTAATACAGTATTCCCGATGCCTGAAAATACACTGACATCAGTTTTAATTGCCATTTAATTGTACAGGGCATTTGTCAACCTCCGACCCTTTTAACATTGTTTTGGAAATGGTACATATGAAGGATGTCATGAAACCATTTACTTTTGAGTTTCAGATCTACAGTAAATCCTACTCGTATTTACTCAGAAGTAAGTATCTCTCAATTAATTGCAGCTTATGATAAGTTGCATAAGGCTGCCCTATAATTCTTATACTCTTCTTTATAATGCCATGGCACTTCAAAAGAAAAACCCATAGCCCTTTTAGGCCTGTATGGCATGTTTTTTATGGGATTTCTTTTTCTACCCTCACACAGAGGGTGGTCATTATTATTGTTGTCTATTTTAATAGTATTCCACCCATGAATAAAATAATCATAGAATCATAGAATCATAGAAATTCAGAGTTGGAAGAGACCACACAGGCCATCCAGTCCAACCCCCTGCCATGCAGGAACACCCTCAAAGCACTCCCGACAGATGGCCATCCAGCCTCTGCTTCAAAACCTCCAAGGAAGGAGACTCCACCACACTCCATTGAGGCAGCAGATTCCACTGCCGGATAGCCCTGATTGTCAGGAAGTTCTTCCTGAGGTTCAGGTGGAATCTCATTTCCTGCAGCTTGAATCCATTGCTCCTTGTCCTGGTCTCTGGAGCAGCAGAAAACAAGTCCTGTCCCTCCTCTACATGGCATCCCTTCAGATATTTAAACATGGCTATCATGTCCCCTCTTAACCTTCTCTTCTGCAGGCTAAACACACCCAGCTCTCTAAGTCTATCCTCATAGGGCTTCATGGCTTCCAGGCCTCTCACCATTTTGGTCGCCCTCCTCTGGACTTGCTCCAGCTTGTCAATATCCTTCTTGAATTGGGGTGCCCAGAACTGGGCACAGTATTCAAGATGGGGTCTAACCAAAGCAGAGTAGAGCGGTACCAGTACCTCCCTCGATCTAGACACCATACTCCTATTGATACATCCAAGAATTGCATTGGCTTTCTTGGCTGCCGCATCACACTGCTGACTCATGTTCAGCTTGTGGTCTATGAAGACTCCTAGATCCCTTTCACACGTACTGCTATCCAGCCACGTGTCCCCCATCCTATATTTGTGGATTCCATTATTTCTGCCTAAGTGTAGGACCTTACACTTCTCTCTGTTGAATTTCATTTTGTTAGCCTTGGCCCAGCTCTCCAATCTATCCAGGTCATTTTGAATTTTGATCCTGTCCTCTGGCATATTAGCAACCCCTCCCAATTTGGTGTCATCTGCAAATTTGATGAGCATGCCCTCTATTCCTTCATCATATGAGAAGCAAGAGCAACACAGAACTGTATTTATCCTTTGAAATATTGGATCCTACTCAAAGAGGGAGCGAATGGGCTCAGGGAGCCATATTTTAAAAAATAATACAAAAATAGCAAGATCAGAAAATAAAGCAATCCCTGTGCGTACTTCAAAGCCTTGTAGAAGCCAAAAAGGACTAAAATTTAACGAGTACTCACAGACTCATGCAGTACACCAGATGTTTCTTCTTTGAAATAAGAATAAACTAGGGAGGCTATTAAGATATACACCTTAGCAAAACAACAGACAGAAGCATTAATTTTCCCTGTTAGAAGGGGAGACCATTCTTCGCTTCTACAAACACAGATATTGTTAAGTGCCCTCTTCATTTTATTAGCAACAGTGTGTCACAAAATCCAGACAAGCAATTTTTTTTTTAAAGTTCACGGATGCAACAAAATCACGCGGCACCTTAGCTGAATAATATGGCACCTAATGTATCAAACACAGCACCAGCTTTTGTTTGCTAGGGTTTGCATCAACAGCTGCGGTAGATCTAGCCCATGGAAGCTTGTGCCAAAATAGTGCCACCTTGTATAGGTTTAGTCGGAAGTAAGCTCCCTTGATTTCTGGACTTACTCCCAGCCCTCAGTGAGAACAGAATTGCAGCTTTAATCTGCATTAAAAGCAATATACGACTTTGCTTTTTCTGTTGTTGCCTCCTGAAAGCTGGTACATTTTAACCCATTATCAGCAGCTGTTGCTTCCTCCAAGTCAGTGAATCTGCTCTGGATTTAGTTCAAGGTTTAAAGGAGCTATCCAAGGTGCTGAAAATTATGTCCTGAATAGGATTGAGACCTCAGACAGATCCTTCAAAGCACAGACTGACTCCCAGAGCGGATAAAACACCCCAGTGACATGGAGTTCAATGACTAGGTAATTAGGTAAGAAGTAGATTGAAAAGGTCACATTAGTTGGAATCCTGTCAGTGTCATACTCATGTTCAAATCCCCATACACATGCATGTATTCAGTTCACGGTTGCACAAGTGGAGTTTGACTAGTGTAACCATTTCATGTGCAAGAGTGACGTAGGAACTCCATCCACAATTTAGGGGACGTCCCTTTTGATGTCCAAAATTGAATAAACTGAAAATCAACTCTATTCCAAATTCAGGTAACCCTCTGCTTCCATCACACTTCTGCAACCTGTCTCACTGCCATCTTCTACCTTTGTAAGCTTCTTCCCACATTTGTGGGTTTCACTTTCATGGATTTGATTATTTGGTTATTTGCAAGTTCCTCCACCTCATGTGCTTCTGTTCTGGGGAAACCTTCCCCCTCAGTGGCTCTGATCCACACAACCCTTTAAAAACCTACCTCTGGTCCTCCTTGTCCTGCTTGGCCAACTAAGGACATCTCACAGCCCAATTTCAAGCACCACAAACGCTCTCCTGGTGCCCCTCCACCCAAGGAAGAAGATGGGTGGGAGAGAAGACATATAGGGTGTCTACCATACCAACCCACCTCTTTTCCCTTTCCTTTCCTTGACCTAGTTTGGACTCTGGGTGCCTGCTTTTCCCACCATGCCTTGGCCCCTTCCCACAGACATATATACACATCCTGTGCTCCTAATCCTAGCAAATATGGAGGGCCAACTATTTTAGGGAGAAGGATGAAACCATATTAGATGGCAGACACTGATGTTGGAAGGAAAAGCACTTCCGCAGCCATTCCTCCTAAGTCCTACTGCTTCCTTGAGAGGACAAAGTTTGTATTTGTCACAGAACTGAGGATTTGGATGCTCTGTTTCTTCCAAACTACTGTGCTGTTCTGCAGTGTGGAAAACACTGCCTGGTGTTGAAGGAAAAACAAACTGTCCATCCAATCTATTTCTTCAAATGGAATGGATTGGGCACCATCTTACCCACTGCCCCAGGTATCAAAGTGCCTTGCACTGCTCCTGGACCCCGGGCTCCCCAGCCATCATCTGAACAGAGCAATATGCCAGGTCCATAGTGGCTGACCTCAAAGCAGAGCTCTCGGAGCCTGGAGATGGAAACAAATCCATTTAAACAGACACTCCTAACAAGAACAAGAAGGCTCAATTTCTCCATTAACAAAGCCTCCACATAGCTAAGGCAGCAGCTCCAGTGTGAATCCACAAGCAATGCCCAGGGTTATTTAGCTTTATGTACTAGACATGAACTAGACTTCTTAACAGGTTATTTGGAAATAGGTCTGGAGGAACGGTTATAATAAAAGGAGGAAGATGACAAACTGAAAATCCCCAGATAATTGGAAAGTGTATATCATAAACAACCCACCATGCCATTGTTCACTGACATCGTTTAGAACTCTCTTTTAGTAATCTCAATGTGTTTGCTACGCGCTATAAGGCAGTAAAATGTAATTTCGCGGAAATGTATCTATGTCATTTTGCTTGCAATTGTGCCGTTTTCATATGTTCACTAGACAGTTCTCTTTCTTTCTCTTTCTTATTTTTTTTTATTTTTTCAAATAGAGCTATTGCATTTAATCTTTACACTATGATTAAGCCATGCTTCTAAGGAGGAAAAATGGACTGAGCTAGATAGTTAAAGGGCTGGAAATGATATGCTATTTCATGTCTGTATTAGGAAGAAATTGGATGCCAGAAGATTTAACATAGATGCAAGCCAGGAGGATACTTAAGAGAGGCAAAAAGGGGAGATTGACTGGAAACGAACGATGTAAACAAGAATGAGTGATTGAAATAATGCAGGCCACTTCAGACATGGATGAGAAGCACTAAAGATCAGAAATAAATTATACCCCAAAGTGATTCAATAAAAAATCAGAATTGTAATGCAGTAATCAGACAACATATGGGGCGGGGGCAGGCAGCCTATAAAAAGCAGAACGGAGTCTCAGACACTCCAGCACGTTAGATCCTTTAGAGAAATCCAAATGTAGGAAAGAGGTGATAACCACCTAGCTGGATGCACTTTTCAGAGGACGCAAATGACAGAACTGTAGTCCCAGAACAGAGAATGAAGCACAGACGAACATAAAAATGATCAATGCAATTATCAATAGAAATTGAGACAAACACCAAATTGAACAAATTCAATGGCTGTCTAGGGAAAAATGACTCAGCCTATGCATGCGCCCACAATAAAAGAACAAAGTCATCACGAGCAAATTAAAACACATCCCACAGAAAGGTAAAGCACATGTATACATACAGCAAAAAGGGAAAATCTGAGCTTCTTAGTGTTTAAACGCAGCACTTTTATGCCACTCAAGAAATGGAAAGAAATCTATTTGCACTGAAGCTGTTTTATTTCTACTAGGTACCTGTACTAACCACAAAACCACTGATGTTGCTGAAGTGGGGAGGTTATGCCATGGCATTTCTTTGCACATAAGCAACGTGGCTTCCCTCAGCTTTAAAGGAGAGGGACAGCTATTCCATCTGTATATGCAGAGATTCTGTTATCCTGTGCAAACTGGCAGTGTTGCTTGGTTGTGTTTGCAGCCTGAAGACTTGGCAACTGTGCTGCATTCTGAGTGTGTCTGGCTCTGAGTCTTCTCGGAGGCTAATCGAGGTGGAAAAGATAGCAGTCTGTTTCCAAATCAGATACCCAAACAGCAGCAGATTCTGCTGGTGGTTCTTCAGCCTGCATTTGCTTCCTTCCTTTCTTTGCAGCATAATTCAAAGTGCCAATGATCACTCTCAAGAAGAGACTGGGCCAAGGAAGGGCAGCATGCACTCCTATCCTTTCTCAGTACCATCCTGATCCATAGCCAGTAGAGGCCACATTTAAATTATCTGAAAACTGCTCAGTATTCCAAGACTATTTGTAGGGTGGGACTTTCTCTGCACCCAATTTGTGCTCTGTATTTTTGTGCAGAAACAGTAAAATGCTGTTTCCTGTGCAGACACTTCTGTTTTCTGCATAGGAAAAAAATGTGAATTTTGTGTAGAATAATTCCTGAAGTGCAAAGATTCTTGTCAGTCTAGGATTCTTGTCTGAGGTTCTTAATATTTGAGAAACAAGATTTTCAATCATTTTTTGAATATTCTTTTCATCCCTATTGTCTCTTCCTTCTTTCCCCATTCAATATATTCTTCAGAGACTGAAGACCTCTGTTTTTCTCTTTTGGATTTGATGTGATTCTTGATTGTATACTGTAATAAGATGCTAGATTAACTTGCAGCACAGTTACTTTTTTCATAGCTGTTTTCTGAGCAATAAATTATTGACCCTCCAGATATTGAGGAAATATTTCCTCCATTATCTTTCACTATTGGCCAAGATTTCTGGGGATGATGTGAACTGAGATGCAAAACCATCTGGAGGGTCACAGATTCCCAAGTCCTGGTTTGGGCTTAGTTATGTCAATTAACTACAGTAACTGTTTCATAGAATTATGTTTGCCTGCATTTTTATGTTTTATACCCCCATATATTTCAGAAATTAATCAGTCGATACATAAGAAATCAAATTTAATTCATTTTTCATTGCACATAATAAAAGAAAAAGAAACACCCAGATTGTAAAATGAAAGACATTGAAGAAAGCAGCAGCATTTTTGAACTCACACTGCTGTAGGCAAAGGTCAGATGGCTGATGGAAAAAATAAATCTTATTTCTTTCAGTTCAAAATATTGTTTCAATGAAATCTCCTGTACAATATTAAATATTACCAGCAATTTGTTCTTAGAGTTCCTTGTGCAGCTGTAGAACAAAATGCTCTGGTAAAGCAGTGGTTGTATGAAAGCACAAGAAAGGAAGCAAGCAAAGAAGCAAGCAAGCAAGCTCTTGAATAATGATGAAAACAGTCCATAATGCACTTGCAGTATTCTATGCATCATCTGCAAAAGAAAAGATGCTGTTTCCTGTTTATGTGCATGAAATAAAGCAGGATCTGAAGCAGGAAGCATTTTAAAAACTTGGCTCAGAATGCTTGCTGCATCTCTCAAGGACTTTGCTGCATGTGGGTGACTGGTCATCCATCAATCTTTATCGTACAGACAGAGCTTGGGGTGAGGGGAACAGTCATGCCATCCCTGTGAGCTACTGAACTGGCAAAGGCTGCACCTTGTTATGCAAACATGTGCTCTGGCTCCTCTGATATAAACGCAACTTAAGGATGTATCACTTGGCACAGGAGGGCTTCGGAGCTGCTCTGGAGGTTTCCAGTGCCCACTGTTTTCCCCATCACTGCAATCTGGAAGGTGGGAGTGTAGAGCGTTAACTCTGCATACACAACAAGGATTGTAAGCCCTGACAGAACTCAAAATGCTGACTCGCTTCCAGTCTCTGGTGCAGCTGCTTTGTGCTTTCGCTAAAAATGCCAACTCTGTCTGTCCTGTCCACAAGTGATGCACAAATATGTGCTGCAAAAAAGGGAAGGGGCTATGGAAGGAGAGAGTGCTTGTTTGCATGAGCTTTTGTTTGCTCTCCTCATTCCCCACACTGAGTGCTTATCATTCCCTTGTCTTTGGTCTCACCATCTCCCTCTTTCCTGCCACGAATTTCTGTTACGACTTCTGCCATCTGTCTCATTTGTTCCACTCGCTGCTTCAGCCTGGCTTCCGCCCTCCTCTGTTCACTTCATTTACTTTTTATTTTTGTACAAGATTTTGTTGTTGTCATTGTTGCTGTTCAGGGGACCTTTTTTGTTGTTTTTGTTTTTAAAATCAGGCACAAAAGGTACTGGCTGGAGAAAAGCACCATCTGAAAATTGGGATGCTTGTGGTCTGAATTTTGAAGAGCAGGTTCATATTTCTTATGCTAGAATGTGGATTAGGATGCCTTCATCTTTTCATTTTTCCACTGCTCTGAATTTTGTGACACCGTTCTTGGCTCAAAAACCCAACCAATCAACCCACCAAACCTACCAAGATGCATTTTAAAAAATCTGAATTTGCAGGTCAAAATGCAACAAAATACATATCTTAGGGTATTTTAAAGATTTTAATATGTGTGTTTCAGGCTCAATTGCAAACAAGCACGTTTATTGGGGGAGTAGAGTTTAAAATAAACTAAATTTTCATGTATTTTTTAGGAAACTGCACATTGGTGGAGACATAGAACTCTGTAGACTTGTAATGAGCCAGACCTGGAACACAGCACACTGCCTATTCATGCTAATTCTAGATGAAAACCCGCAGTGGACAGTACACAAATGGAAATTTAAACTACATCTTCTCCATGAAGCAAACACTCTGTGGGGGCTCCATGGATCTCCATGGGCTCCTGGACCCCAGGTTAAGAACCACTGGTGTAGAGCACTGTCTCTGCATTAGTGTTTTAAATAATAAGGAGGAATTACTGCTACTGGAGCACATGAGGATCCTTTCTGTCCAAGCTGTATTTCTAGTGAAAAATCATCTCCTTCTACTATAGAATCATAGAATCATAGAAATATAGACTTGGAAGAGACCCCAGAGGCCATCCAGTCCAACCCCCTGCCATGCAGGAACACCCTCAAAGCACTCCCGACAGATGGCCATCCAGCCTCTGCTTAAAAACCTCCAAGGAAGGATCATCTTGTATATAGAATCATAGAATCATAGAAATGTAGAGTTGGAAGAGACCACAGGGACCATCCAGTCCAACCCCATGCCATGCAGGAACACCCTCAAAGCACTCCCGACAGATGGCCATCCAGCCTCTGCTTAAAAACCTCCAAGGAAAGAGACTCCGCTACACTCCGAGGCAGCATCTTCCACTGCCGGACAGCCCTGATGGTCAGGAAGTTCTTCCTGAGGTTCAGGTGGAATCTCCTTTCCTGCAGCTTGAATCCATTGCTCCTTGTCCTGGTCTCTGTGGCAACCAGGCTTAAACAGAAGAACCCAAAGGTTGGCTTGGTATCAGTAGGAGGTCTAAGTCTATTTGTGGCAGGCAAAGATCGTTGCTACAGCAGTGGATACAGAACAAAGGGTAAACATTCCCTGCCTGGACACTGAAATCCTCATGATAATAGGGGATTCTCCCTTGATATGTGGTGGTCACGATCATGTGCGCATGATGGCAATGGGGAACAGGGTAACAGAACTGCAATAAGAATATAATGGTAGAAATTGCTATATCTCATTAGACTCAATCGTTTAAGTCACACAAAAGAATTCATCTGCAAAGAACATTGCGGAACACCTAGGTATACGATAGATGCTGCTAACTTGGTGTACACTAAGTAATGGAAAGTACCAGAAATTAGTTAAAATACAACTAAATGGATATCTGAAAGGTAGCATTTGCAACAATGGCAATATTAATTTACTACATATGAAAAAGACCAGAGGCAATAAGGAAAGACATCTAAGATGGAACAGTTTTATGGATAACTGGCCACCAATAATTGGATTTCATAGATAGAATTTATTCACGATAGCTCTCATTTATGATTTAAAATGAAATAATAAGTTAAGTACCAATATTTTTTAAAAAAGAAAAAGAGGCAAGAACATAGACACAGGCTCAGGATACATCTAACGCCTAATAAGCTACTCAATGATGCTGCTGTTGCCTTTCCTGAATGTAAAATATCATAGATGGGAATATTTTTTAACTACAAATTTTACAACGCTTTCAGCACTACATAATACTAGAAAACTTTAAATTTGGCTTTCATGTCCTAGGTGGTTTTATTTCTTTTATGTTTTGATCATATTTATTTTAGTTGCATCCCTGTCGGATTACCGTAACATGCTCTACATGGGGCTGCCTTCGAAGAATGTTCAGAAACTTCAGCTGGTCCAAAGGGCTGTAGCCAGATTGCTCACTGGGGTGGGCTATAGAGACCACACACCTCCCTCGTTGCAGCAGCTCTACTGCTGGTCCGTTTCCAGGCACAATTCAAAGTGCTGATTTTGACCTATGAAGTCCTATACGGTTCATAACCAGGTTATTTGAAGGCCCGTATTCTCCCTTACGATTCTACTGGTGTTTTGAGAACTTCTGGGAAGGTCCTTCTCTCTGTCCCATCACCCTCACAGGTACATCTGGTGGGAATGCAGGAGACAGGGCCTTCTCAGTGGCTGCCCCCAGACTCTAGAACTCCTTTCCCAGAGGGGTCAGATTGGCGCTGTCAGGAATGAACCACAGTCACGGGTCTATGCAGGAAAACATAAACCATTTCCAAACTTGACTGTTATAGAGCTATGATTCCACTTTCAACCTCCTATGGAATCCTGGGGTTTGCAGTGCTGGCCCCTCCCAAAACTGCAAACCCCAGGATTCCATAGGATGTTGAAAGTGGAATCATAGCGCTATAACAGCCTAGTGCAGAAATGGCCACAGTTTTCACAGACAGAGGAAGACCTTTCCATTTTGTCAGACTTTTAAGGACTGAGTGTACAAAGCCCAAACAAACATGGTGGGTGTTTTATTTCTCATTCTAGTTGTGCTTTTTAATGGTTTATGTTTTTGCCTGGTTTCAAAATTTTAGATTGCTTAATAACTTTTATATTTTGTGCATTTTTAACTATTTTTTTTTTAATCTGTTGAGGGTCACCTTGAGTTCCCAACTGCAAAAAAGGCAGCATGATTGATGATGATGATGATGATGATGATGATGATGATGATGATGATGATTTCTTCAACGTTAAGGCTTTGTGAGTCCCATGCTTAAAAGAAAGGTGGAGCATTAATCAAATGAATACATGCATGTTACATATTAGATATCTTGTAGGGCTGTACAAGTATACTTAGCCCTCCATATTCAGTAGGGTTAGGGGCACAGGACCCTTGCAAAAGTGGAAGAAACACAAATATCAAAATACGTGTGTGTGTGTGTGTGTGTGTGGAAAGGAGGTCGAGGCACCCAGGGTCCAAGCAAAGTCAGGGAAAAGAGATGGCATGGTGACCCTCTTCTTCCTCTCTCTCACCCATCTCTTTCCTTGAGTGAGTGGAGCACCAGGAGAGGGTTTGCTGTGCTGAGAAATTAGGGTATTAGGTCCTTAGCTGGCCAGGCAATGGCTAGTGGAAAAGGAGAGTGAGGACTAGACATGGGTTTCTAAAGGGCTACGTGGCCTGATTGGAGCCACCAAGAAGGAAGGTTCCCCTAGAAAAGAAGCACGTGAGATGACAGGGTGGGGGTTGAAGAAACTCACAAATAATCAACCTGTGAAAGCCAAATGTGCAAATGTGGAGGGCTGATTGTACATATAGGTATCAGCTTTCCCAATCCTGCCACAATTCCTGCCATCCTCAGCCTGTACACAGGTACGGAGCCAAATGTATTTTTTTATATTGAAATGTTTGCCAAATATGCTGAGAAAGTACCAGTATAGTATACACAGTAGGTATACATTGTATACATGGTATACTATGCCAGAAGAAATCGGTACAATAGCGAATCAATACTGTGCTACTATGTGTTGTAAAAAAATTAATAATAACCCACACCTTTTCTCCTATTGTTGCATGTTTACACTAAACTGATCTTGCTCCACAACACTTACTTCTATAATTCAGCTGCTGCTGACACCCTGAAGCTTTACTGCCAATGTTTCTTTCCCCCCCTTCTTTTTTAATCACACATTGCATCACATGTTTATTTGGGAGCAGAGATCTATTTATAGTAAAGCTGGATGGGGCAATGTTTTCTCCAGGAAAAGAGTCATTCCTTATCAGCACTTAATAATATATATTTTACTCAGCTTCAGGAACCACTGATATCAGCTTGCTGTCTAATAAACTACGGCCCGGCTCATGCACGTTGACATCAGCTTGAAGAGTGGTCCTCTGGCCACAGCTGAATGAAGAAAAGAATCAACACAACCTCATAGATTCCTGGAGGTGATTTCTATGAACTTAAGAAAGAAGTATAGAGGCCCTGCATAGAGGAAAGCACTACCAAGAAAGTCCTGTCAGGTTCTTTCTCCCATCTGTCATGCAGCTGCAGCTAAATGGAATTGCTCTGCTTGAGAAACCTAAGCACCAATTTTCAGCCCAATGCCCAATTTAATCTCTGGCCATTTCCGCACTACATTCTTGAAGCACGATTATTCCACTTTCAACATCCTATGGAATCCTGGGGTTTGCAGTTTGGGGAGGGACTGGCTGGCCCCTCCCCAAATTGCAAACCCCAGGATTCCATAGGATGTTGAAAGTGGAATAATCACGCTATAAGAATGTAGTGCGGAAATGGCCTCTGATAGGATTGGGGAGGATTACATTTTAGGCTGGGCACAAAGGCAAAAGGGTGGCACCAGAAATACCACCATATTTTGTCTTCTGGCGCTCACCACAAGCAACAAAGGCTTAGGAGAGGTATATTTACAATGTGGGGTGCGGGTGGTGGACAAAAGTTGAGGAGCCAGTAAATGCTAAAGTCATGGGGGAGCATGCAAAGCCACTGGTTGTTTCCTAGAGGACTAAGGAGAGCCAGTGTGGTCTAGTGGTTTGAGCCTTGGATTATGACCCTGGAGACAAGAGTTCGATTCCCTGCTCAGACGTGGAAACCCACTTTGGGTACATCACAGACTCTCAGACCCAGAAAATTCTGTGATAGATTTGCGTTAGGGTCACCATAAGTCAGAAGTGACTTGAAGGTCCGCAAAACCAACAACAGAGGACCCCCTTTCTGATAGTGCAAGGACAGAGCACATTGTTGCAGCTTTCTGTGCAAAGTGGAACAAGGCTCAGGGAGCAGTCCCAGTACTCCTGTGCCATTCCCAAGACAATGATATATTGCCCTGCTGAGATTTGCTACTGGCATGTTTACTACTTCTTCCACCTACCTTCTGACAGATCCCTGATTTCTGTCATTACTGGGATATTACTCTTTCATCACCACTGAGAAGTCAGACTGGGAAACTATTCTGCAACCCACAGGGGAATGCTCATTCTCATTTGTCATGAGTAGCGATGAGGGATAAATTAGTGCTAATTTCACTTGTTTCTGGATATTTTTCCTTTTTTTTTTAAACCTCCTTGTGGCTTAAAATATGGCAGCGCAACAGGAAAGAAAAATGGACAGATTTTCCCATCTCTAAGCAGGAACAATTTCCACACCCCTGTTCTCATGGTTTCCTATGGATTTATGTTCTATGGCTTTAGCACCTGCATGCCATACACTGTTCTTGTGCAACTGCCAGGGCCCCAGCATGATGCTTCTCCATGTTATCCCCTAGTGCTTCTCAGCTATCCAGGTAATTTCCCAGTGCTTCTTGGTGTTGTGCTTCCCAGTCGATATTTTAATCTACCCACAATGTCCCCAAGCAATAGGCTTATCAGTAGCATCATGGAAAATATAAATGATGGTTATGAAAGCACAGCTGTTGCACACCCTCCAGCTATCTCACTTTGGCAAGGACAGTCCTGATTAATCCTGCCATCCCACTTTTTCAACTGCCTTTAAAATGTCCCAGTTGCTCTCTCTCTCCTCCTCCTCCTTCCTCCTTTTGTCCTTGACTTGCTTTCCACTGCATCAAACTGAGGCCATTTCCCCATTACACTGTTATAGTGCTGTTATTCCACTTCCAACATCTTGTGGAATCCTGGGGTTTGCAGTTTAGGGAGGGGCATTTAGAATTCTCAGCCAGAGAGGTCTTTGGCCTCAGCAAACTACACACCCCAGAAGTCCACAGGAGGTAGAAAGTGGAATAATAGCACTATAACAGGGTAGTATGGAAATGGCCTGAGTTCAGAGCTCAAAAGGAGTTTGCCCTCAATTCACTCAGCAGGGAGAGATGAAAGAAGGGGACTGTATCTTGCCCTTCCCAGTAGGCTCAGGCAAAAGCTGATTGCTGATTGTGGGTTCTTCCTTTTTTTTGCCCTCTTGACCAATGCAGCTGAAAACGAATGCTCACAAGCTGGAATGTGTTCAGTGGAGGGCCACCAAGATAGTATAGGATTTGGAAATCATGTCCTAAGAGAAACAGCTTAGGGAACTGGGAATGTTTATCTTGAAAAAGAGAAGACTGACAGGTGATATGATACCCATTTTGAAATATTTCAAGGGATGCTACATTGAAGATGGAGGAAGTTCGTTTTCAGTGCTCCAGAGAGTGGAACACAAATCAATGGACTCAAATTGCAAGGGAAAAAAAAGATGCTGCTAGCAATAGGAAGAACTTCCTGACAATAAAGGTTCTTCTACAATAGAAGAGACTGCCTCAGAGGGTGGATTCCCACTCTTTGGAGGTCATTAAACAGAGGTTGGACAACTGTCTCTCAGTAGTACTCTGACAGTGTGCCTCCAGGGCATGGGTTGGAGTAGATAGCCTTGTGATTCTATGAGGACCACACTCTGGTGTTGCTTGGCCACATCTGATCTTGATTTCATCCATAAAATGTTGGAGGCTATGCTGTTTCTCATCACCCACCATTGTTGCCACTAGGTCTTCCACCAGGATTCACTGACACAAGATTCACAGTGCTCGACTTACCAGTGGGCATTCTGATAAAAGCCCTCTCAAACTTGGAGCTTGAGTGCCAGCTGGAGGGGTTCTCTGGATTGTCCAGAAGGTCTTGATTAGCAGGAGTAATATTTCACCATTGAAAAACAGAAAATGTGCCCAGGAAATAAAGACTGAAGCCTAACTGTGACCAAATTAGACTCAAGAGCTTACAGCCAGAATACTGACAACGATGCCATAAAAAATTACAGAATCTACCAAATGTTCTTCAGCAATTGCTGCTCATTCTCCCACACTCTCTGTTCATACAGAAATGCACCCTCAATGCACTTTCTGATGTCTGTGTTTGCTTCTGCAAAAATCTGTCTCATTTCCCAGACACAGAAATATCCTCTGCCCTTGGGGTATACACAGATTTTCTAGGCTTCCATTCTATGGCCTAGAATATTATTCTGGCAATTACATAGGAGATTTCTTGCCTGTTGAGCATTGGCCAAGCAGGTGCAAAGCTAGGCTATTGATGCAAAAATGCCTTGTAAATAAATTGTGAAAGGAATATGAGAATTCGGGAGTATTCTTGCTCGTTCCAAAGTAAAAAGACCATACAAAATGCATCATTCACAATCTACATCAACCTATATCTTCCTAAATGCTCTTATAACCTTAAATATCTGTAGTACATTGTCCTTGAACAAAGAAGGACAACTGTGGAACACATTTCAAATTACACTACCAACTTCACATATGACCCAAACTCTCCCTCTGTCAGAACGTATATAAGTCGAACTGTAAAAAAAGGACATAAATCACAAGGGCTTTTCCCATTCAGCTATAATATCTTCTATGCTCAGATCAGTATCAACATGCCAAACATTGCTGGCACTTCTAGTGTCTATTTTTTTGATAATTCATTTTATCGTCCCCCCCAAAAATCTATCACTTGGTGTTTTCATAGGCTAAGCCACATATTTTCGGTACTAAACAAGAGAAATTATATATTGCAAATACACAATCATAGCTGTACTGCCCACAACTTCAGAAATCTTCAGAAAGACAACATCGGATCCAAATGTAGCCCTGTGATTCCAACACTGTCACCTTTCCATTCACTTTTTTCTCCTCCTCCTTTATGATTTTATCTTTTGCTTGATAAAGAAGCCATTGGAGCTTTGAAAGCCTGGGTGCTTCATTTTGTGCATTTCGGGTGGACAACAAAGGTATTGTTCTTTTGTGGATTTTAGCTTTATTTTGCTGTTTGGCCAACATGCTTACCAAAAATCAAATTCATTTGAAAGACTTTTTTTTTAATTTTATATTTACATTAATATTTTATAGATAGATAGATAGATAGATAGATAGATAGATAGATAGATAGATTGATTGCATTGTATTGTTAAGTGCAACCACTGGATTACTGAAGGCATAATTTTTTAGTATAATTTTTATATAATTAATTGTTGGGAATTATTTCTTATTGTTTGTATGGAGGGGAAATGATGATGCAGCTACGGAGGAGAGGTCCCCAGTCTCATCTGAATAAACCCTGCCTAAGTATTACCGAATAGTGGGTTACACACACAGAGGTCGTTTCCGCACTAGACTGTTATAGTGCTATTATTCCACTTTCAATATCCTATGGAATCCTGGGGTTTGCAGTTTAGGGAGGGGCCTCAAAGGCCCAAGAGAGAGAGAGAGAAAGAAAACTTAAAAATGCCTTTGTAACCGGTTACCCAGGTTGCTTCATTACCATTCTCTCCATCGGACTTCCTTTCGTGGTCGGTATCTGTGAGGGACAATGCGGAATTGGCACGGCTCGACAAACAGGAACTGTGCTCCGATTTCATCCCTGACATCCACATTCGCAAGGCCTGATCCGGGGAGGCTCCTCCTTCTGTCTCGGTGTCCACATCTGAACCCATCTCTATTGGATAGCCATGCTGGGACACGGTATGCATCTCTCCCTGGTAGCCAATGCACAAGTTGCGCGGAGCGTCACAAAATTCCATCTCTGGGGAAAAAACAAAACAAAAAGAGAAGCAAAATGGTCAAAATAAGTGTGTATAGTATAGTTCATGCTCTAGCCCAGAGCTTGGAAAAGGGTTTTGTGGGGAGTTTTTTGGACTAAAACTCCCAGAATTCTCCAGCCAACATGTCTAGGAGTCATGATAGCTGAGAGTTCTTGCAGCTATAAATCTTTCTTGCATACCGTATTTACTGGCATACAAGACACACTGGTACATAAGATGCACCCCATTTATATGTCAGCAAATACTATCTGACAGTGTATAAGACACACTGTCGTATAAGACACACTCCATTTTCAAACAGTATTTTTTGGTGAAAAAAGTGACTCTTATACTCCAGCAAATAGGGTATGTAAAAGTCTGCAAATCACGTCCTCTAAGGAGCAGCTTAGGGAGCTGGGTATGTTTAGCCTGGAGAAGAGAACGCTAAGAGGTGACATGATAACCATGTTTAAATATTTGAAAGGACATCATAGGGAAGACGGACCAAGCTTGTTTTCCGCTGGTCCAGAGGTTAGGACATGAACGAAAAAACTGAAACAACAGGAAAAGCTATTCCTCCTAAACATTAGCAAGAACTTCCTACAATAAGAGCAGTTTGACAGTGGAATACACTGCTTGGGGGGAATCTCCTTCTTTGGACGTCTTTAAACAGAGGCAGGATGGCCATCTGTCAGAAATGCTTTGATGGTATATTCCTACATGGCAGACGTTGGACTGGATGACCCTTGTGGTCTCTTCTAACACTATGAGTCTATAAAAATACTGTTCCCAAGTTCTCTCTCAGCCTTCATTTGTTCTGGCCTGTCACTATTCCCCCCCCCCTCCACCTTCCAGCTTTTGAACTGTCTCTGGAGCTAACTGTGCACACTCTGCCAGCTGGGTCCAAAGAACAAGAGCTGCAGGCTACCCTCTTCCAGGCATCTTTCTGCTGACGAGAGCCTGCCGGTAGGGTGGTGACTATTTGTTGTGGCAGGAGCTACAGGGAAACTCCAGCCAGTAAATCGGGAGAATGCTAATCTGATGACAAATTTCCAAAGAAGCAGAATGCAGCCACCCAGCTGTATTTTAATTCTGAAGACAGAATATAAACCCAGGACATGGTAAATAATATTCAAGAGCAAGTCTTTTGCTGATGCAGAGTAAAACTGTTGGGCGGTGAACGGAGAACGCTTTCCTCTCTGAATGCTATGTACTGTCTTCACAGAGTATTTTCTTAAATATGCATGCCTTTGTACTGTTGTAACTCCCATAGGATGCATTTTCTCTGAAGCTCTTATAGTGCCATAAATGGTCGGTTTTAGCTTTGCACATCTAACCTTGTTACCTACAATACCGCATATTCCCAAGAGGAGATAAAACTCAAAGTGGATTTCTCCTATTCTTAGGGTCTTTTCCCTCCCCCCTCCCAATCTCTCTTTCTCTCACACACACTCTCTCTTATACATAGAGTAGTGGAAGCAGCAGCTTGGGAAATGTTTCGATGTGATACGATGCCACATGTGGATAACATAACTGCATGGGCAGAGAGATCTGAACATTCTCCACTTTCTCGCATGCCAGCACCAAAACCCTGCAAAGAGGGAAGGTACCAATCAATTGAGAGATGTTGCTAGTGAGATGCCAACAGCACAGCTAAGATCCAAAGCCTGGACCTTGCGTACCTTTTTCAACACGCTTACCCCCAAAGCTGGAGTGAGGAGCATGTTTGGGACGAAAATCCCATCATCCTCTTAGTACTGAGTATGAAAGTCCTAAAGATCTACCAACCTCAACATCCCATTTCCCCTGGTCTTCTGGAGTTCTAATCCAGCAGTCAAGTTGCTACCCCATGCTGGCTTTCAGGAGGCATACTAGATTTTTTCCATTTACCATCTTGACAAAGGTGTAGGTCAGATTTGTTTTGTCTATCATTTCACTTCCCCTTTACCCACCCACCCACACATCATATTTGCATACACACATATTGCACGTAGTTCTTTTGCTCTTCAAGCCTTTGGAGAAAATTCTCATACAAAACAGCATATCTCATGTATATTTTGGTCTCTGAAATTGCTGCATCAAGAAGTATCGTTGCATAGGTGCTACAGGAAGAGTAGAATAAACATTTGGAAGTCATTTCCACCACCACCACCATCATCGCTTTGCCACTCCAAATGGAAATGAGGAAGAACCTTGTTTATCAAGGAAGACAAGCATGAAAGAAAGATCTGTGCCAAAGGCATCTCTATGTCTGCTAGTGGTAGAATGCTCAAAGCTTACATGGGACACAGATGTTGTATGCACCAGGTGAGGCCAGAACAAAATGCTTGTGATACCTTCTGAGAATTCCATGTGTTTGCTCATATCTACCATTCAGTAAAATTGAGAGATTCAATAGTAGTCCTTAAAAGAGAACCCAACCTGTTGTTGCAGGGATTAAGGACTTAGATGTTATTCTTTTACTTATTTCAAGTATTTATGCCACCTTTGAGGGAAACATGTCTCTAGCTGGCTTCCATCAGAATGACAATATAATAATAGTAGTACTAAGAATAGTAATTCAACAATCCTAAACTAAGAACATTACAATTTCCAAACAGAGGCAGTTAACACAATACAGCACACGACAAAGCAAGTTTTTTTAAGGCTTCTTAAAAGTCTGTTTTAAAGCTTGCAAGGTAAAATTGAGATGTATCTCTGGAGACAGTGAGTTCCAAATATGGTGGTACCACTGAAAAGATCATGTTTCTCCTGCCTAGGATAATCTGCCATTGTCTATCAATTATATTATGGTATGGATAAACAAAACCAAGGTTTCGGGATATGAAAACACACCTCCCAGAGCATCAAAAGCTGTTCCAAGTCTTTACTTTTCCAGCTACCAGATGTTCCATCTGAACTTTGTTTGTGATGGCTGGAGGATGAGCCTGAAATGGCCCACTGGACAGGGCAAGTGTGGGGAGACTTCAGGCTTCTCGGATATACTTTGTTGCTGTTTCTTGTTTTCACTGCAATCCTAAACTGCATTACTTGGAGACAGGTACAAAATAGTAGCCACCTAGAAAGGCAGAGCCAGAGACAAAATGGTGGTTCTGGCAGCATCTTAAAAGTCAGACACTGAAATGGCCTCCACATGTGTGTGTAAATCCATATCTAAGTTACTGCAGTGGACTTCCAACGCCAGAGCTGGAAAAATGGAGGTGAAAGGATGAAGCAGCTGCCTAGATTAAAGTGATTCTTAACTTGGAGCCCTCACAGGGGGTCCATGAAGCCCAGCTGCTGGACACCACCAGCAACAGCAGCCACAGGGATATGGAAGGAAGGAACAGGGATTGCAAATGAGGGAGCAGTTTTGGCACCTGTACACACACGCACACACCTGCTGTCACATCCATAATGAAAGGGACACAGCAGCAGGTGTGTGCGAACACCCAATCTATGACCCTAGAGACCAGGATCTGACCAGGATGGAAGCCCACAGGGCGAGGTCAGGCAAGTCACATTCTCCAAGCCTCAGAGAAAGGCAAAAGCAACAAATCTTGCCAAGAAAACCCTCATGATAGGTCCTCCTTAGGGTTTCCATAAGTCAGTTTTCAATGCAGAGACATAATGACTAAACAAGAAACTCTCGCTGTCAACTTTGTTGTTGTGTGCCTTCAACTCACTTCTGACTTATGGCAACCCTAAGGTGAAAGTATCAGGGGTATTTTTGGCAAGATTTGTTCAGAGGGTGTTTGCCTTTGCCTTCCTCTGAGGCTGAAAGAATGTGACTTACTCAAGATTGCCCACTGTCTGAGTGGGGATTTGAATCCTAGTCTTCAGAAGCCTTTAATAAATAAATATTTGGATATTTAAATAAACATTTGAATATTTAAACTTAAATATTTAAATCTTGAGTTAAGCCTTGGAGGACCCCGGCAACAAATTATATTTACAGGGGGTCCCCGGGGAAGAAAAGGTGAAGAACCACTGGCTTAGACCACTCTGCTTGAGTTTTACACCTGTAAGTTTCAGGTTGGTTGTGATATGCCTTTGTAATGCACTCCTCACACTCTGGGTCTAAGGCCATTTCTGCACCTTACCCGTTCCTGCTGATGCCCTGTTGGAATCCCAGCAGCACCTTTGCCAGGATGGGAGCATGACATGAACTCTCCCCTCTGCACTCGACCAGCTCCCTGCAGAAGGGAGTGCAAGTAACACACCTTCCTTCTGCAGCACAGCCAATCTCTTTCCCATGCTGTATTTCCATCCCTTCTGTATGGTTGGCGGGGACGGGAGTGTTGCGCAATTGTGGGTGCTTAACCATTTATTATGTTAAATGAATATTCTGCAACTGCGATAGGTGGGGACGGGATGGCAATGGGACCACGATGACATCACATGAAAGCACGACTCGTGGACTGCTGCCATCCTGTCCCCATCACAGGATGGCGACACCATGAGGCCTAAGTTATTGTCAAGTCTGGTGTGAAAGTCCATATCCATCTTACCTGGCTCCTGTACAAAATGTTGCTGTTGTGATGTGCCTTCAAATAGTTTCCAATTTATGGTGACTGCAAGATAAACATGGGATTTTCTTGCAAGATTTGTTCAGAGGGGGTTTGCCATTGACTTCTTCTGAGGCTTAGAAAGTGTGGCCTCAGTCAAGTGCAGATTTGAACATTGGTCTCCCAGAGTCTTAGTCAAACCACTACGCCACGCTGGCTCTTGGCCTGTACGCCTACAGCTTGTTAGTATTCTCAATTTATGTCCTAGAGAGAGCTGAGGCAGATGTTAGGATGAGATAACTCCAGTAAACAACAGTTGAGGGAATAAAATTAGAACATGTGGAACATCAAATGAATAATTGGAGCAATTTCCACCATCAAATGATAGTATCTTTACCTCTGCACTGAGACATAAACTGAATTGAGAGAGCTCCAAAGTGGAGAGAAAAATCTATCTAATCACAACAAGAGAAAAATGATAATGTGGAAATAAGGTATGCATATTTAATTTAATGAATATGTTATAAGAAAATGAATAGTAAATATTTTATCCAATCATCTGTGAAGCTGAAAGGTGGCACCCAACTAACAAAAGGTGGGAGCCATTTTTCTTCTTTACTATCTGATATTGCAGAAATGCTTCAGTCCTGTATTTCTTTACTCCTTGGCATTTAATTTATTCTTACTTTTCACTGTGTAGTTAATAGTGAATTTGCCATTTAACAGAAAGAATTAATGCATTTTCTCCTAAAAAGTAAATTCAAAGGAGTTTCAAAAGAGCATTTGAGGGTATCAGGGAAAACTTTTGCAGAACATGCATGCCAGAGTAAATGACAAATATGCACTGCAACAAAATTAATAACTTTGGTATTATTTGTGGTGCATGACATTAAGATGTGTGTGCAACAGAAAGAGAGAAAGAAAAGTGTGCAGTCCTTCAGAATGTGTTACATGACTGTTTTCCAATCACAAAGTGACAGCTATGTAATAGATAATGGGACTGCTTTACATGCTATAACTCATGCAGAGAAACTTGCAGATGGGTTGGGGGGGGTCAGAATATGGAATGAAATGGAAGAGGCCTGGAGCCAAATTCTAATTTTGACGAACTGAGATATTTTGACATTAAATAGTGCAAGGTGGAGCTGGAGGTATCTATTTAAAAGGTATGGTGTTCCTCCGGGAAGCTCCCAAGAGAAACAACCCTTTTTCAAGAGAAAAAAAGAGAGATCTAAGGAAATCAGGAAGGGGCCCTGAAACTGTTTTTGGGGGAGGCAATACTTTGAGGTAGGTTGTTTTTAATTTCCCTTACTCACACATCTGTGTGGGGGGAATACTTTTCCTATCCACTGTCATTCAAAGATTCTTTATAAAGATTATAAGCACAGGGTGTACTCAAGACATGTGTTCAGTGTAGCTTCAAGCTGCCTGCCAACCTGAGATGAAATTTCATGAATTTCATAGGGTTTTCTTAGGCAAGGAACCCTTAGAGGTGGTTTTGCCAGTTCCCTCCTCTGAAATATAGCCTACAGCACCTGGTATTTGTGGGTCATCTCCCATCCAAGTTCTAACCAGAGGGGATTCTACTTAGCTTCCAGGATCAGATGTGATCTGGTGGCCTTAGGGTATTGTCTGTACGTGTATGGGCCTTCAAGTCACCTGCCAACCTATGAGGCCCCATGATTTCAATAGGGTTTTCTTAGACAAGGGCCATTTCCGCACTAGCCTGTTATAGCGCTATGATTCCACTTGCAACATCCCCTGGAATCCGGCCGACCCCTCCCGAAACTGCAAACCCCAGGATTCCATAGGATGTTGCAAGTGGAATCATAGCGCTATAACAGGCTAGTGCGGAAATGGCCAAGGAAGCCTCAAAGGTGGTTGTACCAGTTATTCCCTCTGAAATATAGCATATAGCACCTGATATTTGGTGGTCTCCCATCCAAGCACTAACTGGGCCTGTCCCTGTTTAGTTTCCAAGATCAGCCAGGAATGAGTGCCTTTAGGATAAAGAAACTATGCACAGGAGAGACTGCAGGCAGCCTTTATTATTTCTGGGAGGGCAAAATAACAATACCTATATTAATATTTCTTACTGCTTGATCATTTAGTACACTTCTGAGTATACTGCTAGGAAGGTTCAACCACATGGGAGTCCTGATAAGATAATTGTGTCAAATAATTTCTCTTGCCCATTTTAGGCAGGGCTTGAGTGAATTAGGACAGGATTTAAGGGGACTCAGAAATAGCCTTGGTGCCGCATGAAGTCCCAAGATCACATGTCACCAACCCTTAGGTTAGATTGACAACTCAAGGTGCCCAAACACACATCCAACAATTAGAACTCGTAACTCTTCACTCTCGTAACTCTAACTGAGAACATGCTAATTTATCTACAATATACTTTGACAAACAAAAGGCTGACAAGTAAATTATTCTGGTTGAAAAAAGAACTGACAGGCTTGTAGCACTGATGGCACTTATTAATTTCATATTTATATCCTGACCATCCATGACAACTGAACATTAAAGCTGGTATCAAAATTTAAGGGACATTCCAATGTATCTTTGCTAAAATATTCAACATGACAATACAAAAACAGATTACGAAAACAACTGGAATTTGTCAATAAAAAAAAATAGTGGGTGCTGTTCCCAAAGCTGCAAAGCATGTTCCAGTTACAAAATGATGCCTGTATTCAGCATCACTATTTCACAGCAGGCTGGTCTGTACGACAAATAGTGTATCATCTCAGTGTTCTGCAACTACCACAACTGATTTCATAACATGTTTTGGGCAGATTCTGTGACGAAATCCAACCTAACTTGCACTTAGTTGTCATTCTGTAGTTTTTGGGCTTAGGTTTCAAACCTCCCCCCTCTCTCTCTCTCTTTCAGTAAATCAATATTTGGAATTTCTCCTTGCCTTTAAATTTCACCAGAATTGTTCAGCAGCATGATTGCAAGAACAACTCTGTGTTGGGGGAAAGTGGGCTTCAAGTCAGCTTGGTAGTCACTGTGTATTTGGACTCAAAGCTGAAATCTTCCACTCAGGCCATTTCTGCACTACACTCTTGTAGTGCGATTATTCCACTTTCAACATCCTATGGAATCCTGGGGTTTGCAGTTTCTGGAGGGACCTCAAAGGCCATCCTCAAAGGCCCCTCCCGAAACTGCAAACCCCAGGATTCCATAGGATGTTGAAAGTGGAATCATCGCGCTACAAGAGCGTAGTGCGGAAATGGCCTTAGTCATGGACAGATTTGGATCCAGCAGACTGAAAGACATTTTAAAAACCTCCAATGGAATAAATTCCTCTTAAATAGCCTCAAAGCCATGGAAATTTACTTGGCGATAAGGACTGCACTAGTTCACACACATTACTCCTTGGTTCCTTTCTTGGTTTTCCATTCAATTGAAATCAAACATTCAGTGCAGGATTCTTCCCAATGGCTCCAGTTTTTGCACAGATCAAACAAAGCATTTCTCATTCTACACTGTCTGAACGCTTGACCCTTCCTCTGATTTAAACACACTCCCTCCATCACCACACCAAAAGCATATACACATGCAAGCACTATATCCTTTTATTCCCCCCTCCTACTCTCATCAAATTTTATCTTCCTGCTGACTTAACTTCAGTGGAATGATATGAAAGACATCTCGACACATCTGCTCCCTCTGATTAGGCAGATGAGAATAAGGCTTGTCACTCAAAGTTTCCCCCTCAGTCTAGTTTTAAGGGATCTGTCTTCAAAAGGTTCAAGCATGGGTTGGGCATGTGAGATTTGAATGTCCTTAGTGGAAGAAAAGAAATAAAATGTCTCTCATTTATTCATAGATAGATAGATAGATATGAAGGAAGTTAGTAAGTTAAAAATAACTTTGAAATGGAATGCAACCCTTGCACATTCAGAAAAGCATCAAAATATTAGCATGGGAGATGTACCAACCCACAGGATCCTTTCATACGACACAATTATAGCACCGTGATTCCACTTTAACAGCATGGTTCTACCCTACTGAATCCTGGGATTTGCAGATGAGGAAGCAGGATACAGTAAGGTCATTTTTGCACTGGACTGATATAGCGCTATAATTCCACTTGCAACATCCTACGGAATCCTGGGGTTTGCACTGAACTACAGCCTTGGAAACTAAGGCCATTTCCGCACTAGCCTGTTATAGTGCGATGATTCCACTTTCAACATCCTCTGGAATCCTGGGGTTTGCAGTTTCAGGAGGGGCTGGCTGGCCCCTCCTGAAACTGCAAACTCTAGCATTTCAGAGGATGTTGAAAGTGGAATCATCGCACTATAACAGGCTAGTGCGGAAATGGCCATAGGTTTGATTCTCTGCTTGGCCATGGAAACCCCCCTGGGTGACGTTGGGCATGTCACACACTCACAAAAGAACAACAAATAACTAAAACTAAGCTGAGCTACACTAAAACTCTAACACACTATTAAAATAATAATCTATTACCATAAACACAACCTAACTAAACACAAAAGAATTCTGATCTGATGCTAAAAAAACAAAATGTAATGAAAAAGAAAAACTGGGGTTTCTTCTTCACTTCCTGTTTTAGACAAAGCCCCCTCCTTGGCTGAAAATGGCCAGATTGGCCAAAAAAAATACAGTACGTATGCTCTCCACCCCCCAAAGGGGACTTTTTTGGGGGAAAGCTTTTTTTGATCCTAGTAGGTCCTGTGGGGACAAAAATTACTCTAGGGGTTACACAAGGGCTGCTGCCCACACTTTTGGCCACTCTGGCTCTACCCAGGGCAGCTGAGTATGGAAATGTGATTTCCTTATGGCTGATGTACTCAGTACTCCTCAAACTGTCCTACAAATCTCCAGCGACAAAGTACTTTCCATAGTAAGCAAAGAAACAATCAGCCGGAGAAGAGAGAAACTGGGACATTTCCAAAGTGGCTGAGAAACGGGATGATGGAGAAGTAATCAGAATTGTCCTTGCCGAATTGAGACATCTGGTAGGAGTATGTCTTTTAGATATTAGGAGAAATTTAGAAAGACAGCCCAGATATTCAGTCCCCGGGTGATAGTGGTGGTGAAGATCCAATTGATGCCAGTGCTGTTACAGTAGGGTTTTTTGGGGGGAAGGAGAAGCAAGTTCTAAATATTTGAGTTAACAGTAACTTAGCCATCCAGATGAATAAGTCACAGTGACCTTGAACACTCAAAGTGTACCCATGTAATATATATATATATATATATATATATATATATATATATATAAAAAACTTGTCTAGAATGTGCTAGACAAGCACAAGACAGATGGATAATGGATTAGGACGTTAGCCAGACAACACTTAGAACTGTCTGGTATTGGGTGACGTGGGACTGTCAGGCAGGCAAGAAAAGCCTGATCCATCACGGTCCCCTCTTCTCGCACTCTGTTCTCATACTGCCTTGTTGGCTGTGGCTTGCAAACTTGTAGTTGTTGTCCCTCCCTTCCTATTTCTCTCTGGTTTTTTTCCCCCTTCTGCAAAGGAGTTCTCTGATCAATGAAGCTTGCAGCTGCCAAGCAAAAGAAAGAAAGAAAAGGGGGAGAGACTCCCCTCTTCTCAGCAGAAGACATGGCAGGCTGTACTCTTAAAGGAAATAAATCAGATCCAAAAGGGCAAGAAAGCTCACTAACAAATTAGACTGCACTAGTCCTATAAACTCATCCTTTGCCCTGCAGAGTAGCCTGCTGTGAGCAGATAAGCTAAAACCGGGAGTTCGTTATCACTAGCAATATTTTGTCCTACCTCATAAAAATTTGACACAGTTGGAGTCGAACTAATTGAGAGAGCAGAGATAGGGGCATGGAAGGGATTTCAAACGTAATTAAAGAGTGATCCTAAAGGGGGTTCGCAGAAGGAAGAACAGCTCAAAGCCAGGAGAACGCTGGAAGGTTCAAAGCTACTCCCCAAAAGTGACCTTTAATAAGGATGAGCAAGTGTGTATTAAACTGGAACAAAAGGCTCTTAAATGCTTTGATGGGAAGAGTCCACACAATCTTCAAGTTCAGAGGTATGAAAATGTGCAAGGGCTAATAGGGACGTCTAACACTTCAGTCTTTTGTGCTGCTGTGTGTGTGGGTGTAGAACAGAATAAAAGATTGCTGACCTCATATTGTATCACAGTTTCACTGGAGGGTAAGCCTGGTGTTTTGGCTACAGTCATGTTGGCTATATGGAACCAGAGGTAACATGGGGTGAATAATTTCCAGATCTGTGGAAAAACTGTGAGAAAGTGCTCTTCTAATGCTCTTCCTGTAGGCCTCATAGTGGCATCTAGCCAGCCACCATGAGAAACAAGAGCAGGATTCTTATATTCTTAGGCTGTAGAATCAACAACCCATCCAGCAACGACATGTTCTTCAACTATTCTAGTTTATCAGGAGCAGTAATAGTTAATCCTCTGCTGTCTCACTTTCTCAGCTTCTTAAAAATGGCCCAGTTTCTCTCTCCTCTTCCCACTTTTGTCTCTCCTCTGTTTTCTTCAGTTGCTGCAAATAGCAGTGATATGTTTAAGACTTTTACTCCAAGCCTCAAGTCAAGTCTCAAGTCCCTACCTTCAAGTCTCAAGTTGAGTTTCAAGTCTTTGCAAGATACTTTCAAGTCAATTCTCAAGTATGGAAGCCAATTTATGAAGTGGGGAAAAGGATCCTTCTTATGTCCCATTATTGAAGCTTCAAAAGCTTTAGAAGGAAGGATCTTTCCCTGTGCTTTAGGGTTGAGTCTTGCCTTCTGTTGTTGGGAAAAGTTCCAGAAGGCTCCTCTGATATGCAGTAGGGACAGGCTGCCAGGCAAACCTCAACCCCACTTCAAGCCTGTTGCCTAATACATTTGCTATTCCAAGTTTCAGCCTTGAGACAGATCGCCGCATGACAAGTAGGCAAAAAGAGATGGAAGCATTGTTCAAAGTTATAAGGTTTCCAGATGAATGTGTTATGTTACTGAACCAAGAGCAGCAAGACATTCACTAAAAATATACAAGTCACAAGTCGAGTCAAGTCAGTATGTCATTTATTGCCAAGTTGAGTCCAAGTCTAGTTACTGAAATGATCTGAGTCCAACCTGAGTCCAAGCCAATTGATTCGAGTCTACATCACTGCAAACAGAGTCAAACTCCAAAAGTAGTTTGCCTTCAGCTAGTTCTGCAGGACAGAGAGGAGACCATGGAGTCTTGCCCTTTCCAGGAATCTCATTAGTTTTATTTTGTTTTGTTTTTAGGCTTCCCTAAACACAGAACATAAATCCCATCGTTTTTCTGATTAAAATAGCAGTTCTCCATGTTCTTCCCCACTAGTAACTTCTCTCTTCTTGTTGCCCGGCCGCATCTTTCTGACCATACTCTACTGTTGCTCAGCCACACATGACCTGATCCATTTCCACACTACAGAGTTAAAGTGCTGCTATTCCACTATTAACCTCCTATGGAATTCTAGGGTTTGTAGTTTAGGGAAGGGCACTTCGAATTCTCAGCCAAAGAGCTCTTTGGTCTCAGTAAACTGCAAACCCCAGAATTCCACAGGGCGTTGAAAGTGGAATAGCAGCAGTTTAACACTGTAGTGCGGAAATGGCCCTGGTTTGCATCTGGGAAATGTTGGAAGACATGCAATGGAGCCTGGCTATATTGCAAAAATTACCATGACTCCTACTTGTTTGTCAGTAGATTCAAGAAAAATGGAAGTACTTTGCACAATGTACAACTCACTTCTGGAATGACACCTTTCCCCAGCTATAATTAGCACTATGGGTTTGTTAGCACTGATAATCAACAGATTTTTCTTTAAAAAAGTCAACTTGGTCCTTAAAAAAAAAAAAAAAGATCTAGGAGCCAAGATGACTAGACTGAGAATGTCATACTTTGGACATACCATGAGAAGACATGACTCACTTGAAAAGACAATAATGCTTGATAAAGTAGAAGCTAGGAATTAAAGAGGAAGACTACACTGCAGATGGATAGACTCAGTCAAGGAAGCCATCATCCTGATTCTTCAAGACCTTAGTGGGGCTGTTGAAATAAGGTCTCTCATTCATGGGGTTGCTGAAAGTTGAAGGTGACTTGACAGCAGTTAACAACAATATATGATTCACTTCTGTCTAAAATAGCTTTTGCAATCATAGCTGGCAAATTTGCAATAAAAGCTTTGCAGGAAGGAAGAAGCAAATACAAGCAATTATGATTATTATTAATTTCAGCAAGCATACAACACATTATCAACAAAGCAAATGCATCTACTGGCTAGATTGTATTTATACGGAACAGTTTGCCTTTTCATATATTGTGATTGATCTCCATTTATCAATGATATTGCTTTAACTGTTTTTTTCCCTTTTATTTATAGCTGTGATTAATCTTGATAATGTAGCATTTGTAGAAAAGAACCATATTACTTACCCTTCTTTTTTCGCCCAAAAATTTATTGTGCATTAAAAATGAAAGATAGTTTATGATCTGAAATTCCACTGAAGCTGTCATAAAAGTATACTGAGATATGCATATTTGTTTGTTAGCAATATTACTCTATTCAATCAACAGCACTGTTTTCCCGTTTACCACAGTTGATGTGGCACAAGAGATTAACTGAGAGATTTCTTCTAATCCATACAAAGCTCTGGGAAACTTTAATAAACTGCAAGGATGAAGACTTTCAATTCTTATTCAAACACCCCAGTGCTCAATGCACCAAACTAGAATATACTTTAATATTGTAGTTCTTCAAATGAGAGATGATTTCTTAAGGAGAAAATTTTAGGATATGGTACAACTTCACGCCACTTACCTAATGATTTCCACTTCAGACATTAAAATAAACATTTGCTTTCCCCAACCATTGACCCCCAACAGTTGTGATGCTATAACAGAGGATTACGCCAGCTTCGTCTCATACTAGAAAACTTTGATTAATGACCATGTTGTTTTAAAGGAGGAATAAATCAGTTTCAAATCTGGTGTTGTATCCATAATCATTGCTTGTGTCTTGGCTCATTCAGTAGAAAAATATCTCAACAAAAAAAAGTAAGCTGTTTATTTTTTAACATTGATTTCAGATCTTTTGATTTTATATCTTGGAGCAAAGTAGAATCACCTTCCTTGGATAAAGAGGTAACTGCAGATTTCACTATAGTGAAACAGTTCTGCTAATCTTTTTCAAGACAATGTTCTTTTCCCAGGATGTTCAGCAAGGTTGTGTGTCCTGTGATGGAAACAATTGGCTTGGAAAGAAGAAGAAGCAACTTCAAGGCAGGAAATGGGAGCAGAACAACAGCTCTGTCCATTTCCTTTTTATCACAGAGAGGTGGATATCATAAGGTGTAGCCATAATGGTAGATTACATGAACTGTGTGCTGGTGGTCCAGGAGTCAGTTCTTAATGTTTCAAATTAAAATGAATTGGTGGCTAGTAGCAGCAAAGACCTTCTACTTGCTCTAGGAAACTCAGGTTTTCACTGGCTAGAAAGCACTGGGCTTAGTCTGTATTGGCACAATGCAACTCCCTATGTCCCTGTTTCGCTAAATAAAACAATCAGGTGGGAACAGTTGATGGAAAACACTTTTGCTTAAAAGAATGGAGAGCCAACTTCTTTCAGAAGGGTTGAGATGATCAGACATGGTAGGACGGAGCTTGAGGTTCAGGAAAGCACCCACCCACACAAACACACAAAGCCCCAAATGATCATAAATAAATCAAGGACCTGTGCTGCGTTGCTAAATGTTCCAATTTTATGCCAAACAGATTATGAGGTTGCTGTTCTGGAAACATCACAAGGAACTAAATTTTTAAAAGCGCCTTAGTAAATCAGATCTGTTAACATCATGTTTGTCTTTGAAGGGAGAAAGCCCTACACATATTGCCTCTAATTTGTTTTAAATGCTTAAAGAACTCTTCAGTATTCACTTTGATCAGCAAGTAAGCTTTTTTTAAATATCCCTTAGGCCAAAAAAGGAAGGAAGGAAGGAAGGAAGGAAGGAAGGAAGGAAGGAAGGAAGGAAGGGAAAGGGAAAGGGAAAGGGAAAGGGAAAGGGGACGGGGGAGGGAGAGAAGACCGTGGAGCATTTACTCCCAATTTATCTTGCTGAAGTTTATGCTGTACATGTACCTCTGCATGTTGCCGTATACAGTACTCTGGTGGTAAATAAATTGGAGATGCTCTTCAATAATGATTGTCATAGCCAATTAGAGTCTGTAAATGCAGCTATGTGTGTTGTTTCATGTCAAGAAATTCACCAGGATTTTTTTTTGAGAGTGGTAAAGCTAGTGGAAGCCAGTTTGGTGTAATGGTTTGACTGCAGAATACGACCCTGGAGAGCAGGGTTCGATTCCCTGCTTGGCCATGGAATCCCACTGGGTGACTTTGGGACCATTACTGACTCTCAGCCCCAGAAAACCCAGTGATAGGGTTACCATAAGTCAGAAACAACTTGAAGATGCACAACAAGAACAGCAAAGCTAATGGGTCTTAATTGACCATTAAAAACAAAACCATTCCAAATGCTAATGTAGAGACACCACAAACATTATAGCACTGCTAAGAAAATAGCTTTCATCTCTGAACCTTCAACGATTGCAGCTCAGCTCAGAAGAAACAGGGGACGGATGGCAGGTGAAATCATCATTGCTCTTAATCAAAACAACCATGTGCCATGACACTAAGAGTCCTAGCTCCACTACAACGCATGCTGATTGGGTTCCCAATGATGCTACAGTTGGTGAACCTGAATTGGTGAGTCAAGGTAGTCTGTTGAAGGCACATGGTTTACTTTCTGAAGATCCTGTTCAAGGTTTCTAGAAAAGCAGAAACCATCATGTTTTATTTATGACAATGAAGATTGTCAAAATTAGACTTGTTATCACTACATGTTTACTTATATTTATCTATGTCTTGGGTATTACTCAAAGAAGCCATGTAATGCAATTTTCTACAATTCATTTGAGAAAAGACAGTCACACTTTTCAGCCTTATAATTAGGGGAAAAAACCTGCTGAGGATAAATTGAATGCATTAAGAAATTAGCATACCATTAAAAGACTGATCATTACAATTTACTGAATTTCCATTTCAAGGAATTCTATAAAAAGACAGAGAACGCAACACTGGTTATTTCTGGTTTTCCATCTGGAAGACTCAGCATTGAAAGAGGCTCTTATGTGAGAGCAAAACTCTTAAAATATTGCTACTGACTGTCTCGGTGATGTGTGACGAACTCTGTGAATTTCATACAAAACCATCCACTGCTATCGAAGCAGGTCAAGCTCACTGATGTGGCAGACATCCATAGCTGATGGAAACAGAACAGATGATTGTCAATGCAGTATCTGTCTATGCTGTATTGTCTTCTGCATGTGAAACCTCCAGCTGTATTTGGCCAAGTGAATGTTGATAGCTCACAAACAATCCAGAGACTCATACCAGAATGCTGACAAATTTCTCTTTGAATGGGCCGATTTTGTATCTGGACAGCCGCTGTGAAGTGTTTCTGACAGAACCGATTTCTATTGTGATTCTGTTGGGGATAAAATAATATATCCAAAAAGTCACAATGAAGCACAAAGAGATGACCCACACATTGACTGAGATCCTACATTGCTTCAAAGGAGTGCAAATATCTCTTGGCAGAGTGACTTTACGCAGTCCCTAAACTGAATGTCAGTGTAGCACAAGGCATGTGGATCAACGGTCAATGCACATGGCTGGGAACCCATTATTTACCTACAATGCACTATGCGCAAAGGCAATGCATAGAGGCAATGCACACTTACAAGCTACTCTGTGGCATTTAAAGTACTACCACGTACACAATGGTCTCTCTCACACACAGCTCTGCTTATGCTGCCCTCAGCTCCATATGAGCATGGCACATTGTCCAAAAAAACCCACTCCATATGCACAGTGCAACTCACACCTGCATAATTCACTAACAGGATGCCAGCCATTTCATTCATTTATGATCTCTGTCAAGTGATTGATTAGCCCTTAGGAGTGACATGGAAAAGCCAAGATAGGTGGATACACATATACACCCTCCCACAAATGTCTCAAGGGTCATGTGAATCGCCTCTGATAAAAGAAATCAACAAGAATTATATCCTTTTATTCACTGCCTCCCAAACTCTTCAAACAGTAACAAGTGTAGGGTATTCATTTTATAACCTGAGCCATTCCAGTGGCATCAGACTGGTTTCTTCCCAGAGTTCCACAAGTTTTGCATGTGGTTTTTCTTCCAGCTAAGAAATGAAGGATGACTGTTTATACAACCATTTCCCTGTTTTCAAAATGAAAATAGCTACTTTTAGCTAGTTAAAAAATGACATCTGAATGCTACAAGCTATTGTCTGCTGGGGGGAAAAAAAAGTCTCCGAAGTCTCTTACTGTCCAGACTCAACATCCATAACAGAGCATGAGGTAGGAACATGTGCCATGGATAACTCAGTATTTCAACTATATGATATCCTACCTTTCCCTCTGTCATATGCCATAACCATAAAAATAACTTTAACATCTAGATAACTGCAGAAAGGAGCAAAATTATCCTCCATTAAATTACAACTATAGGGTGACGTTGTTATACCTTTCATGCTGGGAAAGGAATTAATTACAATGAACTACATACTGGTGAAGAGTGCCAGCACAGTGGAGTGGTTTGAGCTTTGGACTACGATCCTGGAGATGTGAGTTGGATTCCCCGCTCCGCCATGGAAAACCACTGGGTGACACTGCGGGTGTCACGCACTCTTAGCCCCAGAAAATACTGTGATAGGTTTGCCTTAGAGTCACCATAAGTCAGAAATGACTTGATGGCACACAACAACAACTTTATCACTGATTTGTGCTGGATTTAGAAGTTATCTCAGCCTTTTTACAGACTCCTTCCCTTCCCTTTGGAAGCTATTTGTGGCAATCCTCTATATTTGGTTTATGGCTTGGGTGGAGCAGCATTTGCTCTTTGAGAGACAGAAACCCAAAGCCCCCGTTAGGCCATTTCTGCACTAGACTGCTATAGTGCTATTATTCCACTTTCAACATCCTATGAAATCCTGAGGTTTGCAGCTTAGGGAGGGGCCTCAAAGGTTCCTCCCTAAACCACAAACCCCAGGATTCTATAGGATGTTGAAAGTGGAATAATAGCCCTTTAACAGTCTAGTGCAGAAACGGCTTTCGACATGCAGGACTAGCAGCACGTTCCTTTAGATTCCAGATACTGTAAAATAAAATTAAAAAAAGGCAAAACACCAAGGGAATTAAATTCACCTTGGAGGTTTAGGCTTGCGGTGCAGATCTGTATATACCAGTGTGACTTGACTCAGGAATTTTCTCAGTTGCAAAGGTTAGTAGCAGCATGAATTGATTTTAGAAGTTTAGCAGGAGCAGAGATTGATTTTTAACTGCTCTCATTTTATTATTCACTTCAACATTACATACTTGCAGGTCAGGCAAAAGTTAAATGTTCAGAGAATTGTACAGTCGGCATAAACGCTTCAATATTTCTCCTTTTTCGGTGGTCTGTAGGATGCTTCCTACGCTTCATTGTTCAGGTGAGGCAACTAAGATAGTTTAGATGCAGACCTAAAAATGCAGTGTGAATGTGAGGGACTGGCAGGGGGGGTATCAGTTTGGTTCACATCTTTGTTCACAACTTTTGCGCTTTCAAACCCACACAAATTGAAACGCCATTGTCCTTTAAAATTCACATTGCTCCTATACAAAGAAAAAATGCATACATTTGTGAAAATAATGTTAAAAAATACATTATATTTGGGAAACTGCTCACAAAAGATGCATATATTAGGCAAAAACTGCAACACCACCCATCTATTAGGAAAAATGCGTAGAGGAACACATAATTTTCATCTGAACGTCAAAGTGTGGGAGAAACCGAACCTTATACTGGAGAAACAAAATCTCAGAGTTCAGGATGAATAAATGTTAGATCTTTAAAAAAAAAGACTTTAAGAGAAACCCCAAAGTGATAATCATCCATACCTGTAAACTCATTAGACTGTAGTGATTAGCTACAATTCCCTATAAAAATGTATACATACTCTGCATTTAGATTACCAAGTCTTAGCTTAATTGATCAAGATACCATGAGCCTCTTGAAAACACAAACATATCTCTCTCCTGCCTTCACTGGTGAGGAAAGAAAATCAGGAAGCTGTAGTTAATAGTATCTTCCCACGACCTTCAAACTTGGAAATGTTGGTTAATGGCCTCCAAATAAGCCAGGATATGAAGCTAAACTGCAAACCCCGGGATTCCATAGGCTGTTGAAAGTGGAATCATAGCGCTATAAGAGTCCAGTGTGGAAATGGCCTGAGACATGGCCACAATATTTCAGACATATAGCTGATAAGAGATTATTGACATAGTTCAGTAATTCATGTGAAATTTCTTCTTCGGAGTTGATATCACAGTTGATATCTCTCTAAAGAGCGTGTTATGTAAAAGCACTCGAATGAAAATATGTATATTGCTTTGAATTTAATTTCTACCTAACCACTTAAAAGATTACCTTGACATACTCTGGTCTGCTTGTTTTTCCTTTTTTGAATCAAATAAAATGTTTCACCAGTATGAAATCAAGAAACAGGGGTATACAAAGAAATGCTACTACTGAAAGCAAAGATGTTTGCTTTTCTTCCCAGATTTATGAAGAAGTCTGCACTCTACTATGGCCTCAAGGCCCCTCCCTAAACTGCAAACCCCAGGATTCCATAGGATGTTGAAAGTGGAATAATAGCACTATAACAGTCTAGTGTGGAAATGGCCTTTGTCTCCAGACCACATTTTCTTTCTGTGTGCTCCTTAGTCCATTGTCACGCTCTCTTTAGATTAGCTCAGACTTCTATCCCCATTTCTGACATTTTCTTCCGAAAGCACTTAGAAGCGTCAAAATGTCCACGTCCTTTTTTTTTTTTTTTGGTTAAGTAATGGCACGTTATAGATTTTTCTGAGATCACTGACATACTCAGAGATACCTTTCTAAACCAAGATGTACAGCTTGGCTCCAAGCCCATAGTTCATAAGATTAGGATTATTGAAAAGACTCATTTAGAGGAGGGTGAAGGTTGCCGAAAGAATTTTAAACTAAGATGGGCTTGTAGGACTTGTCAGGGTGAATTTGACGTTGAAGATTAAGCTCCTTGTGTCTGAGATGCTGTTTAAATTGGGTGAAAATTTTCTGGCAGGTTTCTGTCCGCAGTGGAGGGGAAAATGTTACTCTCATCATGTCTATTGTTGAAAGTTTGACTATCAACCATCCGTTTTAGCTTCAGTTCCTTCCTGATTTGTTTTCCAGAAGTTTGTCCCTACAGAGACTCAGCAGAAAGGAAAGGGAGGAGAGAGAGAATGAGAGAGTGAGAAAGGAAATACAAACAGAAGAGAAGAAAGGAGGGGACAGATAACAATGATTGCACTCAAAACTTCTTTCTATGTCTTCTTTGTTCAGAAGAAAACAAATCTGAAGACAAATCTATGGATTCTGTGGGCAGCAAACCGTCATGTAGGAACGGGGTGGGGGAGGCAGAGAGGTGCTTTGCCCCGGGCGGAAATGTTTTTGGAGTGTCCTGGCTTCTAGCATGCCCTGGTCATGCCCCACACATTGTGGTCACACCCCATGCACCATGGCCATGCCACATGTACTGTGGCCATGTCCCACGCACCATAGCGCCCCTGCCCCCCGCCACACACTCCAAGCTCCACCACTGGCTGCAAACACTTCTTAAAAGTGTTTCTGTCTAGAGTACTTACGGCATCAGAAAAAGAACAGTATGGTTTCTCCTTTTGTTGTCCTGCTTGCGAAGCAACCACAATCTTGAGTAGATTTAAGTTATTTGTGATATTTGTGCTTTTGTATTGGAAAATACTGTTCCACCCAGGCATTCTCTTCACACTGCCATTAAAGCAATGGGTGCTTAAGGCAGTATAAAGCCTTCTTCCATGGATCTGTTCTATTCACGGTGTTTCTCAAGATCCCTCCCCTCAATTTGTTCAACCATAGATTGCAATGCACGGTTATCAAAAATGTATCCAGGCAAACAGATCATATGAAGCTTCCAGCTGTCTGGGGTCACACAGAGACTCCTCTCTGTCTCTCCTTCTCTTCTCCATCTTTCTTCAGGATGTTGAGTTTCACCTCCACCGAGCTCTTCCTCTAGCCAAAACTTTCTTTCAGGAATTCAGGACTTAGACAGACTTTGTATATATATTTAGAACGTGTGCTTCAATGGCAAGAGTAGTAGTTGTATAAATAGTTCTCTTTTGCCCTGTTTTATTGTCATCTCAGAGGGATACAGAAGAGACTCAGGGCAATCGCTGCAAACTTTGCTAAAGGAGAGACTGACTGTTAACGAAATCAGTCTTCATCTTTCCCAAAAAGGGCTTAAGAAACTACCCCAGTCCAATGCTTTGTAATACGTTCCACCATGTCAAATTTCCTACTCCTGGGACTCCCACCCCAACATCTTGTGAGAATAAGTAAGTAAGATGTAGTTCAATCTTCATCATCATCTAGGTATACTTCACTTACAAAGCCTCTGATGAAAGAAGCTCCATTTTACAAAGTCTTTTCCGGCTTGATCAGCCTACCCTTTTGCTCTTTGTTCTCTGTCCAGCTGGGAGTATTTTTAGTGGCATTGGGAAGATCATGAAGGAGGGCTGGCGAACAAACAGTTGGACACAAGAAGGCCTTCTCCTGTGTCCTCATCACTCATGGCTGGAAGCGTGGTGGATAAGAGAGAAAGTCCTCCCCTGAAAATTGTAAGACTCCAGCAGGTTCATATGGAGAAATATAAATATTCAGATATTCTGGATCTAAGCTGTCTAACTTTATAATCAGCACTGTGAAATGTGGCCAGAGACAGAAAAGTTCATGGCTATTAGATCAAGACGCTGACTTCTCCCAAATACAAGCAAGTCCACTACCTCTTATTGACCAAACCTTACAATCCAGCCCCCTCCTCTTCTCCTACTTCTGTTTAAAGCAAAACAAATCAATCAATCAACATTGTGGGAATATTCGGTTGCTTGTGTAATTAGCCATTCATCTTGAAAGCGCTGAGACTTCTGAACAATATGTTGGGAATGAAATTGCGATCTGAGCAGTAGCATTGCTTTTAGGCTTACAGGATGGCACAGATACTGTCACAGTAACTGGCTATGGGCTTTCTAGTACCATTTGTGCATTTGGCAATGCGGAGGTTTCATTGTTAAGCATTATACACACATAGTCCCAACAGTGTGTGATCTTGCTATAGTAGCTAGAGTCTTCCATGCCTTTTTTCCATTATGTTTGACATTAACTCTTTCTCATTGCATTGTCCATGATAATTCTCACACAAAACTTCACCATTTATAGAAATGTCCATAACTTCTTTTACTTCATAATCTAAAGAAGCAATTTGGGGCTATAATCAATACCTATCCCTGGTGATGACATGCAACTGAAAAGAGCAATATGTAGGTCATCCTTTCTCAGAATTTTTCCCCCCAGTTCAAAAACACAGGCCTTTTGCTATGAGAGCTCGTAAAATGGCTGGGCTGTTTTTCTCCCCAATTCTCCTTTCCTGATAGTTTCTGCAGACACATGAAAAGCACATTTCCCCTTTCCAAATGACTATCACAATACCATCTATTGTGGAACAGAGATCACTTCCTCCAAATTATTCCCCCATTCTCTTGGTTTTTGCAGAGACATGAGAAGCATTTTTTCCCTTCCCAAAATGGATGCAACAACACCTTCTTGTGCTGTTGGTAGTACGTATCATCTCCTCTAAGTTATCTCCCCGCATTCCTTTTGTTCTCCTTTGGATCAGCTGAGATTGCTGTACTATCTTTTTGCCCTTTTGAAGTAGCAAGTCCTTCATTCTTTTAGAGAATCTTTTCACTAGGATCTGAAACACAGATCTCTAAAATGCAACTCCTTTTCTATCACCAGATTCACTGAACCCAGCCTATTCTTACAAGGCTCTCAGTTGTTCCAGGCTTCTGAGCTCTTTGAGAGAAGCAAGACCTCTCATAAAGCACTGAAAAGGGCCAGAAAACTACATGCGGTCCCTTCAGCGAAGGTAAATAGTTTATAAACACTGGTTGGTGCTTCCTCTGTAGCACAAGGCACTGAACCTACCTGCACTGTTCTCTCCTTTCTGCGGAGTTCTTTGGTCAGGCAAAAGGAAGCCAATATTTCACTTCATTCAGGTCTCACGGTGAGACTATTAATGCTGAAGTCTTCTGCAAAAGGTTCTGCCAGGTTCTTTCTCTTGTAACATGTGTGGGTTTAAAACATACCATCTAACACCAACTCGTGGAACGTTCACAAAGATAAACAAGAAATATTAAGGGATAGTAAATTAAGTTGAACACCACCTGAGGACTAAATGATATAATCACATTAGCCACATGAAGAGAATGGAGACTCAAAGGGGAAAAAAAAAAAAACCTTTACCATAATCATCTACATCCAAGTCTTCCCCTTTATGCTCCCTTTTCCATGAACAAGATTTTTATTTATAATTTCTTTCACAGCAGAGAATCTACTGAATATCCATATAGTGGGTCCCCCGTATCCATGAGGGACATGTTCTTCGGCCATTTCTAGCCTACACTGTTCTAATGCTATTATTTCACTTTTAACCTGCTGTGGAATCCTGGGATTTGCAGTTTAGGGAGGGGCATTTCGAATTCTCAGCCAAAGAGCTCTTTGGCCTCAGTAAACTATAAGCCCCAGAATTCCACAGGAGGTTGAAAGTGGAACAATAGTGCTATAACAGTATAGTGCGGAAATGGCCCTGCACTCACTATGGATGGCAAAAAATGCAGATAATAGCAAATGCAATTGCTTTGTTTGCTTCCATCAGGCCTGGAGGAGCTGGAGCTGACAGGTGAGGAAGCAGAGCAGTTGGCCAAGGCCTTCCAGGCGGAAACATGACCGAGTGGGCCATATACAAGGCTGAAGCGGTGCCACTAGAGGATCTGTGGAGTGTGGGTGCCGGAGAGGAAAGGCCATCTGGAAGGCTAGCAAAAGTGGCAGCGGCAGAGCAGTTTGCCCTCTGCAGCTACCCAGCCTCTGCGTGGGAGCAAAAGAGGCACAGAGAACGATGAGCACCTTGCCTCTGGTATGCTGTGTGGGTGGGAAGAGACAAGGCTGAGAGAGAGGGGAAGAAGAAGAGGCAGCAACAAGGTAAACAAACAGATAGCAGTAAACTGAGGGGACAGGGTGGTAGAAAGGAAGCACAGCCAGCCAGCCATGCACCGCCAAAATGCTGGGCCAGAGGAGAGAATGAAGGAGAGAGAGAGTTAAGTGCAGGAGGGTGGAAGATGGACAGAAATAGAGGCAAGGACGACAAGAGAGGAAACTGACTGGGGACAGAAGGAGGACAGGAATTGTGAGGAGAGCTGCCAAATAAAGAAGGAGGGTTGCAAGGGGCAAAGAAGGAAAAGGGGCAGGACTATATCACAGCGTGGATAACTGAAATTGCATATATCAGTTGGCCAGTTATGGGGGACCTTCTCTATTTTGAAAAGCAGGCTTGTAAAATATCTTTTTTAAAACGGACAATTCCTTTGTACCTTTGCATAATGCATCCTAGGCTTGCATTGTTCACTGGTAATAATGAGACACAGAGCACCGCTTTTTGTGCCTGCTGCTAGCAAGTGATGGGGAATACACCAAGCCACATTGTTGAACAGGAATAAAAAAGAACGGTGTATGTCTATTCCTGTTTCTCTCTCCCCTCCCCGGTGCATTCTTATTCCTTTGCTTCTTTTGTTTTGTTTTTCCTGAAACACACAACTGTTTAGATCAAAGATGTTATCTGTAAGCAAGCCACAGGATTTCTGATGACTGACATACAATTTTATTCGAGCTATGTGAAAAGAAAGATTGGGGGTGGGGGGAGGCATTATAAAACTGTTGCAGAAAATGCACACACAGGCATACTGTCCTGATCTAATACCCCCTCTCTTCTTCTCTTGATCTTCTCCATGAAAGCTCTTCCTCGGCTTGTCAGCTTTTTGCACACAGCATAAAGTAAAACCCAGTGCTAATTGCCAAATCAGTTCAAGATATATATATACATAATTAGAGACAAAACAAGCCCATAATAGCAGTATTACTATTCACGGCAGCTAGCATATTCTGACCTCCGTGTTCAACTCCTCCATCCTTTTAGGTAAGGTAACCAACAGGGCCACTTTTATTGTGAGCTGATCTCCCAGAATATTTGAAAGAATTTTCCACTGGAATCCACCCTGGCCACAGGATAGCTAATCCCAACAACACATCCCCCTTCCAATCCCTTCCCCACAATGACAACTGTTAATAATTTTAAAAATCCATTGCACTTGATGTAACACATTTAGCTTCACATCCAGTTGGCCCAAGGATGTTACGCTTTGCCTGTCACCATGGCTCAGTTTCCCCACAATAAACCCACTTATGCTCATGTAAAAGGCAGACAACATGCAGCCTGCCAGGGACAGATAGACTAAAATATTTCACTGCCTGCGATGGAACAGAAAATGGTGTCCGTTTCCCCCCTTCGTGTTACTCATCCAAGTCAAGGAGCATAGTACCGAAAGCCAGCCAAGTTATTTTGGCACGGGAGGCAGAAAATTCCACAAATGTCTCTGCCCATCCCTGGCAGTAGAAATACAATAATAACAAAGTAAATAACTGGTAATTTGCTGCCCTTTCATGACATCCAAAATCTGCTATTCCGAGGTGGCTCCTTCATTCAGATTAATACTAGGGCTGACCCTGCAGCCTGGAAATTCCCTATGTTTGTTCTGCCTGCCGGAGACATGGGTACTTCTTTTCACCGGCAGTTCCGTTCCTACTGCCTGTGGAGGCATCACACTGAGACAGGCTGCAGAGATACAGGGCAGAAAATTGTCAATCATTTCTCTCTCATTCATCTCTCTGGGCTAACTGGATGGGGATGGGAAGGAATCAACTGTCAGTGACTGGTGGGAAAGAAAAGGAAAGAAAGATTTATTTAAAAAATACTATGCCGCTCAGTCCCATAAATGTAGGATTTGATCTGTTGTCACTCACTTCCGGTAAGGTAATACCAGAGCCTGGGAGAAGTTGCTTTTTTGATTACAGCCCCCAGAATCCCCCATGGCACAGCTGGAGGCTATGCTCCCTAAGGGATTCTGGGAGTTTTGGGTCGTTCAAAAAGATAACCTGGCCAGGAAAGCCATTGGAAGCTGTTATCAAAAAAGAGAAACCCCCCCTCTCCCATTGATTCATTTAGTTCATCCTATGTTGGTAAGGCTTCAGATGAAGAAACCCAGGGCTTTTCCACACTACATTGTTACAGTGCTATGATTCCACTTTCAATATCCTATGGAATCCTGGGGTTTGCAGTTTAGGGAGGGGCCTTTAGACTTCTCAGCCAGAGAGCTCTTTGGCCTCAGAAAACTACAAATCCCAAAATTCTACAGAAGGTTGAAAGTGCAATAATAGCACTACAGCCGTGTAGGGCGGAAATGTCCCCAAATGGGCTCCAGAGGAACCAATTGCTACAGAATCTCTCACTATTTAGCAAAGTAGCTGTCCTCTGCCTTCAGAAGGCATACCAAATCTCATATGCAAATGGAAAATCTCCCTTCCACTGGATAAGGGCTGGGAGTTCCTCCTTTTTCTCTTGGGTGTGGACTGGAGTGCCAGTTTTCCCTTTAGCAAACTTTCACTCAGGCTTCTTCCAATTTAGGAGCCTTTCTCCTTTCAAACTGATGTATATCATACAGCTTGTCTGAATCCCTAATATCTCCTATGTTGTGGATGCAGGTATGAAGATTAGATGTTTAGGTTTTGGGAGCATTTAATTTTTCATTTTTATTTTGATGCACATGTTGTGGTTTGAGCTTTGGACTACATACCGGGAGACCAGAGTTCAATTTTCAGCTCAGCCATGACTTTGGCCATGTCACATATTCTCATTCCTTAGAAAACGCCATGATAGGTAAGATAAAAAAAAATGATATTTTTTTTTTATAAGCAGGAATATGGCTGCCTCCATTTTTTGGACTCCTCTTGGACTGCAGCTATGAGAATTGTCATGGCAAGCACTGTGTGCTTCAAAATTTGCCACTGTTGTGTTGTTGTGTGCCATCAAGTCATTTCCAACTTATGGCGACCCTAAGGTGAACCTATATGGGATTTTCTGTGGGCTGAGAGTCTGTGATGCACACAAGGTCACCCAACAGGATTCCATGGCTGAGTGGCAATTGAAGTCTGGTCTCCAAGGCTCAAACCATTAAACCATACTGCCCATATAAGCACTGTAGCCCAAGCAATCACTTCTAACCTGCTACAAAACTTATTTTCATAAGCTCTTTTGCTCAAGTAGTATCTGACCCTCATTATGGATATGTTAAGCTTAGCTCAGCTGGTTGACTGGCCTCAAGAGCATTTATTAAACTTTAATCACTGAATTTGTCCCAGTGGCAATCCAATATTATTCTTTTCATGTTAGGAAAATGGTAAAGGAGGTGAAAACGCATGAGGCTCTCTTAACTCGAGAATGAAAAATGACACATTTTTCTTCTAAGGGCGTTCTAAGATGTTTCCACTCCCACCGGGAAAAAAAAAAATGCATTCTGGAAAGACCAATATATGTTTTGCCGTCGTTTCAGCCCCAAGGATGCCATACTAGCTTTGCTAAAACCACATATCCTTATATATACTATCAATCTCATTATTGTTTTTCTTATTGTTTAATTAATTTATATCTTGCTTTTCTCCTACAGATTTCCCCACACCTCCATGCACGCACACACGCACACACACACACACACAGAAGTTTGGAAGTGTGATCTCAAAGCAGGGGTGGGAATTGTCTGGCCCAGGCACAAGTGCAGCCCTTTGGAGGGACGCATGCAGCATTTTGAAGATAGAGTGAGGTCCTTGCACCCCTCTAGATCCACCCCAAAACAATCAGCCCTGCAGAAAAAGAAAATCAGCCACAGGAATAATTTTTTCCTGATGGATTATTCATTAAGATACTGTTTCTGGGGCACCTCACCCTGGAACAACAGGAACAAATCATGAATTCTCCTGCTGAAAGTGACCAGGACTTGAAGTCATGTCACTCCCTGTTGTCCAAATTGGTGGCTGTGGCATCCCAAAAGGTACACTATGCCTGCTCCATCTTAAAGGTCGTGTGGCAATCTTTTGGCAATGGATTGCTTCTGGGTTCAAGTCTTCCTTTTTGCATTGAAAGGAAAGGAGGATGGGTAAAAAATTAGATCCAACTGGCCTTCCCTACACAGAGTCCTCTCCTCCCCTCTTTCTTTTACTCCACTCCATTGTCGATTTCAGCATCTCCAGAATGAAGAAGCCCATGAAATTGTTTTCCTAATTTGTTATCTTATACTTTTTTACCAGCGTGGGCACAGTTGACCTTCTCAGTCCAACCAGCTAAATTTCTCATCATCCTGACAACTCGCTCCTGCAGAGGTTTCCTGGAGGCTCATTGGAGACTCATTATATCTTTATGTAGCAATTATCGGCTGTCTGCTACCAGTTAACACTCACTTTACCTTTTCATCCTACTCCTTCAGCGTTCTCCTCCATTTCCCTCCTATTTGTGGCTCCTGTGTATGTCTTTTATATTTAACTACTAACATCTCAGAAGAAACCCACATTCTGACACATTCAGATATCATTAATGAACAGTTTGCCTTAAAATCTCTAAAAACAACCCAATACTACACACTCTGGTTGGAGTCCTGGATGGTTGAGCATAGCACAGTACTTCCCCATCCAGGACTATGCTACATGGACTATGTCCTACAGGACTATGTCCCACAGCCCTTCTGTTCTTGGTAAGAGGAGAGGAGCATCAGAGAACTCTATGGTTACATTCCCTTCTTCGTTATTGCATACTAGCATATATACCCACCCTGGTGGCGCAGTGGTTAAATGCCAGTACTGCAAGCCACAAACCACAAGGTTGTGAGTTCAATCCTGCCAGGCTCCAAGGTTGACTCAGCCTTCCATCCTTTCGCAGGTCGGTAAAATGAGTACCCAGCTTGTTGGGGGCATGTATAGAAATACATGCTATTTGTAAGTTGTTTGCCGCCTCGATCCATATGGAGAGGCGGGATACAAATAAATAAATAAATAAATAAATAATTGCATGGGATTTTCTCATAGGTAATACTTGTTAGAAAGATTTGAGATCCTACGTCTCTCATTCCCCAAACTGTCTTGTCCAGGATCTGTTACTTTTCTCCATATTCCCAAATCAAATCTGTATTATAAATTATTAACATACAGCGGTTGGGTTCCTGAGGGAAATACACTGCCCCCCTCCTTGCTGCTAGGCTTCATCTCCATAGCAACCGGCCCATTCCAGACAGGCACAGTTGACTGAGGCCCAAGAGCTTTCCAGCTGAGAATTCTAAAGGCTCCTCCCTAAACTGCAAACCCCAAGATTCCACAGAATCTTCTTAGGTAGCCAATCATACGAGGTCTTCATCTGACATAGCCAATCCTATGAAGTCTTTGCCTGACACAGACAAACTCACAAACTTTGACTTTTATATACAAGATCAGTCCAGTTCACAAACAGAGTGCAATAGCAACTCCAGAAATTTCTGTTGCAGTTTGGATCTACACCCCTGAAGAAGGCCAATTAATTTACAAACAAGCCAAAATGCGTTGGGCTTTTTAAAGAATAAACTTGAACCATCCATAAGAATGTGGAGCCTAGTCTCCTTTTTTTCCGCTGGTTTGATACACATGCTTTCCAGTACTTATTCCTGTTATGTTCCCTTGGCCAGATGTGAAATTATTAAATCATGCATTGAAGGCCACTGGGGTCCTTCAGTGATCTCATTTAATATCTGATAAGGACACATAATTTTACTTCTGATGCAGACATACAATCTTTGTGGCCACTTCTAGACTTTGGAACTTCCTCTCTAGGAAAATTAGGGGGCTCCCTCCCCACATGCAAAAACTTTCTGCTTCCTTCAGGGCTTTACGAATTGACTTCATGGTGTGCCATTTTATATTCTGTACTTTGATTAATTTTAAATGGTTTTAACTCTATGGATTTTTTTAATTCCATAAAAAACATAGCAAAGAGCTGGGAAATTGTTAAAAGCAATTAGTTACAATTATGGGTACGAGGCCCCAAAAGTAGTTAGTTACAATACTTACTAGTTATTCTCGCTTTTCATTCTTTCAGAAATATCTCCAAAAGATACTTTTAGTTATTTTTGTAAAAAAAGAATTAGAATGCAGCAGCACAAGGCACAGTATTACCATCTGAAATTCCTCTGCAGGCATTTAGTTACATAGTCATTATTGGGGGGAAAAGGAACTAATTACAAGCAGATCATTATTTTTAGTGAGACATGCCTGTAGACTGGCAAATAGAGATACAGAATTAATGTAAAGTTTATTTTGCCTTTAGGACTCTGTGAAAAGCAAGAAAATAAAGCAACTTAAAAGACTGACGAGGGTCCTGTTCCACAGGAAACAGATTTTTAAAATATTTCTTTAAAAAATAAGAACCTTAATAATGGCAGGGTTGCCTTTTGCAGATCTGCTGGGTCAATCCAATTCCTTCTGCCAATAAACAATCAGAAGGGCCAGACTTGCCAAGAGCTAATTTTCTGTATTTGCCAAGACCATGGATTACAATAGACCAGGACTGCCAATAACCATACAGCTTTGGGCTACGGGGAATTCATGTCCCCCCCCCCTTTGTTTTCCTTGCTAGACTGACATACTATTGGCTTTATATTCCCTCAGGTAAACACAAAAGCTACATAAACAGTGGCGCGGAAGACTGCAAGAAACTACTCAACAAGTGTTTCATTTAGGTCTAGTTCTTGCAAACAGCAGAACACTGTTCGATCATGCCTAGTTCTCAGCTTCTGGTACCATCAGCTGTGTCCAGGATGGACAATGGCCTGGCACCAGGTATTTATACTGAACACTCCATCCAAACAATAGCAATAGCAATAGCATTTACTTCTATACCGCTTATCAACTGAGTGTTATCTAAGCGGTTTACAATGTATTTTAGCTAATTGCCCCCAACAAGCTGGGTACTCATTTTACCATCCTGCGGAAGGATGGAAGGCTGAGTCACCCTTGGAGCCGGGCAGGATCGAACTCACAACCTTGTGGTTGCAATACTAGCATTTAACCACTGCGCCACCAGGCCATTAGTGACTGCAGTATTGCCTCATCTGATGCTTTCTGTTACCACCAAGAATTGCCAAGGGCCGCTGAAATTTAAGACAAACTGCAACCACATGTTCTCTGGTGCGAGGGATACCATCCTATACTAAAGACCCCCAGGGGAACACGGAACAGATTGTGTTACAGGACTTCCAGAATGTAGAGATCCTTGTGAGAGCCAGGCCAGACCTTGGGCACACAACCCACTTTCAGCCCCAGAAAACCCAGTGATAGGTTCACTTTAGGGTCTCTGTAAGTTGCAAATGACTTGAAGGCACACAAGAACAACAAGAGATATTTTGCAATTTCATTGGGATCCAATTTTTGCAGTCGCTAGATCAAACAGCAGCAGATGGATCAAGTAGGGTGAAAAACCAGCATGCAGTCTACAGGTTAGGTCCTGCCCACCCCGATCTATGGATATCTGGAAGCCTTTCTGTGCTTACCACAAAGAGAGTGAGAGGGAGAGATGCTGACAAATTTCTCCTGAGCCAAGTTTTGATACAAAATGGGAGTTCACAAATGAAAGGAAACCTCTTAACACTTCTTCCTTGCCTTGATCAAAATTAAGGGAGAAAGAAATCCTGTCTCCTTTCTCCGTCCTGAATAACCCAGCTTTTCCATTCTTGATCTCCTGCTATCTATTCTGTCCAAACCCAAATGGACAGGGTCATTTTGCCAGCCTTCAGCAAAGAGAGTTCAAAGGGACACACCACACCACTGTGGAATGGGTGAATCAGAAAGAGTTAGGAAGTTTGATCTATTTGTTTAGGTGCGAATCAAAATAATGGTTTCTTTTCCCAGTGCAGGTGTTAAAAACAGCAACAGTAGGATGACAGTGTTATTCCCCATCACTGCTCTTCTTGCAACGCTTACTATAGATACATATATTAAAGTCTGAAACAGAATTAACACAGATGGTACCTCCTGCAACTCAGGCCCACTGTTTACATTTTCTTTCTCATTTATACAGCAAGGCATTTAATCATATATTCAAAACTGACACGCTCCTGTCTCCTGGTTTCGTTTGAGGTGTGCAAAAGCTAACACACAGGCTTTTTTTTAATTTCCTCCTGCAGAGTTAAAGCTCTAATCACTCTTTGTCAGCTTCTGAGAATTTTCTCTTGGTACCGACAAAAAATGTACAGCAAATAAGATATAAATTCTTAGTAGCAATGACAGGATAATTGTGGAAGTTCTTTTTTAAAAAAAACCCAAGAAAGTGCTCATTTTATTGCATTGGAAAAAACCATCAGTTGACTTTTTACCAAAGGACAATAATTATTTTTATACCACTGGATCAGATGAGTTACCAATATTACTATCTGTAATTGAGTCTCCCTGTTAACGCAATGTATATGTGGATGTATTACCAGCTATTCATCTATTAAATTCCTTGGTATAAGAAGTCCACCAACAAACTATAATTACTGGTGTATGTTCTGAGATCATTTAACTGAGAAGCCCCCAGGCCTGGTTCAGATATAACAATCTCTTATCTTGGTGTTTTTTATTTTTTAAAGATCGTGTGCCCATGTATCCCTGCCTCTTCTCTCCTCTCTATGTGCATTTGGCTTGAAAAAATATATGCGGTTCACTTTTTAACGGTTTCCCAAAATGTGGCAGCTCGGAAGCAATGGTATAAGCCCTGCTTACAAACAGGGTCTGATCTGTGTCCATATGCACGCCAACACCAAGACTGAAATTGGCTTCACCTCTGTGCTCAGAGTCACGCTGTGCCTTCCCCATCACAAAACTGTAGAAATAAATCTCTTTTAAAAAACAAACACCCAGACTGTGTTAAAGGAATGTTGTTGTTTGCCTTCAAGTTGTTTCTGACTTATGGCAGCCCTAAGGTGAACCTATCAGGGGGTTTTCTTAGCAAGATTTGTTCGGAGGAGGTTCTTTGAGGCTGTGAGAGTGTGACCTGCCCATGGCCACCCATGGGCTTCCATAGCCAAGTTGGGTTTTGAACCCTGCTCTCTCAAAGTATTATTCCAACACTCAAACCACTAGTTCATGCTGGATCTCTTGTTAAGGGTGTCCGGGTTGGCAGGATTTGACTCCTCTGAGCATGAGCAGAGTGCTATCTGTGAAGCAAGGCTTTGTTGCAGCAGAGAGTCCCAGTGAAGCAGGAAAAATTCCAGAGGCTCGTCAGTTAGGCTTAGAGTACTGATTTATTGATGAACTCTAAGATAAAGCTTAGCAAAAATATGCAAGCTTGCCAGCAATTAGACAAGAAGAAAAACAATAGATAACAGAGTAAAATCAGGCAGCGTTTCCCCTTACAAGCAATACACTGGCAATGGCATGGCAGGTCCAGCTAACTGGCAGCTGGTCAAGGCAAACACCAGCCTTTTTATGCTACCTTGTCACCCTAAAACATGTAGGGTGGCCCAATCAGTGCTCTGGTGTGTGGCGGTTAAATGCCAGTACTGCAACCACAAGGTTGTGAGTTCGATCCTGCCAGCTCCAAGGTTGACTCAGCCTTCCATCCTTCCGCAGGTCGGTAAAATGAGTACCCAGCTTGTTGGGGGCAATTAGCTAAAAACACATTGTAAACAGCTTAGATAACACTTAGTTGATAAGCGGTTATAGAAATAAATGCTATTGCTATTGCTACACAAGACATAGCCGTAACAATCCTGCTGGCCTTGCATTTGGCTGTCTGGCCACACTGCCTCTTCCCTCTGCCATCCACTCAGAGGAAACTTTTGCCTGCCCAGCAACAACCTTGACAAAGGGAATACCTATTAATTTTGCTTTCTCTCATACTCAATCATAAAAAAAAAAATCTGTCCCAAATATAAAGATGCATATTCTTCCTGAAATTTTTTTTCCACAATGAAATGAAATCAAAATATCTCTTTGTGCCAGTCAAGTTCAGCACATCCAGTAATTCTCAGATGGAGAAGACTATGTTGAACCTGCCTGCCCAGAGCTTTGGAAATTGTTGAAAAATATTCTATCACCTTTGGTTTGTTAAAAAAAGGTTAACTATGGACACTTTAACATTTGTCATGTTTTTTGTCCAACACTAACAATTTTGAAAGCAATAATTAACATTTCATGTTATTTTAGGTTATCTTTTATGGGTAGTCATTTGGGGGCCTTTGATTTTTATTTAACAATTATAGGGCTTATTCCCAACAGTTAACATAATGCACTGGTTCTACAAATTTCTCTTAACATTTTAACTCTAACGAATTAACTTACTTTAATAACTCAGTATGATAGAGCTACAGCTAATGTTTCCATGTTCTGTGCCTGCCACACAAGTGTTAAAGACGATGTGCCTCTTGGAAAATAACAGAAGTGGCCAACCTACTTCATTTCCAACAAGGTGGTTGAAAAAAGAGGTATTCCAACGGAGGCTTTTCCGAAAGTCAAAACTCAGGACTCTGGGCTTCAAATGGATTGCCTGTCCAACCATGCTATAGGCAGCAGTGGTTGAGGGCTTCCATTTCGGTAGGACTGTGAATCTTCTCTGTGTCCAAATGTTAGAGATGCCATCAGCAGCATTGAAGCCTAGCCCTAAAATAGGTCCAGAACCTTGGACAGCTCCTTAGCCTTCATATTACAACCGAGAGTGGATTCAAATATGACTTTGACCTGAGAATTACAAAACACTATTAGCTTTGTGTTCTCTTTTTCTTTGCCTGCAAGGCTCCAGGTCTATCACCTCCCATCTATTGCCCTGCTGCTTTGCGAATAGTAATTGATGGATTGTTAATTGCTGTGTATTTTAAGGGGTTGGTTTAGGTGGGTTGGTGGGTGGGGAGGATTGGGTATGTTTTTAATGTCTTTAAATGTAGGAAATGAGTCAGCAGTGTGATGCGGCAGCCAAGAAAGCCAATGCAATTCTTGGCTGCATCAATAGGAGTATGGTGTCTAGATCGAGGGAGGTACTGGTACCACTCTACTCTGCTTTGGCTAGACCCCATCTTGAATCCTGTGTCCAGTTCTGGGCACCCCAATTCAAGAGGGATATTGACAAGCTGGAGCAAGTCCAGAGGAGGGTGACCAAAATGGTGAGGGACCTGGAAACCATGCCCTGTGGGGATAGACTTAGAGAGCTGGGGATGTTTAGTTTGCAGAAGAGAAGGTTAAGAGGGGACATGATAGCCATGTTTAAACATTTGAAGGGATGCCATGTAGAGGAAGGAGAGGGCTTGTTTTCTGCTGCTCCAGAGACCAGGACCAGGAGCAATGGATACAAACTGCAGGAAAGGAGATTCCACCTGAACCTCAGGAAGAACTTCCTGACAGTCAGGGCTGTCCGGCCGTGGAATCGGCTGCCTCCATGGAGTGTAGTGGAGTCTCCTTCCTCGGAGGTTTTTAAGCAGAGGCTGGATGGCCATCTGTCGGGAGTGCTTTGAGGGTGTTCCTGCATGGCAGCGGGTTGGACTGGATGGCCCCTGGGGTCTCTTCCAACTCTACATTTCTATGATTCTATGATTCTATGATTCATGTTGTTTGCCACCTCGATCCATGTGGAGAGGTGGGATACAAATAAATATTATTATTATTACTATTATTATTATTACATCACGCACTGTTCATTCTGTTCCAAGGCTGGTTCTGATTTGGCCCATGAAATCTTATGAAGTCTGGACCCCCAGGCAATCCTCAGGCACAAAGCAGAACATAAACTCATCACCCTCTTTATGCTAAGAGGCTTCCAACCTGGGCTAAACCCAATATAGGTGCCATATTGGGATGAAGGCAGGATATAAATTCGACAAAACAAACAAACCCTGCTGAAATGCAATTGTTCACCTTTTGCTGTTAATTGCTGTCAACTTCCCTTTGACTTATGGCCAGCCTGTGAATTATTAATAATCTCCAAGTCTCTCTGTTATCAACAGCCCTGCTAAAGTGCTTGAAACTCAAACCTGTGGCTTTCCTGAGTCTACCCATCTATAGTGTGGTCTTCCTTTTTTTCCCTACCGCTTTCTATTTTACCAATGCTGCCTTCATGGCTACCTTTCCACGTTTTTGGTCTTCTTCTGATTTCTTGACCACCATCTTGATCTTGATTTATGATTCAGCCAAGTGCAGAAATTCTTCCTACTCTTATTTCAGTCATGTAATTATGTTTGGACGCTATTATGATTTAATTATTTAATTTATATCTTGACTTTCTTCCACTATAGGATCCATAGTGTCTCTCACTCTGCCCCACTCTCTCTGCCTCCAAAACAATAAAATTCCTTTTCATTGCCATTTACTCACCCAAACATTCTAATTCGTTAACTTGATTAGAGAATTGCACAACTTGCGTTGTTTTCATATACTGTGTTCAACTTAGCAATTCATTAGAGTACACATTAATTTTGTTTTGTTATAAGATGCCAATTAATAAGCCTGGTAACTCAATAATGCTTCCATTCATTAATAGTAATACAGAAAGAAAGATTATAGAATTCATTAAAGCCAATACAAAAAGAATGATTATAAAATTAATTGCATTAGGATAACATACTACAAGTGTATAATTAATTGATAACAGAATCAAAATTTATTACCTCCTCCACCCTGCCCTGTATTATTCAGCCACTAATTCATTCATTAATGCTAGATCAATATCTCAGTCTAGAAATAAATCAAATTAAAGTTCCACTGGGGGGGGGAATCAACATATTATCTTGTTGTTGTTTTTCTTCTTTAGGTTCTATATTATGATCTGGAAAATAAGTTATTCTGAACTTTTCATCTCCTTCAGCCTTCATTTCTTCCAAAAACTGGATGAGGCAAATGTATTTTGATGTAGAGTCAGCCCTCCACATTTGTGGGTTTCACTTTTGCAGATTTTATTATTCACGGATTATTTGTGGTCACCTCTGCTGCCTCCCTAGGCCATTTTTAACAGGGACTGCAAGCCACATGAGACTGAGAAACTGAGGATGAGGTTTGTAAGTCCCTCTTGAAAATGGTGTGAGGCAGCAGAGGAGTGGCAGGAAGCCCCACCAGCCCCCCACTTCTGCTTTGTGAAGGAACCTTGAGGTCTCAAAGGAGCCCTGGTGGCACAGTGGATAAATGCCAGTACTGCAGCCACAAGGTTGTGAGTTCGATCCTGCCGGGCTCCAGGTTGACTCAGCCTTCCATCCTTCCGCAGGTCGGTGAAATGAGTGCCCAGCTTGTTGGGGGCAATTAGCTAAAACACATTGTAGACCGCTTAGAGAGCACTTAGCTGATAAGTGGTATAGAAATACATGCTATTTGTAATGTATAATGTATTTCATGTTGTTCGCCGCCTCGATCCGTGTGGAGAGGCGGGATACAAATAAATATATTATTATTATTATTATTATTATTATTATTATTATTATTACTACTACTACTACTATTCACAGTGTGTTTTTCTCTGTTAAATGTGGTTTGGGAGGAACTTGAGTTAGTCACTTTTTTTTCTCTTTCATGGGCATCCTGTGCCCCTAATCCTAGCAAATGTGAAGGATGACTGTATTTCTCTGTTTTATGTTTTTCTAGCATATTTAATTTTGTTCATGCTTGCTACCATTTTGTGAAGGGTGGGCAATTGCATGGTTTTCTGTCACTCCCTATCACCATTTTGAGAAGGACTGCAAAAGGAAACAGAGGTAACTGGGGAATAGTATGAAGTTCTGGGGTGAGGGTATTTTCAGGTCTGTTGAGTCAGGATTCCAAAACTTCTCTGTCTCCGACTCCCCTGTTTTTCTACTCTTTGCCTCCATCTCTGCCTCCTTCATAAATAGCAAATATATATTAAGTAGTAACATCAAATTTACTGCAGTAAAATGTTAGCCTGTGGCATTTCATCCCCACCACATGAGACATTAGGCTACTTAGACTGACAGAACATAAAATATATTTGATTAAAATGTCTGAACCAGAAAACGCTCCTAAATTCCTATGAAAATAAAGATGCAACAGACGAGGCATTTAATATTACATGTTTTCATTTTGAAGCCAGAGTCAGAATTGGTACATTTCTACTATCTGTGATTCCACCTCAAATTGCTTCTGACTCTGTGACTTTTGATTCCACAGCCACGGGCATTTTCATGTGTTTTCATAGTCTGGGGACAAAATTTGCCTGAAAACCACAGTAATAAAAAATTAAAGTAGAATGTTGAGACTTTGGGGGAATAGTGGGGAGCTCCAGGGGCCAGGTTGCCCAAAGGTTACTAGTTCCTCAGCCCTGCTTTATGCAAACAGCAATACAAAAACGGCCGTACTTCAATTGTTAGTCCAGCTACAATAGACCCACCAAACCAATGGCACTTACATAAGTGTTGACTCAAGTTCCCATAGAGCTTGTTCTAGTCAGGATTAATAAACAGGTTTAGGCTGATATCTTAACAATGAACTCAAATTAGGTTTTGTAAAAGCACATATCGAGCCTGATTGGTATAGTGGTTTGTATGTTGGACTACAACCTGGAGACCAGGGTTTGATTCCCTCTTCAGCCATGGAAACCCACTTGGGTGACCTTGGGCGCATCACACACTCTCAGCCCCCATGATAGTTTTGTCTTAGGGTTGCCATAAGTCGGAAATGACTTGAAGGCACACAACAACAACAAAGGCATACAATTAAACAAGTAAAGAGGAGCTTTAGCACAGTCAGCTGTTTACTCACAGTTTCACCAAGCCCAAGTTTCTATATATGCACGTTTGGAAAAACGTATGTGTGAGCACCCGCACATACTCACACACTTAAAAACCAGCAAACGTCCTGATGGGTAAATCCTCAAATTCAATGTTAGTCTTAGAATCAATTTGGTCTAGCCCTTTTTTTTTTAATTATTTATTTGTATCCGCCTCTCCATATGGATCGAGGCGGCGAACAACTTACAAATAGCATGTATTTCGAACATTTCTATACATGCCCCCAACAAGCTGGGTACTCATTTTACCGACCTGCGAAAGGATGGAAGGCTGAGTCAACCTTGGAGCCGGGCAGGATCGAACTCACAACCTTGTGGCTTGCAGTACTGGCATTTAACCACTGCGCCACCAGGGCTCCCTAGCCCAAACACATGTGCATATGAGGTCATGAATTATGCTGGTGTCCTTTCTTCTTGCCCTCCTCCTTCCCTTCCCTTTCTTTCTCTTACACAACATATCATCGTCCCAGAATAAGGGGATGCTGCAGACGTTGTTTAGGCATTCTGTATTGAGTAAATTCCAGTGCAGCTCTGTCAACAAAGCCTCTCACAGTGGAGCTGCTTTTCACTAAGGCCCTCCTTTCCTCCTTGTTCTTTGTCTATCTGGAAGGTCTTTCTTTCTTTCAAACAATATTGGCATTTGCAGAATGGTGAAGGGAGTCTGGAGGATCACAGACTTTAAGTGTTGGATAGCAATAAAGTGTCTGCAGTAAGCAATCTATTAAAGCTTGAGCTGGTAAAGAAAGGGATCCTGTTCTATCTTATCTGCTTACAACAGACAAGTAAACAGCAGCTGCCTCCAAAATCCCACCGAGCAAATAAACAGCAAAATAAAGAGAAGACAGCACAAATGGTAAGACTGCTTCATGTGCTTCCTTTCCTCAACATGTTCAAAAGTGTGGCTCAAGAAAACTCATGGATGGCAAAAGTAAAAGCCATCACTGGATGCAATTTGGAAGAAGCCTTTTAGTGGCCTCTAGAACAACCAAATGTTTTTGTTTTCTTCTGCAAGGGCTGCCTGACCTCACTGTTTCATTTCACCCATTGCCCATATGGACATAGGCCATTTCTGCACTAAACTGTTATAGTGCTCTTATTCCACTTTCAACCTCCTATGCAAGCCTGGGGTTTGCAGTTTAGGGAGGGGTACACCTGCATGTAAAGAGGGTAGAATATAACACCATCGTTTTGCCATAATAATTCTCCCTGACTGGAGACTGATGATTTGGAGAGAGCTTCTACATGCAGAAAAATGACAGAATGGGGTAGCATATCTTCCTGTGTCCTCATGGTCTTTGTTTTTTTCTGATTTGGTGCCTGACTTGCTGTGGTTGTTGCTGTTATGCGCCCTGAAGGTGACTCTGGCTTACGGTAAACAAGTCTTAGCATTTTCTTGCCAAGACTTTTTTTCAGAAGAGGTGTGCAATACCTTTCCTTAAAGGCTGAAAAGTGTGACTAGCCTAAGGTCGCCCAATGGATTTCACGCCTAGGCAGGGATTCAAACCCCGGTTTTGCCCATCTGCAAAGCCATCTTTCCCTTTGGCTCATTTGACTGTCAGCCGCAGTCTGCAGGCCCTTAAAATAGACCCTGAAGCTCTAGCTATCGTTTTCATGCAATTCAATGAAACGATTTTCTTCTCAACATAATGTCATGGCAGATTTTATCTAGCACATCCTGCAGAACTCTAGCTTTCACTGGCGGTAAAGGGTAGATTACAAATTATTGGCGTGTATTCAGAAGTAATGGGAAAATAAGGGATAAAAACCTTAAACCATAGGATGTATACTGTCCCCAGAATAAACCCACGGATTCAGTTTGTGAAGCAAATGGATACACGTACTCAAAAAAGAAGGAAAAAAAGCAGTTGCTTTCTTTGAACAATATGTCCAGGTAAACTTCGCTTTGCCAGCTGCCCTTATTTTAAAATACAGCTTCACATCATAAAACATTTTATTATTCCCAGCGTAGCAGAAGAGCAGAACAGCTTTTAGTAGAATCACTTTATATTTTCTTTTCTCCCTTTTTCTCCTGATCCATAGATCCAAGGTGCACTGGAAAGACTGATGATTAAATTTCTTTTTGGTATCTATTCAACTTGTGGTCTAGCACACAGACTCACTAGGGGGAATCAACTACACTGGCAATTGTATTTTGTTCCTTTCTTGGGCCCAAAACAAACCGTATAACACGTATATGCACACCACAGTCCCATTCAGTGAGAAGCTGCTTTGACTGAGCCAGACAATTGCACCATGTAGCCCAGTATCGCCTGGTCGGCAGAAGCTCTCCAGAGTTACAGGCAGGATTGTTTTCTAGCCCTGCTGGCAAGTCCCTGACGTTGCCCAGTGCCTCACCAAACAAGTACTAACCGGGCCTGACTTGGTTCTGACAGTTCTCAAATGAGACAAAGTCAGCTTATTCAAGGCAATATGGCAGCACAATCTGCATTTATTTTATTTGAGATACTACATTGTCTGTGTTTCTGAAATTATACTGTAGCTCAGTGCTATGCAAAGTTGTGGTCCATAAGCCATTGGCTACTGGTTCTCAGCAAGTTTCAAGGGAAAAAAAGAAGTAGCAGTTGTATCAAATGCACAAGTTTGGTTCTAGTTCCCGGCACAGGTCATTTCCACACTAGCCTGTTATAGCATGATGATTCCACTTTCAACATCCTCTGGAATCCTGGGGTTTCCAGTTTCGGGAGGGGCTGGCTGGCCTCTCCTGAAACTGCAAACCCCAGGATTCCAGCGGATGTTGGAAGTGGAATCATCACGCTATAACTGGCTAGTGCAGAAATGGCCACAATGTTAAAATACGGTAATGCTAGTTTATCACATCAGATAGTTTGAGGACCAGATATACTCTCTCTTTCTCCCCCGCCTCTCTCTGTGCATTTGTGTGCCTTCAAATCACCTGCAGAGTTATGGTGAGCCCCACAAATTTCATAAAATTTCCTTAGGCAAGGAATACTCAGAGATGGTTTGCTATGGCCTGCCTTCGAATTTAGCCTACAATAGGCAGTCTTTCATTCAAGTACTAACCAGGCCTGACCTTGCTTGGCTTCCAAGATCATATGGGTTTGGTATATAGGCAGATGGACTTTTCTACAGTGCACCCACAAACTTAAAAAACAAAACAAAACATGCAGCCAGAAGAAGAGTCTTGCAAAGCTTTCTGTCCATATTGTATATTTTAGCTTTGGTCCTAATACGTCTTTTCTCCTGACCTTGCTTTTTTAAAACAAATCCAATGAACCAACACAACCGCATTTTATAAATAGACTAATCAATTTAAACTTTTCTTTTTCTAGTCTTTTTCATTGCTAAATCATGAATTATCTCTTAGGGTGTTTATTTTTGAACAAAGCAAGGCTAGATCTAGGGAACAAATATATAATAACTATATATAACAGCTCTCTGATAGCAGAGCTCTAGTGAACATTCTGAATACAATGGTACTAATGATGATACTCCCTGATTAACTTTTGAAAGCAAAGTACTACAGCTGAATGACGCATTTGTCATGTTTTGCTCACCACCTGACAATGACACAACATCTATAGTGAAATCATGTTGATCATATTTTTCCCCTTTCCATCTGCTTCCCTAGTTAGCATATTAGCTCTGTTCAGACCTTAAATTGTTTCAATCAACATGAAAAAAGATGGGTACACCTACCCCACCCTGTCCCCTTCCATCATTATTTTATTCACGCAAAAACCAACAAACCCAAAGCTGAGAAGAAGCAGAGTCTCCACAACAGTGAGAACCCTGATTTTTCAACATCCTTGCTTGTGTAGAGAGTCCTCCTGCCATGAACAAGAACTTCTCTTCTTGTGACTTTCCATAGAATCATAGAATCATAGAAATGTAGAGTTGGAAGAGACCCCAGGGGCCATCCAGTCCAACCCCCTGCCATGCAGGAACACCCTCAAAGCACTCCCGACAGATGGACATCCAGCCTCTGCTTAAAAACCTCCAAAGAAGGAGACTCAACCACACTTCGAGGCAACATATTCCACTGCCGGACAGCCCTGACTGTCAGGAAGTTCTTCCTGAGGTTCAGGTGGAATCTCCTTTCCTGCAGCTTGAATCCATTGCTCCTTGTCCTGGTCTCTGGAGCAGCAGAAAACAAGCCCTCTCCTTCCTCTATGTAAAGAACCCAATGATAAGCTAGGAGCAAAGTGCCTCTTTGGCAATTTCCACCCTACCCTGTTACACTGCTGTTATTCCACTTTCAACATCCTGTGGAATTCTGGGGTTTGTAGTTTACTGAGGCCTAAGAGCTCTCTGGCTGAGAATTCTAAATGCCCCTCCCAAAACTGCAAACCCCAGGATTCCACAGGATGTTGAAAGTGGAATAACAGCACTATAGCCATTTCCGCACTAGACTTTTATAGCGCTATGATTCCACTTGAAACATCCTATGGAATCCTGGGGTTTGCAGTTTCGGGAGCAGCTGGCTGGCCCCTCCCGAAACTGCAAATCCCAGGATTCCATAGGATGTTTCAAGTGGAATCACAGCACTATAAAAGTCTAGTGCAGAAATGGCCATGACAGTGTAGTGCAGAAATGGTCTTTGTTTGCCTGTTCACTGAAAAAGAGGTAAGTAATGCCATAACAGGGTCACCTGAAGGAAGACCTGCTCTGTTCTTTAAAACATCATCATCATCATCAATCATCATCATATCCTTATCACAGAGGATTCACTGGTTTCTTTGACCTTCTTTCAGTTCTCTTTGTTCAACCTTTTTGAATTTATGGATGTCTGATTTCTATTTATAGCCAGAGACAGTGTATGAGAGAGATGCTGATAAAATCTGTGTGTAAGTGTATATGGGAGAGAGAGAATAAGAGAGAGAAAATAAAACATTTACACACAGATATTTTGGACCTGTAAAAACAACCAGCACTACAGACTTCCATTTTCCTTGAGATCAACTGTGTTGCTTTCTTCCTACAACTCCCCCCAACCAAGTTCATGCTGGCTCCATGGTTTGAAGGATCCTTGGGCAAGACACCCGCAATGCACCCCCTCGTGATGAATCCATGTTCTTATCAGCATTTCCAGCCAGCCCTCCTCATTGCAATCACCTGCTAGGCCAAGAGCCAATGAGCTTGTAATGGCATAGAATCACAGAATCATAGAAATGTAGAGTTGGAAGAGTCCAACCCCATTCTGCCATCCAGTCCAACCCCATTCTGCCATGCAGGAACACCCTCAAAGCACTCCCGACAGATGGCCATCCAGCCTCTGCTTAAAAACCTCCAAAGAAGGAGACTCCACTAACCCAAACTCCGAGGCAGCATATTCCACTGCTGGACAGCCCTGACATATATTGCTTCTTTTTCCCATCATCACCTTTGGCTGAGCCAGAGTGAGTAGTGAATGAAGAAGCAAGCTTGTAACAGTCAAGAGGAGGAGGAAGCCCCAGGGATCTCTATTGAATCCTCAGCAGTTGTTCAATAGTGCTGATCTCTGGTGCCCTCCTTGGACCAGTGATCCCTCCTTCCTATCTAGGGAAAATGAACTCCAAGATGGGTAATGTCTGAGAAGTTTGCCACACAAAGCACTACAACCTCCTCTCTTCTGCTGTAGGGAAGGATCAGCCTTGGGAACTTACAATTCAGAATGATGCTTGTTTAGCTATAATGATGCTTCTAAATCTCAGAAAACACACAACAAATGCAAGGATACAAAGGTATGAATTTCCATAAGTATCATCAAATACGATCCACAGTTCACTTAGCCTCATCTTGATATTCTTGCAGGTAAATAGTGTTACAATTAGATGGCTCTGCAACTGGTTACAATGGTGGTGACAATACTGATGACAATACTCACCAATGGTTGCTCTTCAACATGGAGAGAAGTACCTAGTGGAGTGCCCTAGTGGAGTGCCTAGAGGAGTGTCCTGGGCTCAGTGTTGTTTAACACCTTTATAAATGACTTACATGATGGAATGGAAAGTGTGCTTATCAAATTTGCCAATGAAAGTAAATTAGAGGGGCAGGATCAGAATTCAAAATGACCTCGACAGACTGGAGAACTGAGCTAAAACTAACAATGCCAGTACTGCAGGCCACAAGGTTGTGAGTCTGATCTTGCCGGGCCCCAGGTTGACTCAGCCTTCCATCCTTCCGTGGGTCGGTAAAATGAGTACCCAGCTTGTTGGGGGCATGTATAGAAATGTATAGAAATGTGTATAGAAATACATGCTATTTGTAAGTTGTTCACCACCTCGATCCACATGGAGAGGCGGGATACAAACAAACAAACAAACAAAAATAAATGTAAGGAACTACATCTAGACAGGAAAAATGAAATGGACGAATACAGGATGGTCCCACCTGGTTTGAAAGCAGTACAAGTGAAAAGGATCAAGGGGTCTTATTTATTTAAGATATTTAAATAACACTTTTAACACTATTTAAGGTATCTCAGAGGACCATAAATTAAACATGAGTCAACAGTTTGATGCAGCAAGCAGAAACACACACACACACAAAACCCATGAAATTTTGGGCTGCATCAACACCAATACAGTGTCTTGATGGAGGGAAGTATGAATGTCACTCTATTCTGCTTTGGTCAGACCTCATCTGGAATCCTGTGTCCAGTTCTGGCCACCACAGTTCAAGAAGGATATCAACAAGATGGAATGTGTCCAGAGAGGGGCGACCAAGATGACCCAAGGTCTGGAAGCCAAGCCTTATGAGGAATAAGTTAAGAAGATGGATGGGTTCAGTTTGAAGTGACAGGTGACTTAACAACTACCTTCAAACATATGAAGGGATGTTATGTAGGAGATGGAGCCAGCTTGCTTTCTCCTGCTGTAGAGACAAGAACATGAACCAATGGATTCAAATAAGCAAAGGCTGGATGGGCATCTCTCAGATGTCCTTTGGTTGTGCTTTTCTGCATTGCAGGAGACTTGGACTAGAGGGCCTTGTGGTAAGACTCTGCTATGCTTTTTCTCTCTCCGCAGTATCAGCAATGGGGTTACGATGTGGGGCATCATCACCCCTAAGCTCTGGTAAAGCACAGCCTACTCCCTAACATGCTCAGCCATGAGCCAGCCTGAAACAATGTGTATTTTCTTCTTCTGGGTACAGAGGATGGCTGGATTTTAAACAATCTATTTTAAAACTGTGTTTCTTTTGCTATGTATTCAGTTGGTGGTCTGAGGTATGCTATACTGCTCTTTTCAGTTTTACACATTGCTATTTTTTTTAAAATGTGTTTTTTTCATACTAACTGTAAGCTGGACTGCCTTGGGAAAATGTTATGTTTTGAAATGTGCCATAAGCAGTCTTTAAAATTCTGTTTTGCTGAAATAAAAGAAAATGGCTTACCCGTTGAATGAAAAATAGAATGACTTGCTCTATCTGATATCGTGGGAAAGGTATAAAATGAGTTGCCTTGATATCTGATGTCCTCCAACATCAGATTTTATTTTTTAGGATGCTTGTGGAAGGTGTGGCTGTTTTTGGATTCCTTCTTAGTGCAATCTAGTCTATTATGTAGTTTATGGATGATACAGATATTATTGCATACTGATTTTGTGTATTGTTTTTAACATTGTATGCATTATAGATGACGTACACTGCTTTGAAATTGTTAGAGGTGAGCAATTTATAAAGGCTGGTAAATAAATAAGTAAATAAAGAAATAAATTGAGCCAAATGGTTCACGGCCCTTTCTGAAACTTTTACATATAAATATGCACAAGCTTTTCTTCAATATTACACAGACACACACTCACACACACACACAGAGTCAATCTCATCTTATTCAATGATGGTGGCTTTCTAACTCAATTTTTTCTCAAAGCTGCAATCTATCTCAAACTGAACAATCCAGGAGAAACAGAGTGTTTAATTTTCCACAACACTCGTGTGGAATGTTAACTTAAACATTGATTGCTATCAATTTATCAGTTCTCCATTCCATAGCTTCCAACAAGAAAATATGGTAGAAATCAGCCAGAAAAAAAAAATAGAATAAAAACTATCCTTCTTATTAAAAAACAGCACATTTTTAACAAATTTTGAAAAAAAGACATAGAGGAAGAAAACTATTTTAGGGCATGGGAACAGGCACAAAAATTCTTATGCAATCTGTTTTAACAAGGGCAACAGAAACACACGCCAATAACAAATGCTTGGAGAGTTAAAGATTTTATACATGCGCACACTTTAAAAGAAAATGCTTATAAAATGTTTTGTGTTGACAAACACTCCTGTTTAGTAGGGAGAGAGATAACAGATGGTTTGTGGAAAAGCAAGAGGAGGGTGTATTTCTTTCCACATTTGCTGCTTTCCAGCCATCTGCATTTCTCTATCCCTGGAAAAGTGGTGGCTGGTTGTTTCAGGGTCAGCGGGTGACCAATTTATTCTGGGTCTTACTCCAAAATGTGAAGAAGCTCTCCACTGTGCTGTAATCTCTTTCCAAAGTAGTTTCAGCATCTTTGATCCTTCAAAGTTCAGACTAAAACATGGAGTGGATTCATCGCCCCACCGGCATCAGAGCCAACAGCCCTCTCTACTCTAGAAAGGATCAGAAGTTTTCTGTGTTGAATATAATATTTCCATGCAGAAATCTCATTTTCTGCACAGAAACTGCTGCAGTTGGGGGCTTCATGGCCTCCAGATTCTAACCTGTCAGGGTGATGGACAAAATGCATATCTTTCAATAAAGTTGGACTCTTGATATACCAGGTATGGTTCTCTAATTTCTCCTAGAAATACTGGGTAAGGAAATTTCCCTTCACTTTCCCTTCAAAACTGAGACTCAAGGAGGCTTCCCAATTAAAATACATTGCAGAGAGTAAAACACTGAAAATGGTTCATATCTAGAACTCTTGTATTTACTCTGTTTTCATTCCCTTGGTACCTTCACTTGCCCCTTTTCTTTGGCTCTCTATATCTCTAAATGCTCAACCAAAGTCTTAAATTGACTGACATGATAAAAATTTGGGGACTGAAGGAAAAATTCATTGGGGAGGACAGACTTCTTATTTGGAAGGGCAATATCTTCATTTTTTTCCCTCGATGCCATAGCTACACCTCTGCCATCAGTGTCACGGTTGGCTGAATTTTTCAGCAACGATAACCACAAGATTCCACAGTAATCCACAAACACACATAGACAATAAAAAAGATGAAATGCAAGACTATGTGGGAAAATTACTTCATCTGCTCAATGTGATGTGGAAGTAGTAAACATTCTATGCAGATGGTCACCAAAGAACTAAATATAATATTGAAATTATTTGGGTCTTTGTCACAAGGAATCAACAAAAGTACCTTGAGTGGGTTCGTCAACAGCTTTTCTTTTTCGGTTGTGGCTGTTGTAATTCAGTCTGAGCTCTTGGCCGTATTCATTAAGAGTTTCTCGCGACTCGTAGGATTGTCTTGCCTTTCTCCCATCTTCACTTTCATCAGATGAGCTTGTATAAGCTAAGTCCATTTCATGCTTGACTTTTGACAGTGGCTGGTACGGTTTGCAGTCCATCTGCTCCATCTCTGGTTCAGTAGGCCCAGAGTCATGAAAACAATGCGTTGAGACTCCTTACAGAAATGGTCCTGAAAGAGACAAAATTATCATTTATAACTCTTTTTCATTCACGGCTTGGAGCTCGCTTAAAAATTCCTCCAACAGCAAGTGCATTTAGTCAGGGGAAACATAAATGTTCTCATAACGATCCCTTGTGCTGAAATGTTTTAGCCAGTTAATTGTTACGAGAAATTAAATAAATAGTACAGTTATAGGAAAGTATTCCCTCTGCTCCTTTAAATTACAGCAAGTGTAGATTAACACAACAGTTTTACCTGAATATATAATAGCTCATCATTTATGAAAGTGGGAACAAATATTGGGGTCACTCAGTCTACTCTCATATCTCTCATCCTATGTCAGCTTTAGCATGAAAATATCTGCTCATCTTAAGGCAGAATCTCCTGTTGCATCCAAACTGGGGGACCCTTTCTTAATGCCAGTGCTGAAAGACCATCTACATGGGACCATCCACATGGGCTGGACTTGATGGCCATGATGGTCTCTTCCAACTCTGTGACCCTTTCTGCAGCACCATCCATCCTGCCATGGAGACGGGAGGACAGGATTCTGACAATGCTTCTGTATGACATCATCACTGTCCGGTTCTTCTCCCATCCCCAGGTGGTGCAATCGTGGGGTAAATCATTGGCAGGTTTTCCCCATCAATGACCCATGATTGCATCACCATCCTGCACTTACCTGTCCTGCGGAAGGGCCGGAAAGGTGATGGCGGCACTTCCTGCCCCAGTGAAGCCTGGGAAAGTACCCGACCATTCTGTGGAAGGAAGCAGCACATCCACTGCACTCCCTTCCACGGGGAGCTGGTCCCGTGCAGAGGGGAGTGCTGCCATCACGGTCCCTTCCTGGCAGAGCTGCTGGTGGGATCACCACTGGATGCTGCCACAAGAAAGTAAGCTGCAGAAAAGGCCTATGATGCTATTAATACAAACTCTGACTGTTTCAGATTCTATTCTGGAGGTACATTACAGGATCACCCATCTTCAGAAGTTAGATGGATGGTAACCTGGAGTAGGAACTTTTCTGATGTAACACCCCAGTTGCTAACCCCTGTTCCCAAAGACATTCTTCTTCTAAACCCTGGAAGGGTGATATGATCAGTGCACTTAAAAAAAAACAAAATTGTAAATGAATTTCCTGATTATTTTTAACTTCTTTTGGTTTATTAGACAAGAGAAGGAATAGCACAGAAGAAAAGGAGGCATATAAATATAACAAATGCATGTTATCCTTGTTATAAGGATATCCTTGTTATAAATACTCACAGGTACCCCAGTCTTAATCACAGGCCAAAAAATGTACAAGTCCCAAAACATATGAAGGCTCTTTATAACCATTAGCATGCAGTTTGAACTTAAAGTGATGCATATAATATGCTGCTCCAACATTGATAAGGTTCACACACAGGGTTCTCTCTCAGTAAATGGGGAAAAAGTTGGATTTTGTTAGGCGTACAGGCTTCAAATCAGTACCTGGAAGATATTATCCATGTTAAGAGGAATGTGTGCATCCGTGGCAAGTGGGGGAACACATTTTTCCCTCTATATTTTTAACCCATGAGTGTTGTGAGTGATATGTTAGCACGCATCATCATTCCTATTGGGCCTTTCTCAATAAGGAATGCCATCATACTGTTGCTATTGATCCCAGCTCCATTGCTGCTTGAAACAGTGGCAAAGCATTTAGTGTGTGAGAGTGTGTGTGTGTGTGTGTGTGTGTATGTAACTGACATCACTCTCTGTTAACACATGTCTATTAAGGGAAGTCTCCCCACACATGCATTCTTTTTAGAAATGTTGTCTCAGTCATTAAAGATCAGAAAAATCTTCCCTTTTTGCTCCACCTCCAAAATCTGAAAAAAATAAACCAACAAAACAGAAGCCTGAATTGAATGGGCTTCACATTAGAAGGGGAAATGAGGGTACACTCAACTCAGCTCAGCTTTTTGTGGCTCACTCCTCTTAAATTCTTTAAGTTGCCTATTTGATCCAAATTAGGGAAAGCAAAAATATGGTGCTTGTGGCTTTCACAGAACTTCCTCTTCTGCAGTTTCTTTCACCACAATTGAAGCTTCATGTTGAGTCATCAACATCCTCAGAGCAAAGGATGGTGTACATGTGGCAGGCCTCCAAATGCTGTTGGATTGCAACTCCCATCATCTTTCACCATTGATTATGGTGGCTAGAGCTGATGGGAGCTGTAGTCTAACAGCACAGGATATTAAAAAAATTGAGGGGATGGTCATGAACCACTTGCCTCTATCAATTAACAGAAACTGGGAGCACACAACTGCCAACGGAGTGTAATTAAACACTAAATCAAGCCCATGTTTCTCAAGAAAAAAAATCATCTGTATAGATTATCAGTTCCAGCTGTATGTTTTCCAAATGTAAAGTTCTGCAGTAATTGACCTAAACATGCCTTCTATAGAAGAAACTGCACCTTAGAAGAAATCCATAGTACAGGAAACAGCAGCTCCTTACAAACAGACATTAGTATCACTTCTGAAGATATATTGATGGAGCAATTGAATTCTAATCTTGAACAGTATGGGATGTCAAAGCAAAATACACCAGCTGTTTGCTTCTTTGCAATGTACTACTTTGTTCCTACACAATGCACACAGAAAATCAGATCTGCACTTTTGTGTGTTCTTTTAAGGGGAGGATTGGGAGAGGACAAGCAAGAATTCTGTCTACACTCTTCTTGCAACCCAGAGCATTCATGAACTAGAAGATACTCACCATAAATTTTTGTAAAGTTTCAGATGGCCCTTTTGCGGAAACATCAGCAATGTTGTGCTGGCTGTGCTTTGCATGGGGCAGCTAGAACATTTAGACTATCAAATCTGGTGTATTGTAATATAAGAAACTGCTATTGTACAGGTTATACCAGGGTAGGCTTGTAGGATCTACTTTGCCCTTTTTAAAGAAAACACAAGGGTTGGTTGCCCAAAGTCCAGACAGGTGAAAACAGAATTATGGACCAAGGTGCCTATGAAGACATGGATGCCATGAGAATCTTTCTTCATCTTTAGCTGATGTGCATATCTACTGATTTTCCCTAACCTGTTTTGGCTTCAAGCTGCCGAAATCAGGAAGAAAATAGAGCTCCTTGTATCATTATTGTTAAACCATTGGGAGCCTGAAACTTTTGCTGATCTATTAAAAAGCACCCAATAAGCAGAGTCCAACCTACCTTCTGCCCACATTGGATTATAAAATACTTAATACAGTGGAGTGGGAAAAGCCCCAACAAACAAACTTGACAGCTCTTTAAGCCAGGGATTAGTTGAACAGTAGGCAATCAATGCATTATATAAATTGTTACCAGAGCCTGGAAAGCTCATTTTAAAAAATAGCTAGTTGGAGTTGCAGTACCTAGGCTCCAGAAATAAGCATTCACCATTAAATTTCCAGCATTAAAAGGAACTGTTAGCTTTTGTGTTTGTTAAAATTAACCGAAATACTTGTGTTTTAGCTCCATTTAAAACAACGACAAACTCGATGTGAATGGTACAAGCCATTAATCTGTCAGACCTTTATTATTAGAAAAACGAATTAACTACAAGTAGCTAGTTCCAAATAGTAAGTACAATATATAATGCTTAATATATTGGAAATAGCTATTTGACTATGAGTAGTAATAACAGTAACAATTTATTTCCATAATAATGATGATGATGTCGGCTTTGGTTATTTTCTTTGAATGTCTGATCATTAGAAGTTTAAATTGTACTTGCAGTATCTTCCTCATGATGTTTGTGTTCTGTGACTTCCAATAGCTTTTGACTTAAAGCAACCCTAAAGTGAACCGATTACAGGATTTTCTTCATAAGATTTGTACAAAGGAGGTTTGCCATTGCCTTCCCTTGAGGTTGAGAGAGCGTGACTTGCCCAAGGTCCCCCAAAGGGTTTCCGTGGCTGTGCCAAGATTTGAACCCTGTCTTCCAGAGTTGTCATCCAATGCTCAAACCACTATACCACACTGGCTCTCTCCTTTTGGTTGTTCTCCAGAAAGGTCTAATAAAAAAGTACTTTGGCATACAGTTTGCCCCAGGAGAACTGGCAATTAAAATCGAAAGAGCATACATTTTTTAGCTTAAAGTCAGATCTGACGTACAGAGAATACAATCCTCACTTCATAGTAATCAATAACCAAACCATTTCCACAGCTTTGGATTGCACTCAGAATGCAAATTATTAAAAGAAAAGTAAGCACTTAGAGAATACAGTTTTGATCTTTGAAGAAAGAGACATCACTAAACTGAATGTTCTTCTATCCAGATTTCCCTATACTCTTGCAAAAATCCTCACTGATACTCAAAAACCTAACCAAGAAAAAAAAATAGCTGGAATGCAGAAGGGGAGAAAGAACCAGGATAGATCTCAAATGCCCCCTAATCTCTACATCTTGCTTTTCGAAGCAAGTTCTACTATATCCAGGACATCTATTATTGATTCACTACTGTAAAAGAACTGCAATTCAATTAAAGCATATTGAATTGCAGTTTTATTTTTCTTTTATTTATTTCTTTTGAAAAATTAAAACAACTGATGAGGGGCAACAATGTCATCCACACCTGATGAGAAAGAATATTCTCCATTGCTGGAAAAAGGCAGAGAGAGGGAAGAAGAAGAGAGACAAGCTCTGTGCAAGCTTCTTGCTTCGTTCAGATGATTGAGAACTGAGCATGTAGGTTTTTATCCTTAAAGAAGCCAGGATTCCTATAGTGCTTTTCCTTATTGTGATATCCAAAAGAAATAATGTGTGTACTTAATTACTTGACATTAAATATAAAATTTTCTGAACACTACACGCCCTCTAATTGTCCCAGTGTGGCAGGGACCATCCCAATCCACCTGTTGCCGTCTCATTTTTTCAACTGCTTTCAAAATGTCCCAATTTCACTCTTCTTCCTCCTACTTTCCCCCTTTGTCCTCAGCTTACTTTGGTTGCTGCAAAATGAACTCAAACAATGTACAAAAGTAGTTTGCAGTGATGTATTTAATTCTTTTATTCCAAGTCTCAAGTCAAGTCTCAAATCCCTACCTTCAAGTCTCAAATCAAGTCTCAGGTCCTTGCAAGGTACTTTCAAGTCAAGTCTCAAGTCCAGGAGTCAACTTCATACCCCAGCCTATATTCCAGAATTTCTGGACAGAGTTGAATAAAGTCAGCTTTAACAATTTATGTAGAGTTGGCCCTCCACATTTGTGAGTTTACCACTTGTAGCTTTGGAAGTGGAGAACTGGATCCTTCTTACTCCCACTTCCCTAAGCTGGAGGCTTTTGTGTCAATGGGTATAAAAGAATCTGCAGCTTTGGAAGTGGGGAATAAGATCCTTCTTCCTTCCCATTTCTGAAGCTGGGGGCTTTTTTTTTTTGGAAGTGGGGAATAGGATTCTCCTTACTTTGTATTAGTGAAGCTTCAAAAGCTTTAGAAAGAAAGATCCTTCCTCCTTAAGCCCTGTTCTCTGGGGGTGAGTCTTGCCTTCAGCACTTAGAATAAGTTTTAGAAAGATCCTCTGATATATAGCAGGGACAGGCTGCTGAGCAAACATCAACCCTGACTCAAGCCCACTGTCTAACCCATTTGCTGTTCTCCATCAAGAAATGTGCCTAAGCTTTGGGTTTGAGGAGAACCACTATGTGACCAGTAGGCAAAAAAGAAAAGAAAAAGATGGAAGTGTTATTCAAAGTCATAAGATTTCTGGATGAATATATTACATTACTGAACCAAGGGCAGCAAGTCAGTCACTAAAAATATACAAGTCATGAGTCAAGTCAAGTCAGTCCGTTATTTATTGCCACGTCAAGTCCAAGTTGAGTCACTGAAATGACTGACGTCTGACTTGAGTTTGAGCCAATGGACTTGAGTCTACATCACTGGGAGTTTGCACTCTATTCATTTGGTGGGAATAGAGTGGGGAGGGGGGCAGAATCTTACAGTTCCCAGGAAACTCAAGCAAAAGCAAACTGCTGCAGCCTTTTCTAGCTTGTACGTTCTTCCCCATTTATAATTTTTGCCATTTTGATCACACTCTGATGTTGTCTGGCTATACATAGCCTGGTTTTCACCTGTAAGATGTTGGATGGTATGAGACTGTCCAGGTTCAACTCAAACACAATATTGTCCCAATAGTCTAGTAGATATTTTCAACTTCTGCTCACTAAATAGAGTTAAACTCTCCTATTCTTCTTTGAAGAATAATTTAATTTCTGCCAGGAGGTGGATTAATGAATGCATAATAAGGGAACAGATGTATACGATAAAATGGTAGCATGTTGCATGGATTCTTAAGCATTTTTTGACTACAGCAGTTAGACAAAGACAAAGCCTAACTCTCAGGGACGGAATATGGTTCCGTCACACTGTTCCTGGAGGATATATGAATTCATAAAGGAATAGAAAATTATATGTCCATATATGTAGATTTTTCATTTTGACAGAATGTGAGATGGATAATCATTCTTTAAAATGAAACAAGAGAGTGTTTAATTTTAGCTGCTAGATAAGCTAAAATATTGCTCATTGTACTCACTACATCTGGAAAGCAAACCCAACAAAATGAAAACGGCTCACACAAAATGAATTAGAAATATGAAGTACTTTCTTTTTAGCGATATAAAAAGTAGCATATGGCAAGACTTCCTGAAATTTACCTTTCTTTGCTTTTCAGTTGTGACAACCAGACTGGGCTATGATGTGACTTTCACTTTCTTATAATTAATGCCACTCCAAAGATGGGGGTTGCTCTGGGGCAAGACAGGGAAACGTTGTGGCTCCTATCTACTCATATGAGGTCCAGATTGATCAGTGATGGACAAGACTAGATTTATTGGCAATATAAGTGTGCTATGCAGTAGGATTCTCATGAACTCACTGCCTTACGACATTGCATGATACAGGATATGCAGAAATTTCTTCAGGCAATTTCTTGAGTCCATTCAGATCATTCTACTTATTAAGTGCATTAGAGTGATATTGTTGTTAATGACCTGGCAATTCAGCAAGGACTTATTCCAAACTTCTCAGTACCTTCACTGCAACCAATAACTTTAGAAGAAATTGGCTTCTTCGGGGACCATTGTTTTGGGATAGCAAGAGAGTTGCAATGACATCCTCACTTGGTCTCAGAGGCATCTCTAGTTATGACTATCAGCAATCACTTTGCTTTGACTGAGAACCTCTGCAGAATATGTTGCACGGAAGGCAGCAAATGAGGGAATCCTTTACATGATGCTAAAGCTGCAAGCATTGTTCTGGGTCATCAACTTCTGGAGTGAAAACCTGATCATCTAGTTCTCATACATAGTCTGACACAAGAAGTTACTGCCATGTAACTTAGCAATACTCGTGTAAGGCTTGTTGGGGGATAGTGCATGAGAACCAGTAACATGACACTTGTTAGTGACAGAACTCTGTCCACTAGTAGAACTTCCTTTCCATGTACAGAACCAAGGTGAACCCCAATGATTCATCTTGGGACAGAATAGGATTTGTTTTGTGTTGACGTGGAGATCCAGGAATGCAAATAGAGAAAGTGTGAGATGGACATTTTTCCACATGCAAGACTGGTTGCTGACACTACGAAGCACTCGTCTATGTCAGGATAGATGATAACCAGTGTGTGGAGATATGAAACCAGTATGATCAGGCATTTACTAAATGAATGTGGGGCTGTGGAAATGCCAAATGGAAAAACTTTGAACTGGAATAGTTTGTTTTATTTTGCAGGACTTGAGAAGCAATGATAGAAGGGTCTGATAGTGATAAGAGAAGAATCCCCTTGAAGGTTGATAGTGGCAAACCCATCCCTTTATGGAAAAAGAGGAGAATGGTTTGAATGAAAATCATGCAAAAGGTTTTGGCAGCAACGAATTGGTTGAAATCTCAGTGACCTAGTATGGGTCACAAAACCCCATCTTTCTTGGATACTAGGAAATATTTGGAGTAGAACCATCTCAGTTTGTGTTGGCAATACATACAGGGTCTGCTGTCAAAGAGTTTGCTGGGAAGTATTTTGTCTTAAAATTTTATGGCAGTGGTGTGATGAAGGACCCCCAAAGGTGGAAGAGTATGCAACTCTATTGTACAACTGTGTTGGTTAATCAAAAGCACACATTTGTCTCAGCTTACAGTTTGCCAGTGTTGGAAATGAGGGTAAAGCCTATACCGAGAAAAGCAGTGGGAGCAATGAGAAAGACAGCAAAATCTCCACTTGGAAATGTTGGATCTTTTAAGACAAAAAGATAATTTGTATGTGCTCTAATTGTAAAATCCTCAAAGGAGTGTTGGTGCTTGCTGTGGCAGATGGAGAGAACTACAAGCAGAGAATTAGAATGCTGTGTAGACTATTGGGAGAGATTCCACTTTGACTTGTCATTTGATATTGCAATGTGGCACAGGGCTGGATACTGAGTCACTTGGCTCTGGTATGAAACTTGTCAGTGTGATTTAACTTGTAGCCAGTTTTGGCATTGAATAAGCCCTCTTAATCAAAAGAAAATCTTCACCAGTAAAATATACATCAGATGACAAGCCAGAAGAGGGGAGCCATGTACACCTCCTGAGGGCTATCACCCCTTCCAGAGCCCTTGTTTCACAATGAGACAAACGAGGAGCTGTGTTTATTCGTTGATTTGCCAAATGATGAGCTTCAGCCTGATAGATCAAGGCTAATTGTTTCTGATCAGGAGGGAGGTTATTTAAAAAGGATGTGATTTTCTCCCAGAGGCACTGTTGTTAAGCAGCCATGCTAGCCTGACAGTTTATAATTCTGTGGAATAGCTATTTTTTTATTATTATTTATTTATTTATTTATTTATTTATTTATTTATTTGTATCCCGCCTCTCCATATGGATTGAGGCGGCGAACATCTTACAAATAGCATGTATTTCGAAACATTTCTATACATGCCCCCAACAAGCTGGGTACTCATTTTACCAACCTACGGAAGGATGGAAGGCTGAGTCAACCTTGGAGCCCGGCAGGATCGAACTCACAACCTTGTGGCTTGCAGTACTGGCATTTAACCACTGCACCACCAGCTACACCCAACTGCATCTAACTTCTCCTCCTTGACAAAAGAAGGTAAGCAGAGCATATTTTTACCTTTTCTGTGAGCCAGATCTACTACGATGGAGTTTGACTGAGGATGACTGAAGGGAAAAAAAAGCCTGAGTGATTTTCATGTGTGCTATGAAGGTAGTCTTTTTTCCTTGATGGAGGAGGAACAGATACAGGCATTTGCCAATAACCACTCAATGCACAACAAGGACAGTTGGATGCAAATAGAGGAAACGGTTGCTGTAAAGAGTTTGTGTCCATTTGAAAACCAGTGCAATAACCTCTTCCTTGAACTTCCCTATTTCTAACTCAAATGGCATAGCCATTTCAGTTAACTAGTTTGCAAACAACTTCCTGAGGGCTAAAATACTTTAGATTTAGACCCCACCTCTAAAATAAGAGAGCAGTTCTAGCTGAATGGGGCAGTGCTCCAGATCTGAGCCTACAGTACCAAAAAAAAAAAAAAAAAACTTGCTATCTTTCCTTTTGATTTTGGGATTGGCATGTTGGTGAAGGCAAGATTCTCTAAAGCAAAGAGAATTTCTCACAAAACGTTCTTCTAATTCAGAGAAAGCATGAACCCTTTGTGTTCATCCTCTCATTCATCCATGAAATCTTTGCTAACCAAGATGGAAGATGGAAGATTCTCTCACTTCCTTTGGTTCATAAAAATATTTAAAAAGCCACACCAGATAAGACAGAAGGTTAATCTAGGCTAGGATCCTGCTTCCAATAATGGTGCAAAGATCCTGCTGTCTCTGGGTCTTTGATGCTTCAGAGCTATATGCTCTCTTTTTATGCTATCAAGGGGCCTTTCCATCCTAACTTGTTATAGTGCTATTATTCCACTTTCAACCTCGTGTGGGATCCCAGGGTTTGCAGTTTAGGATGGAGCATTGAGAACTCTCAGCCAGGGAGCTCTTTGGCCTCAGTAAACTGCAAACCCCAGAATTCCACAGGATGTTGAAAGTGGAATAACAGTGGGATAACAGTGTAGTGTGAAAAGGCCCAAAGAATCTGAAGCTGAAATCAGAGTGAAGAGATTGTCAGTGAAGCACAAGAAGTTGCAGTCCTCCTTTTCAAATGGAAAACTATTTTCCTCATTGGGTGGATCAGCAAGATTTTAGAGACTCTACACATAGTTCCAAAGGAACAGGACCTGATGTGCATGGCAGAGACACGTTCACGGATAGAGCATTAACATATTCATCTCCCTAAGAGACGCTGCTTTCTGAGCATTACACCAGGTGCACAAAAACAAGTTTCCTCAAATGAAGTCTAGTTATTCTAAACTGCAGTTTCATGACCTCGATATGATAATTTTTGCCCATAATAGAAAAAAAAATCTGCATTTCAAGCATAAGTATGTACTCCTGACAACATGGCAAAATTAGATATTCAAAATTGCTGATTCTAGACTACAGTTCCCTTCAGTTATGTCTATACAGCTGACTATGTGGCAAGTTATCAAAACTACAACTTAGAACATGTTCCTGTGTCTGAAGCTCTAGTCTAACACAGATGGGATGCACAGGTCTTCCAAGAACATGGTAGGCTACTTCCATGGATCGGACGACATGTACTGTGACCCAACCCACCAAGGGTTGCACCACTGCAGTTCAAATGCCGTGGCAGCCAATAAGGTTGCCATTAAGATCTGATAACAAGTGAAGTGATTCTCTCTGATGCAGCATGACAGAGTGCCCTTTCACACCACGAAGACCTGCAGACCTGTCTTCAAAGCAACATGTCATCTTCCTTTTTGGAAAGGAAGGAAAGTTCAGAAAGACCAAGTTTTGGCTGCAAATGAGAGTAGCGTGGGCCACAAAAGCAACCTTATGGACCACATGTTTCCTACCTGATCCTAGAGACAAAGGCTGTAAAAGTCTTTCTTGCCTGAGGCACCAGGAATTCCCAGCTTTGGTGTACCTCAACGTTCCTCAACTCTGGCTTGGCTGTAATTTAGCCACCACTCCCAGCTCCATATGTTCAGCCCTGAGATTCCAAATAAAGAAGAACGTTAATGAAATTAACAGCTTGGTACCATATAGTATTGTTTGGATAGAAGAAAGGAAGGAGTCTCTGTTGGCTGCATTATTGAATCTACAAATGCAGGGATGCAGACAATAGTGGTACTCTCTGAAAACTCAACATTCATCTGCCAACTTCAACTTTCTCCATCCTAGTGTTTACTGAGAGAGGCAGAATCTATTTACACTCCTCTTGCTCCTCCTCCTCCCTTCCCACATAAATAACTTAGCCAAACACAACAACACATTTTGCAGAGAAGAGCACTCTCATATATTATTTAGAGCAGAGAGGGAAGAAAAAAAATGGAGAAGCAGCAGCAGTCGGACAACCCTGTAATTACCTAATCACAATACTTTGCCTTAATGGCAAATTCCCCACACCACAATTTTGTCATGTTTTGCAGCCACCTTTCAGTTTTTATGATCTATGTCTTCTGGAACATTTGTACACTATGCATTGTTTGTGCGGAGCGGAGCAGTTCCATGGCAGCTAGAAACTCCAACTGTACCCATTCGCAACACTATAATCTCTACGCCTGGGAAAGCCACAGCTTTATAATTTCCACCACACAGCTATCAATGATGGATGCCTTCTGTCAGGATAACAGACTGCACTCCTAATCAGGAAATTCACTGAAGTACATTGGATTTGTTTTAATATATTTTTATCATTAAGTACCACCTCCCCCCCCAAAAAAAAAGAGCAATGCACATTTCTGTCTCTGGGGGAGATCTATGCATTACAAATACCAGCACAATTTGAATTATTAGCTCTTCATCAGGCCACCGCTATAGAAGTAATAGCTCACTCCTATGGCAGTTTCTATGAATGCCCAACTACAAAAGGAGCCAGTGGCCAAGAGAATCATAATATAGTACTCAACAACTAAAAGCCAGCTGTTATTCTCTCAACAACCATTTCCGTACTAGAATGTTATAATGCTATTATTCCACTTTCAACATCCTATGGAATCCTGGGGTTTGCTGTTTAGAAGGCCCCTCCCCAAACTGCAAACCCTAGGAGTCCATAGGATGCTGAAAGTGGAATAATAGCACTGTAACAGTCCAGTGTGGAAATGGCCAACCTCTTCTAACACTGGGTGAGTTGGAATGAAATTCTATACACACAGCTGGAGAAAAGCCCCACTTAACAGAGAGGCTTTCTTCTGAAGACTGCACCACAAGAAACACAGCTCATGATGGAGTGTGATGCTAGCTTGATTCTGAGAATCTCCCACTGATTTCTATGGGCTGAACTGAAATGCATTTCAATCTAGGCAACAGTTTGAGATTATACCTGTAGCCACAAGGCCACTAGTGGGAGATTTACACTTCTACCATAATGGTACATTGAGCTTCTAACTTTCACCTTCTCTCACCCATATCTAATATTTGTAGCTAGTGTGGAAGTATTTTCTCTATTGTGGCCTCCTTAGCATCCTAATGGAGGAAACGACGACGTGTAAATGTCAGATATTCTAGCCATACCTTGTAATATGTTTTGGCCATATGCTTGGAGCATCACATTATAGCTTTACTGGTTTTCAGATTTTTAACTGGCTACAAGGAGGACACAATTCCCTTGTTGCAACAGCTCCACTGACTGCTCGTCTATTTCCAGGCACAATTCAAAGTTCTGGTTATGACCTATAAAGCCATATATCTCTGAAGGACCATATTATCTTATATAGACTTGCCCAGGTTTTTGTCAAGAAAAGGTTGGACCAAACTTGTAGAAAATACTTTGTGATGTGGGTTGTTAAGTGCACCTGTGGAGAGCCATGTGACTTCAGCTGAGTCATACTGAGTCATGCTGATGAGCAATCAGGGGAGAAGGTTGCATCAGGTGTGGGGAGAGTGCAAAGGTTGGCAGGATTGCATCAGCTAGCGTGAGTATAAATGTAGCTGAGAGCTAGCCAACAAGTTGCATATGATGCCTGATGTGTCTGCCGGAGGCTCTGTCAGAAAGAGCGAGCAGAGGGAGTCTGGAACGCCTTCTGGAGATTCTTGTAAATATGAACACATTGTAACTCAAGAATAAATTGCCCCGTTGATGGAAGATAACAATTGGCGTGGGTGAGTTTTTCCTGGCTACAGTGCATTGCTGCTAAGATATTCTCTGCTGCTGGGCACGCTTCCAAAGCTGTGGGAGCAATCTCTGCTATATTTTGGGTGTGACAGTTTTGAGATCTTCTGAGGGGAGGCCACGATCTCTGTCTCATAGAAGTGGGCCTCTCCTTGCTGTGTTTCAGCAGGCAGGCAAAGGCTTCTTTGTTTCAGCAAGCCTTGGAAGCCTGCTTTTCTATTTACTGTTTTTGTTTTAAAGATTTGTGTTTTTAAGAGGTTTTAATGTTTTGATAATTTGATCACATTTTTAACTTTTGCATGTGGTGAATTTTTAGCTATGCTTGTTTTAATGGTTGTGAGCTGTCTTGAGTTTGTTGGGAAAAGAGAGGATAGGAATAGGGATGATGAAGATGATGGTAATTTAAAACATAACAGTAACTTGTTCTTCCTTGTCTCTGAAACAATTTGGGAAACACGAGCTGGTGGAAACACAGACAAAAACTAAGAAGGCCTGAACCTATGCAGTATCTGCAAGATTTGTTGGAGTTGTTCTAAACATCTTGAACTTAGATTGAATAAAAATATAACCTGCAGGGCTAAGACCACAGTATGAACTAGAGAACAGGGACTATAAAGCCACCCTATATTTTATAAAGGGAACCTAGGCTACCTACTTGGAATAAACCTGCCTGTTTCAATTTCAGCAGCAATTCCTCATGCCACACTAAAATCAGTGCCATGCCCTCAGTCCCTGGGATGAAGTGTGATACCATGAAACAAGCAGCCACTGCAAAGTTGTTTCCAGTAAGGTATGCCTATCAGTTGACTTTCAGAAAGAAGCCACTTGAGATGAGGTTGGAGGCAATTTCCTAAGGTCCTTGCTTTGTCTGAATACGATTTGTTTTAAAATACTCAACATTTCAGAAATGTCCCTGCTGCTGTGCATGAAAGGGTATGTCTGTGATGTGCAATCACTGACATTTCACCTTATTATGTTAGTAATAGTGCTAATTCTATGACCACCACTTCCACATTTACACCCACTCTTTTCTGCAAGGGATTCAAGGTGCTGTGCATGGTTCTCTTCCTCATTCCACTTTTTTATTATCCCAAAAACCTTGTGAGATAGTTAGGGAGGAAAGAGGGAGAGAGAAAGAACAATTACTATGGAAAACAGTAATGACTGAACATAGCTATTTTGTTCCCACTTCAAGAAAGTCTTTGAAAGTCACAGTTTTTTAATCATATTCAGAATTTAGGCATATTCAGAATCATTATCTTTCGATGATTGATCATTAGTATAAACTACTCTAGAATAAGTTAACAATGAATTCTGAACTCGAGAAACTAACCAAGTAAATAATTAAAATGGTAAGTGATAAACAACAATTAATAATTGAGGGATAAACTAAATGACTGAATAGCTAGGTATAAATGTTTAAGAAATATGAACTGTTTGCAACAAGGGCGGAACTAATTTCAGTTCTGTTTTGTTAGCATTTGTGTTAGATATGTATAGATTAGGATGTCTGTTGATGCTTGTACAGATGTACCTTTTGTTGTTTTGAATATTTGATTTGTGTGTTTTTTAAAAAAAATCTTTTAAATAACATTCTGAAAGGAAAACCTGATTATAAAAAAAAAAATTGGGCTTTATTCTGCACAAAAATTCAAACTTAGATGTTTTACATACAAAACAGCATTTTCTGCATAGCAAACAACATTTCTGTGCAGAAAACAGAATTTCTGCATACACTGCAAAACAGAGTGATATTGTTTCCTGCATAGGAAATACTCTTTTCTGCATAAAGCAAGCATGTGCAAATTTTGTACAGAATAAGCCCTGAACTGTGAAGATTCTCATCAGTTCAGAATTCTTCTCATCAGGCTTTCTCAACACTTGAAAAACACATTTTTCAACTGTTTTCCAAATACTTTTAAATATTCTAATATTCTTTCCATCCCTAGTGGCTGCTGCAATGTCACCCATTGAGTGAGCTTCGTGGATCTGAAACATAACTCCCTGAAGCGCAACTCTTCCGTGAAGAGCAGGAATTGGGAACTGTGGTCCTCCAGAGGTGGTTTTGAATTCCAGCTTCCATCAGCCCAAGTTAACATGGCCAGATGGGACTAGAAGTCTAAGAGGTAGAAGGCTGCAAGGTCACCAATTTCTCTAGGGCAGTGGTTCTCAACCTTCCTAATGCCGCGACCCCTTAATACAGTTCCTCATGTTGTGGTGACCCCCAACCATAAAATCATTTTTGTTATTTATTTATTAATTATTTAGTTAGTTATTTCCAACATCAAATAGATTGGAAACACTGCCCTAAATCACTGCTCTAGATAGACTTCTAATACCTAAAAACTGGTAACCCTCCCCACTTTTTTTAAGCACAGAAAGCGTCCATCAATGCCAGAATTAAGGCAATAGTTCTAGTTCTGAATGTTGGGTTTCCACAAAAGCCAGTCACTCCCACAGGCAAGGCCGAAACAGCCCACATTTTACACGAGGCGCAGGGAGGAAAGGACAGGGAGAGAGGAAAGATGGCGGCGGCATAAGCAGACGCGTTTTGTTTCACTCCCTCCCTCCCTTAAAGGGAGTGCGGACGCTGAACATACACAAAGCGAGGAATGCAAGACAGTCAGGGCGAAGCACACAACACATGCATGTGGCGAGCGCCCAGGGTCCATGCACAACAAAAGCGAGAGGAGAAGGTCATCCTGGCTATTTCTGCACTAGACTGTTATAGTGCTATGATTCCACTTTCACCATCGTATGGAATCCTGGGGTTTGCAGTTTGAACCCCAGCACAGGGGTCTCAGAAGCACTGCTCCCATTGGCTGTGAGGCCACCTTCTTTTAAAAGGGGGGCAGGATTGAGGAGTGGCAACCCCTGCGAAGTGGTCATTTGACCCCCAAAGGGGTCCCGACTCCCAGGTTGAGAACCACTGCTCTAGGGAATGCTTATCTACTTAAAAAGGAAATAATAATAATAATAATAATAATAATAATAATAATAATAATAATAATAATAATAATAAAGTAGCAGCACTGTCACGTTACTTTGGGTGAACTGTGACTATCCCCTGAAATGCCGGAGAAGAGATCCCACAGCTTGCTTTCTTGTTGCCTTCCTGCCCATATATCCAAAAGCTTTCTCTGACTTATCACACCTCCCAGCAGACCGAGAGAGTGCTTCATAACTCCCAGACATGCCGTTATTTACAGTTAGTGTCAGACCAAGTTCCTTTTCGTTCATGACAAAGCTGTGATCTTCCGGGGTTAAAATTATGGACGATCTGTGACTATCCGTCAGCCTTGGAGAAATGACCTAAAGCAGTTGTTTTCACCCAGGATTCCTCTCAGTTAAGTCGCTATTCTTTCATAATCCATTTTGATACCCACAGATGGCAAAGTATTAAGGCTTGCATTGAGTGAATAGTAGCATCTTTCTAAAACTGCCCACAACAGTTTTTGGGGGAAATAGAAAACAACCACCACTGCCTTGTGTCTCATGGGTAGCCCGTCTTGGGAGGAAAAAAAGAAAAATAGGGAGGAAAATACTGTGTAAGTGTATGTATTAAAATTTTATTGAAAACTTTAATTTTATGGAACATTGGCTCTAAAGAACAGAAATGACAGATGCCTGCCAAAGGCAGGATTATAAACTTACAGCTCCAAATTCACTGTGAGCCATTTAAAGTACCAAGCTTCAGGATGGAAGACGATGGATTTAATTAATTACATTTTAGGATGAATGCTGCAGCCCTCTGGTCTAAATCCTGGAGCCAACTGGGTTTACTGGGTGAAGCTAAGACAGAAACTCAATACTCACAAAACAGACAGCTGTAACTTCCCCATCTAACAGCAACTCCTCCCAGGGCAACCTTATTAAATTCAGTATCTTCAGAATATGTTGTACTATGGTGCCCATTATCCCCCGTTAGCTACGCTCTATACCCCAAAACAACTTGAGGGCAGCACAGTGGGGCAGATCTGGTCTGGGGGGTGTCAGGAATTTCTAAGAGGGAATAAGGGCCATTCTAGAAATGTGAAGACCCAGGAGCCCCCCCCGCCCAAATCCTTCTTCCAAAGGGTAATTTTTCCATTTTTACAGTAGAACAATTGGAAGCTGTGAAGATTATGGAGGTGGGGGGAGACAGCTTAAAATATCTTCTCTTTTGTAGCTAGTTTTTTTTTTTAAGGCAAGGCTTTACTGACTCAAAATGCCAGGAGCTATGTATTATGAAGATTTGTCAACAAAATCAGAGAATGATAATTCCTCTACATGCATTGGGCATATGCAATGTCCATATCCAAGATGCATTTCTGCACTTCTTCCATTTTCATAAACAGTACTGTGGCTATTTTTATGAGAAGGCAATGCTGGGATGCTTTCATTACTAATAACAATGCATTATGGAGGCGTTTGTATTGTCAACACTGAGTTAAGCTTTTCATCCAAATATATTGCTAACATAGTCCTTGGGAGTGCGATTGCCTCTCTCTAAAGAGCTCGCTTTGGTTTGTTCATTACTAAGGGGTCATTCAAATTACTTAGTTAAAGTTCTATTATTCCACTTTAACAGAGATGGTTCCATCCTAAAGAATCCTGGGATTTGTAGTTTAATGAGGCTGTGAAGCTCTCTGGCTGAGAATTCTAAATGCCTCTAACTCCAAATCCTCTGATTTATAGAGTTACAGAATTATAATTTATAAAATTTTATAAATATTATACATATATTTATATCAACTTTATTCTGAAGGAATGTTTTCAGCGCAACATTGTACAATATTACTTCTCAGTTACAGCAAGATTCAAAAAAACTAGTAATGTTTCTTTTATATTCCATGTGTGGTACTAGAGCCTGAGATCTTGAAGAAACTTCTGAAAAATGTCTACTTCACAAATATCTTACAGATATGATAGGGAGGGAAGGAAAAATCAGATCTTCTAGAAGAAGAATATGAACTATCTCGACTTATCTTCAATGGAAGTTAGTGGCTTTCATGTCAGAGGACTGATTAATCCACTCTCAGTTTTATCTATTTTTTTCTATCAAGCTATCCAAAGCACTGACCCCTCTGACTCAAGACGGAGCACTTGGCCTTGATGGACTGCCTGTGTAATAAGTGTGTTATATGCAGTGGTGGCTGAAGGCTTCCATTTCAGTAGGAGAGTGAATTTTCTCCAATTTAATTTAATTGAGCTATCCAAGGTGCTGAATTCTTTCCCCAAAACATGTGCAGTACCATGGATAGCTCCATTAAAATATAGATTAAAGACCATCAGCCACTACTGCTCATCTTAATTAAATAAGATTAATAATTCCCTGCCCTGCCACTAATTTTCATGAAATGTGCACATTCTTGTTGATTGTGATGGGTGTGGCATTAAGTATGTGACATGTTGCAAGTCTGCTTTGTGTCTGCCCTCAAAATGACACTTAGGACCTAGGCTAAGGTTTGCATGTGTGCGATGCCAGTCTGTACCCTTGGCATCTCAAACAGGACTAGAAAAATTCAAAATCCACAAACAGTGATACCTTGACTGGGCCAATTCTAAAGCATAAAATACATTATGCAAGCTTTTGAAGCTTCACTTACTTCATCACCAGAAAACAGTGTTAAAATCATTCAGGAGAAAGACGACGACAATGATGATGAGAGTTAACACTCCTACATTCTGTCTGAGATGCTTTGGGTTAAGATGTATTGAGGGATTTCAGTGCTAGCAGAGGCATCACCCCTTATTGGTGATGTAAGGACTAGAGACAAAGTGCATTAAAAGATAAGTAATGCAATTTCAACTCCATTAGCAACAGAAAAGTAACTTCTCTTGAGATCCAGGGGTCCCAAAAGATCCCTGTGCACTTCTAGTAGAAAACACCAGAAATCATAAAAACTCTCAGCCTTGATTTGGTCGTGTTCTTTAAACTCCATTTACATTCCTGTTAAATTCATCATTCATAGCATGTTATGAGACTGTCCCCTCATGCAATGGAAATACATATAATTTTTCAGTAACACATGTATTGATTTAAACACTTTTCGTAATGTACCTACATTTGGACACATTTTCCCCATTGATGAAAATGTATTTCTCCACATTTTTCAGCTATGCACATTTTGGCCATTCATTTTTGTTTAAAAAACAATGTCTATATTTTAGAGGAAGGCAATGGCAAACCACCTCTGAGTATTCTTTGTCTAAGAAAACTCAAGTTTTCTTGAAATTCAAGGGGTTCCCACTAGTCTGAAGTTGACTTGAAAGCACACACGTACGATTTAGTGTGCATGATCCCTACCGCAAGTCTTATAGTCGTGCAAATTTATGCAATAAGGTGTACTTTGTCTCAAGAATTAAAAAAAGGGTGAGTTCAAGGAAAATATCTAAACCATTAATATTCTCTTCTAGCCGCAAAAAGCAGCAAATGAACTGAACCTAGGATCCCACTCAATATAACCATCTTCTGACATTCTGGCTTGGAGAACTGGAGGACTCAATTCAGAAAGCCCTGGAAACACCTAGAGGTGTGCTACGTGTACAACCCAACATACAGTTTTGGACAGGTCTCTGGGATTCTGAAACTACAGTGGCATGGATAATCAGTGATGAAGATCTTTCAAGGCTTCCTGTAAAAATTGCTTTCCCCGTTTCCCACATTACACAGGTTAAATCAGCAGAAACAGCTTAACCAGATTAAATTTGCAAGCTCTGGACAACTGCAGCGTTTCAGTGTGGCTCGGCAAGCTTAATCCACAAGTGCATAAAAACCACACAAAGCATTTCTGTTAATATTCCTTTGCAAGACACTAAACTTACAATTTGGGGAAGAGAAGCACATCTATGAAAGGAATTAGTTAGGACCTTCAAGCTGCTTTCCGAGGGACAGCTCTGATATTAAGCCTTTTTTTCTTTCACAATAAACCTTCCCACCCCTCACATGCCTGCAGCGGATATCTATGAATGTTTGACAGCTGGTATAATTAAACATCTGCTGCAAGAGAAATATTTCAAAGCCCTTTTCAAATTATGCTCATTTCAGTGTGCCGGAGGTATTAACTTAGGAAACCAGCCTTACCTTCCTTCTTCTCCATTTTTAGATCCTTCTTTTCAATGGTGCACAACACAAATGGAATTCGTGGCAAAATCTTGCAGTTTGGAATACTCCTGCATGGAGATCTAGCCAGCCATGCTTTTTTCAAGGATGCTCCATTCCATTTCATCCCCCCAACCCTGGTTTCCAACCATACCAAAAAAGATAGCCAGCCTTCCCTGCCCTTAAATATGCACAGTCACCACTCTAACTATATATATGTACACACACACACATACACACACATATATTTACTTCTAAAGTCTCCTGGAATCTTTAAGATTTCTATAGCCTTTGGTTTTCCTGACCCTTCTGGAACTTATTTCTTCTCCATGAATGATTTCATAAAGCTGTACACTCAGAGAAATAATTCATTATCAATGTATTGATAGGCCCCCTTTAACGAGAGATGCCTTAGAATTTTGTTCAGAGTTTATTTCTGATAGGAATTCACCACAGTTGATAGAAATTCTTCATACTGATGTTGAAAATCTGATGTGGGGAAAGAAAAACTGATAGTTTTGTCTATTCACAGAATCATAGAGACCAGAAGGGACATTGAATGCAACCTCATTCTGCCATGCAGGGATACACCATCAAAGCATTCCCAACAGATGTCCATCCAGCATCTGTTTAAAAACCTCCAATGAAATAGACTCCACCACACTCCCAGGCTGTGTGTTCCACTGGCAAACTGTTCTCACTCTCAGGAGCTTCTTCCTAATGCTTAGATGGAATCTCTTTTCCTGAAGTCTGAATCCATTGATCCATGTCCTAGTCTCTGGAGCAACAGAAAACAGGCTTGCTCCATCCTCCATATGACTTCCCTTTAAACAAAGCTATCCTATTGCCTCTTAACTTTTTCTTCTCTAGGATAAACATACCAAGCTCCCTAGGTCAGTCCTCATAAGGCATGGTTTCCAGGCCTTCTACCATTTTGCTCACCCTCGCTTGCCAATATCCTTCCTGAACTGCGGTGCCCAGAAATGGACATAGTATTCTAGGTAGGATCTGACCAAAGAAGAATAGATTGGTACTATCACTGTTCAGTTACAGAACATTGAGTGCTTCTCTCTGAAGTCCAGGTTTGGATACTTTGTGTGTTCAAGCCTTCCGGTACTGAATTATGGGTTAGTATGAAAGGCTCATCATCTTTGACAGCGGCACGAACACAGGTACAGCATGCTTCTCTCTATATTGGGAATAGCTGCTTCAGTTCATTGTAGAAGAACGTATACACATTTGCAGATTTCTTCATATTGGTTGGGAAGCTGTGCAACTCTGTTGTATTCACTACTCAGCTATATGAATCACCAGTCTGCAGTAAGGCAGCTCGGTGGATGAGTATGTGTGGGCGTATCATTAGGCAAGGACAGCATATGACCAGACAAGAGAAGAGTTCACATTTTCCTTGAAGAACTCTAATATTGTTTTGTACACAAGGAAGGCCATTATTCGTGATCTGTGATATACCATGACAAATTCACAGAGAGGAAAGAGCATTCAAGGTCGATAGAGAAATGCAGGGTGTTTTTCTTCTCGGCATTCTGCTCTTGCTGAAGAATTCCAGCAAGAGATGGAAACCTTGACAGAGCTCAGAGATTTTACAATGCAAGAATACTCCAAATTTGCAACTGTTACTAGGAATATGGTTTATTTTAGATTCCTGCAGGAATAAGGCTTGCATGAGTATGCATGTATGCAGAGACACAGAACTCCTTTTGCCAGGCTGACAAAAACCTTCCGATCGACACTGAGAAGCCCCAGGAGCCAATGTTTATACGATATACATTGGTTCATACAATATACATTGGTTTTGATAAAGCCAATTATGCTGAAAGTGACATTTTAATTGCAAATGTTTAACCTACTTGTGCTGATAGCCAGGGCTGGAGTTCTGGCACTTCTTGATAGAAAACACAAATTAAAGCATACTGGGAAGCTACTGCAATTTGAAATGAATGTGTGTTGTCTAGGTGTGGGTCAGGTGTGTATATGAAATGGAAAAGTGGGCTCAGGTCATAGGAAGGAGTCTTAGCAGGTCAGGTCAGACTTAGCTTTTATTCTCACTGGCAGTAATTCTCTGGAAAGAAACCTCGCCCATTACATATTATCCAGGATCTCTTGAATTGGAGATACCTAGGACTGAACCAAAGATCTTCTGTATGTGAGGTCTTTATGCTTACGTTGAGTTATGAACTTTACAAAGTCCATACTGGTGCATCAGCACATCATGAAACCAATGTATGAATGCTTCCAGTGTACACCTTATCTGAGAACCAGGGAAATCCATGATACATTGCATCAGAATTATCTCAAGCACAATTTACTTTCATTGGAGCAGTGGCGGCAGCAGTGAAGGATTCATACACAACAGATTGTGTCAGTTAATTTACAAAATTTTGATCATATTTGAGAAGACTTAAACACATAGGTTATTTCCCACATATTTGAATACTATAATGAATCCATATGATCTCCACTGCTTCTTAAATAGGTTTCAACTTGAATTCTTAACCATATCTATTTCAAATAAACCTTCCACAAACTATGCACAAGAAGCTTTCAAGTTTAGAAATGATATACTGGGGTCTTCACAACCATACCTGAAGATGCCAAGGGCTGAACCTAGAAACTTTCATATGCAAAGCAAGTGTTCTATTATTGAGCTATGGTCCTTGTTCTAAATTAGGAGTAGGGAACCTTTGTTCCTTTAGATGTTTTAGACTTAATCTCTCAAAACTCCTCCTGAATATAGTCAATTGTAAGGAACGATGGAGGTTGCAGGGTACCAATAAATGGAGAGAAAAATGTTTCATGTTGCTGTCCAAAATATTTTGCCTAAATATCAAGCAAAGCACATTTAACTGTTGGGTTGACTGCTCTGATTAAAAGTTAAATGCAAACACAGACAATGAGATTTGCACTTTGAGCACTGCAGAAAAGCTTTACTATTCTGAGTTGTTTTAGTAAAAATAGTCTCCTTTCCTATGAACAAAGACTTGTTTTATTTTTTATTTTTTTTCTGTGTCCCTAGAGTACATTTTCTACTATAAATCTAGGGCCTTTATTTCAGATCTCTAGGATCATTGGGCAAAATGGCCCCAGGGTACCCCATTAAAAAGGAAAAGGTGCTGCTTCCCATTTGGCAACTGGATGTACTCTCCATTGAATTCCTGGTTATCATCCCACTCCATTGGGACCATCTTCAATTTCTTAAAGAGAAAGCAACAAATGAAGGAAGCTATGACGTGTTTCCTTGGGGGCATTCTAGCATTCCTTTTTTTTCTTCTTCCCAAGTGCCCATGAGCACATAAAAGTAAAAGAGCCAATACTGTTAAGACCAAAAGCAATCTCCAAGAGCCACTTTTGCTGCTACCAACGTCTATGCCTTCCTGTTTGAAAAAGGGGAGACCACCCTGATATGCAGCCATCTTAGATTGCCAGTGGAATCTGCCCATGTGAAGGGGAGTTACGAACTATGAATAGGTGGCTGGATTTCCAGGGGAAACAGCAAGAGGGCCAATCTTCCCACCAGGTATCTTCACTTGGTGGTGAATCACTTCCCTTGACAAAGGTTTGTGGTCTTCAACAGATATCCAAGCATTTGTACTTAGTCTTCTAAGAAACACCTGCTTAATTTGTTAGAAAAAGAACTAGGTATTAACCTAGTTAGGAAGGGAAGAACAATCTGAGCTGCTTAGATAGTTTCGATGGGAAACATTTGTTACCATAATTTAAGTAAGTCATTTGACATAATCTTCATGCAACCCACTACAAGTCCTTCATCCTATATAGGGAGACTTCTCCTAGAGTAATACCACTCTAGACTAAATATTAGTAAACACATCTTAACTCATCAGTTCAGCTCCAGTGAAAATGTACAATTAGCAAAATGAAAAAGCAACACAGACACTTTCCCATCAGCCCAGCAAATGACAGACAAACATGGGTAGCCACATGCTGTAAACTGCTGATGCTGTAACACCAGAGTTTATATTATACTGGAAACACTTTACAACAAGAAGTAGCAAATTAAATCTCACCAAGCATATCTAAATGTCGTTTTGTGCTGAGGAATATGGGAGCAACAAAAACCTAAACCAGTATTTACACCTAGTGTAAATATGTGAAATTTCCAAAACTTATCAGAAAACCGTAAATTATTCAGGATTTCTAATACTTAGGAATATTCAGGTTAATCTGATGCAGCTTTGTGCATTTTTCCATACTACCACTCCAGATGTATAAATGTGCATTCAAACATCCATGCGTACTTTACAGAAGATGGCAAACCACTGAACATCTAACATTGCCACCACCACCACCATCATCGCAATCATCATCAAGCAATGGCAGAGTGACCTTTGCAACCGCAGCAGTATGAAACTTTTCTAAACAGCAAGGAAATCAATGCTACTTGGAGCTCCAACCAATTTGTCTGAGCATCCTTCAGGCATGTCTGAAGAAAAGTATTAATGTGATTCCCAGAATGTTAAGCAGTGTGGATCTATATGGACAGCACACAGGGCAACCTAACAATGTGTGGTTTGAAAGCATTTAGATGGTGGCACATAAGCATCTTGCTTCAGTTTGTTGTGGGTCAGTTTAACCGTCCAATTTTATAAATCTGCAGAGTCTGAAGTTCAAAACTAAGCAAAATAATGGTCAGGGGAATCTGTGATTCCTAGAAAGCTACAGTGCTATGCAAAAAGATAATCCACAGAAGTGTTCAAATTATAGGAACTGGATGCAATACGCATTGTGCCTCCTTCTTATTCAGTTTTAACCAAAAATGCCTTTGCTTTGTAGTCTCCTAAAAAAATCACAATTAATGGGAACATCATAAAAAGTTTTAAAAAGTACCTGTGATTTGAGCACCGGTCAAGCAATATTCCTGGAAAATAGGCCTTTTTGACCAGTGGTATCCACTGTCTATTATTTAAGTTTCCCCTAGATTTCTCATTAGAATATGATCTAAGCAATTTCACATTTGTGTCACCATGCTTAAGTCCCTGATGAGAGATACTCAGATATTTCCATTGGCAGGATGAACCTAAAATAACTGAGGTCCCATTTTAATCTAACTGAAATCCAACAGCCCTGAGTATAGACTTTTCTCCTTTCCCTTTTTTTCTTCTTTTCCTGTCTTTCTTCCACCACCTCTTTTTACATCTCTTCATTTTCTCTTTCTCCTAGTCCCCTGTTCAATGTGCAAAATATGTCTAATACAAGTCTCTATCCCTTAAAGTTAAAATGTCCATTAAATAATAAATACTAATTATTTTGTACTCATGTAATTTTTTCCAGAGTGCTGCATGTTACGATTAATTTTAAACCACAGCACATTTATCAAGCAGAAACTCATCCATCATATACGTAACTGTGACTTAATTTGAACAGAAGGTTTGTAATTAAGACCAAGCCAACTCACAATCAACCAAGCCAGCCCAGTATATGCAAGTAAATATGTATTTCTTTTTCCTGTTACTTGTCCAGGATTGTCAATACAAATCAGTTGTCAGCTACCTACTACAACACGGCACATGGCATAGTGTAGTATGGCATATGGTTAATGGGATGCACTCAACTTGAAGAGTCACCAAGACGTTTTGTGCATCGCATGTTGATAAGCTCTTCAACCTGGAAGCTGATGAGTAGCATTTCTGCATATATTTTAAGCTGGTGAGACAATACATAAGCAGAAGATCATGACAGAATGTGCATGTTTTCCTAAATGAAGATAAAGCCTACTCCAGCCTACTTTCCTCTAAGATAAGTAGGTATATGTCCAGCCAGTTTCTAGATGGAAGACCACCTGGAAATCTAATCATTGCTACCTTAAGTTCTCTTGATGGAAGAAAGATGGAATATGAACATGCAAGGTAAGCAAATCTTGTATATGTCTACTCAGGGATTATCTATGCTGAGGTTAACTGGAGTTACTTGTAATGCAAGTTATTCACAAAACTACAATTCAAGTCTATGACAAAACACCCCACTTCGTGAATACTTTAACCAAGAATAGGTAGTTTGTGGTTCTCGAGACATTATCGGACTGCTGCTTCCATCAGTCCAATCCAATGGTAAGGAATGCTGGAAGCTATAGTCCAACAGTATCTCGAGTCCAACAGTAATGCTAACTCTGCATTAAAGATAGCCTTATCAACACTGAGATCATTCTCTGAAGACCTACCTTCTGCCCTTCCATCTCCCAAAGTAGGGTCGATGTTTACACAAGGCAGGACCTACTCTGTGATGGTACCAAAACTGTGAAACCCACATAGGGATGTTCACCTCGTACCTTCCAATATTGGCTTTTTAAAAGAGAAACCAAAGTCTCTTTTTCAAGAGGGCTTGTGGGCCACCTTCTTCATTCTCCCTGCCCTATTTCTGCTGCTCTGGCTCAAATTGCTACTGATGAGCTTTATCATTAAGAATTGTTCAGCTTTCAACACGACTCCATATTATTTTCATACGTTTAATTAGACTGCTTTGAGAATCTTAAGCAATAGCAACTTATAAATATTGTATCAAAGCACAAAATACCATCCGTCAGCTCTGCAGAAGGAAGCGTACTTGGGGACTGTTGTTAGAACTGACGTTTCGCCGCGTTGTGCTTCAACAAGCAACAGCTATATACATTCAGACATATGGCTGTGCAATGACTGAGAGGTTCAAACACATGTCTATCCCTTTGTTATTTTTCAGTCAACATTTGTCTTCTCTTTGGACCTTCCTGCCAGCAAATTAAAGGGGAAAAACCCACTGTGCATGCTCATTTGACAGGAACGGTATTTTGATGTCACTGTAACTGAACAACAGCAACTGCAAGTTTGATAAAAGGCCTCCAGCATACAATGATATAAGCAATGGCATCAAAAAAATCTTCATGGTCACCACAGGTACACATATTACCCAGAGGAACATGCATACAGGTTGGAAATGGGAACTATGCAGCCCCCAGAGATATTCATGCGATTCATAGATTATATACAGAGCTTGATGAAAGAAGGAAAGAAGGAAAGAAAGAAGGAAAGAAAGAAAAGAAAGAAAGAAAGAAAGAAAGAAAGAAAGAAAGAAAGAAAGAAAGAAAGAAAGAACCTGCCACCAAATAATAAGAATCACAACTCTGGGACCCTCCAGGAGACCTGATTGGCCTCAGCAGCTGGTCAAAGGGCCTTCTCCTGTATTGCAATTGCCATTGCTCTGGCCTCTGAAGAAGGAAAGAGGAGCCAGTACAGCTCCATCTTGCCTGGTTCCCAATTGCTGGTGAGAGCCCTTTCATTTATATCCCAACTGCCACTGGCCTGGTCTCTGAAGGAGAAAAAAACAGTCAGCATCTGCTGGATGTAATCTGCTCCCCTCCTGACACCCCCTTTTCCTTATTTGTCATGTTCTATCTGGGTTGTAAACCGGAGGGCAGGGAGCTGTCAAATTAATTATTTGCAAGCCACATTGGGAGCCTTTTTTGGCTGAAGGGTGGGATATAAATATCCTAAATAAATAAGCAAATGGTTCTTGGCTAAACAAATCTTCCACTTGCACTACCTCACTCTCAAGCTACATTTTCTGAATTTGGTTGGAAACTGGAAGTGTGGCCTGTGGGGGTCTGGGATGGATAAGAAAGGGGAGATCATGGTCCCTAAACCTGCTATAATGGCCCACCAGTGGTATAGGGTTTGCAAAAATTCATGCCTCTTCTCATTGGTAGTGTATTCATCTCTGCATGTACCAACAATAGTGGTAGATGGGGTGGCTACAAGTAGTGATGACTACTTATTGCTTGCAGTACAGGAGGCAGGATGATTTTCAGTGCCAATGGCTAGTGATCATTCATGGAAAGCTCCCTCGCACTCAAGGGCTTCCTAGTGGGGCATCTGGTGGACCCTCATAAGTACATAATCTTTACCCAAATAGGCTTATGGAATATGACCTTTATGTTTCCATAGGACACAAAAAGCATAATGAGTAATGAAATAGCTTGAAGACAATAATTTTAAGGTGTCTTTCAAATTTCTGGAATATTAGTGCTGCACCATAATCATACAAGGTCTGTTGAAAGAGAACATAGAATCATAGAAATGTAGAGTTGGAAGAGACCCCAAGGGCCATCCAATCCAACCCCCTGCCATGCAGGAACACCCTCAAAGCACTCCCGACAGATGGCCATCAAGCCTCTGCTTAAAAACCTCCAAAGAAGGAGACTCCACTACACTTCAAGGCAGCTTATTCCATTGCTGGACAGCCCTGACTGTCAGGAAGTTCTTCCTGAGGTTCAGGTGGAATCTCCTTTCCTGCAGCTTGTATCCATTGCTCCTTGTCCTGGTCTCTGGAGCAGCAGAAAACAAGCCCTCTCCTTCTTCTACATGGCATCCCTTCAAATATTTAAACATGGCTATCATGTCCCCTCTTAACCTTCTCTTCTGCAGACTAAACATCCCCAGCTCTCTAAGTTTGTTAGTTTATATGTTCTCATACCATTTTTTTAAAAAAGTTGTGTGACCCCGCAATAATGACTGCTACAACAGTTTAAAGGGAACAGAAAGACATCAATTGAAGAACGAGTTGGAAAGATGGAGCCAAACTCCAATAGTATATAAGGTTAAAACTATAGCCTGAGGATTATTTCAATGTACACAAAGTCAAGATGTCTAATGTTCAGGACTAGCAGACAGTCATATCCAGGAAGTTAATCCACAAAACCAACTGACCCTTTGGCTATACAACATCACAATTGAACCGTGCTGATGGAGTATACATAATTCTTGGCCAGGAATTGTCAACTGGAGGTGGAACTAAAATCTGCGTCCACGAATGGTGTGTGCTGTGTGATCCAAAACATTCCGGAGGAGAGACAATGCAGCAGCACTTCATAAATTGGGAGCAGGTTACAGAGCCCATACCACACCTTTGTCAAAACAGATCCACGGGCTGCCAATTTGTTTCTGGGCAGAATTCAAAGTGTTGGTTGGGACCGAAAAAACTCTACATGATCCATGTCCCAGCTATCTGGCAGATCGTATCTCCCTGTCTGAGCCTGCCCAGGCCCTGAGATCATCAGCAGAAACCTTTCTCTCAGCCCCACCACCACCCCAAGCATGGCTGGGGGGGGGAACACAAAATAGGAACTTTGGAACTCACTTCCCCAGGAGGCCAGAACAGCCTCCTCTTGGCTGTCATCCATCATTCTGACAGGCTTTTAAAACAGAAAGCTTTAAAATAACGAGCTGGAGGGTGCTCCATTGTTTTAAGCTGAACTGTTTTTAATAGCTTTCTATCTTTGTTAAATTGCAAATTGTATTTCTTGCTATTTGATATTGTATTTTAATACTGTGAATAGTTTCATTCTATTTGAATGCTTGCTTTTCGTATGTTTTTAATTATATTGTTCTTTTAAATTGTAAGTTCCTCTGAGTCTCGATTTGGGAAAAGAAAAACAGGATACAAATAAATATAAACATCATTGTCATCATCATCATCTCTTCTACTCAGAGAGCAGCTGGCTCTTCCCTGTGTAAAATCTTTTCATACCATGTGGTGGTCATTATAAGAACTAGTTTAAGAGCCAGTGCCTGGGTTTGCTCTCTTCTCTCTTTTTCTTTCCCTCTTATTTTTCTTCCTCTGCCCTGCTTTTTTGTCACTTATTTTGGTAAAGTATGACCCATGGGATACATGGTAGTTCTCAGCCCCATTTTCTGCCCTATCCCAAAAGCTGAGCCCAAAGGGGAAATTTTTCAGCTAATTTTCAGTCAAAAACGCATAACTATGGGCCAAAAATCAGCCCCCCGTTATCTATCCTCATTTAAACTGTAAGATTTCAGGAAAAGGACAAGCCTTTTTTTAATTGGCCATATGTAAGCTCCTCTAGGGAGCCTTTGAGTGGTTTATAAATGATTAAGACATGCATACATGATATATGGATGCATGCACAGAGCTCCTTAGTTACCTATATATATATATATATATATATATAGTGTGTGTGTGTGTGTGTGTGTGTGTGTATATACACATACATACATATATATGTATACACACACACACACACACATATATATATATGCAATATGCAATTTTCTTGCATAGAATTGTCAGCTGATGGGTAGAACACATTGTGTCTGTGAAGAAGATCCTAGACACAATTTCTGGCATCTCCAAACATGACTGGGAAAGACAAAAGCGTATGAACATTACTTTTGGGAACTGAAACTCACAGAAATGTCCAGCTTGTATGTCCAGTGGCCTGCTGGCTGGGGCAAGTCCAAAGCCTCTCCAACTTTTTAAGGCAAGGCTGTGTCAAACCTGGATAGCCACAACATCTCGGAGCAGGCTAGCAACAGGAAACTTGTGATTTTCCAGATATTGTTTTCTTGCATCTCCTTTGATACCTCTCCACTTGATTATGTTGCATAGGGCTGATGAGAACAACTTCTCGAGGGTCGTCCTTGGTGTAGATAATACTGCACTGGTCTGCCTCAGTTTAAGGTGGCTTCTTGTGGTCTTGTTTGTGAAATGGACCAAAGCAGATTCTGTTTAATGCCATCTGAAATCCTGGATACTCATTAGCTTTTGGCACCACTGCAAGCGCACAAAACTGAATAGCCCAATCTATCTTTTTAACAGCACCATTAAAGGATGTTCCACACACCACTGTCTACCACCAGGTGAAAGGTTTAATTTCATTAACTCCTGATAAAATTCTTTGGGTACAATAGGCATGAAGATAATTATTTTAAAGCATTGTTTCAATGATCCCCTTTGCAAACGGATTATTATTTTTTAGCAAATCATCTCGTGCAAAGTTTTAAAGCAGCATATTCAACTCATGGTTGCAGGCTTAGCTGAAAACTTAATTATTTTAAGCTAAATTTTAAAACATTAACTTATAAAAAATGTTTTTATAAAAACTCATAGTTAAGCCTGTATGTGAAAAAAATAGATTAAATAAAATGAGAGCGATCGGAAGGCACTGCTTTGACTGGTGAATATCAGCAAATGTAACATCTCAGCAGATTTTGGAAGAAGCTCACTTCCCATCTCTGATGTATACCGTCCACAGTACCAGAGTTGCTTCTCTCTCTTCCTCAGAGTTTAGAAGTAATTTGTTACAATAATGTGCACTACTTGCAATTACATTCCAGGTGCAGCATCTTTGGTTCTGAGGGAAAACATAACTGGGAAAACACAAAGATGTTGGAGTTTTGGGTGTTACTTGATGGGGAAGACTGGGAGAAGTGCCCTCTTTTACTTTATATATGAGATGGCCTGATGGTGGGGGCTTTCCTTCTCTTTTTAAACTTTTAAACAAGGCTCTTGTCCTGGAAAGATGTGCAGGAACTGGTTTTTTTCCAGTTTGACAGAGGAGGGTCTAGCTGCCAGTACTTCCTGGGAGCATTAGAGCACAATGTTACTTATCCACTTTGGGAAAAGTGGCAGGCAGCTGGCCATACATCCTGTATTAAGTCAGAGGAAGCAACTGTGTCCCCTGTACTGTTCCAGCCACCTCATTATACTAAGAAGCAACATTCCCTGATTCTTCCCATCTTGCAAAATGGCAGTCATGCCATATCACTGATGAGTTCAGTTCCCCAGCATCTTCAGGTACAACTGAGAAAGACTCTAGTCTGACACAATGAAGAACCGTAGCCAGGCACCACGGTCAGCATTTAACTAGCTGAGTCAAATGTTTTCATTTTATATAAACCAGTTTCTTATGTTCCTAATCTTGCATACCCTGAACGAACACATTCATTATAGTATTAACTTTCATGGACTAGAGTCATCTCCATCACACATCTGCTGAACTGAAGACTAACACATAGAAGTTCATATCATAATCCATATACTAGTGGTTTGAGGGTTAGATTAAGACACTGGGAGACCGGGCTACAAATCTCCATTTGGCCATGGAGACCCACTGAATGACCTTGGGCAAGTCATACTCTCTCAGCTTCAGAGGAAGGCAAGGACAGCTATCCTTTCTTTCTGCCAAGAAAGCCCTATGGATAGGTTCACTTTAGGGCCACCCTAAGGCCATTTCCACATTAGCCTGTTATAGTGCTATGATTCCACTTTCAACATCCTATGGAATCCTGGGGTTTGCAGTGTTGGGAGGGGCCGACCCAAGTCAGAAATGACTTGAAGGCACACAGCAGTAGCAGCAGCAACAACAACAAATCTAAGAAGTCTCTGCTTTTGCAAACAGTAAGTATTTACTAGGGGTCAGCAAATGCAGTCTTCCAGAGGTTGCTGGATTGTATCTTTCACAATCCAACAGCCTCTTGAAGACCACAATTGCTGACCCCTGGTGTATACCATATGCAGTGAAACCAACCAATGGTCTGACATGGTGTAAACGCATCTTCTTACACTCTAACCATAGAGGTTAGCAATCTGGGGCAATGATTTCTAGAAATGCAGAAAGGCTAAGCATTCTACCCCAGCCTGCTGGTCTTCTGCTCAAAACGCCATTCTCTTGAGTGTGCTTTTTTTGAGCATCTATGTTTAGTTATACATATTTGCACATAATCTGCATAAAGACTTTCAGTATGCCAGCACTAGGAAAGCTTACAAAGCAGCCATTGCTCAGCTCATCAACAAACAGCATGCTCATTTGTGGAAGCAGTCCAGCAAAAACAAGCCCACTGAGCAAAATCTTCAAGTCTATTTCTGGGCTCGTGATGGAAACAGGTAGAACTATTTATTGAGGCAATTTACTGGATGTACATGACTGTCAGCTATTTGCTAAAATAGTTCCCTTGAGCCATCTCAGATGCACAGCCAACAAAGTGCTGCCTAGCGACATGGCGTTATGCCCATTCCCTACCCCTAACAGCTAAATCGGAGTCAAAGGGGCTGGAGGTAAGATCTCTCAGCCTAGCTGCTGGTGCCCAGCCTTTGGGAATACTGTCGTCATACTACAAAGGATGGTTGTATATATATTTTTTCAAGGACTATATGATTAAGGCAGAGTGAGGTGGCCGTCTCCAGCACAGGCTTGGCATATCATGAAGGGGCAGAAAATTGTGGTTGGATTTGTTTCGGTTGATTTTTATTTTTTTTTAAATCTTTATTGGTTAAAACATAAAAAAATAACATTAACACATCATTCTAACACCATACAAAATTCTTGGATACATATATTTCAATCCTAGAATTGTTCTGTATCTTCATAATTTCCCCCTCTAACTTTGGGAACGAGTTAAGTTCTATCTATTCCAAAAACAGTCACATAATGTTTTACAGGTAATATTCCTGAGTATTTTCAAAAACCAGTGTTCACCATCTTGATACCATTCCATGAATTCCTATAATAGTTTATTATGCTACCCCATTCTTTCATAAATCTCTCCATTTTCTCTCCTCTAAACACATGAGTAAGCCTATCCATTTGAATCGTATCAAATAGTTTCATCTCCCATTCTTCTAATGAGGGTATAATTTTCAATTTCCATTTATGTGCCAACAATATCCTAGCAGCGGCTGCCATATAAAACAATTGTTTTCCTACCTTTTTTTCCTAGCTCTTCATCCATTATAGATAACAGATAAAGTTCTGGGGACATTTCAAACTGAATAGTTTTGGTTGACTTTTAAATGTCAAGACTAGGGACCACTGAGAGCCAGTATGGTGTAGTGGTTTGAGAATTGAACTACAACCCCGGAAACCAGGGTTCAATTCCCCATTTGGCCATTGGAAACCCACTGGGCAACCTTGGGTGCATCACACTCTCAGCTCCAGAAAACCCCATGATAGGTTTGCCCTAGGATTGCCATAATTTGGAAATGACTTGAAAGCGCACAAAAACAGCAACAAGGGACAACTGCTCGAGAGAACTCCTGCTTCATGTTCCCAAATCACATGGCTGGTTTTGCTTACTAAGCACTTTGACTCAGATTAGTTAAAAAACACAAACTGTTGCTCCACTTCAGGTAGAGAAATGTCTTGGGCTGGCCCTGATTAAAAAACACTTTAAGCAAATCAGACTAATGGTCTAATCCTGGTGAGCATGAATTGTGTGCAGAGATGATTGCAACACAAAAATCCACTTGTAAAACAAGGATTGCATCTAGCATTTGCACTGTACACAATTAAAACAGAAATAAACCTAGTGTATGGCACACCAGCCCACCTTTAGCCAAACTTTCTGTATTCTTATTGTGCAATCGAAAATCCATGGAAAGGGGGTGAGGAATGAAAATATCAGAATACACAAAAAGATTCTAGGAATACAAGGCTTCTCTGAAAAATGGGAAGAAAATAAAGAAGAAAAGGGAGATAGTGGGAAGGTGACAGGAAGCCAAAAGGAGGAAGAAAGCAAAGCCTCAAAAATAAAGCTGGAAGGGGAAATATCTTTCTGAAAGATAAATATGCCCAGTGCATTTTGATATATCACTTTCTTTAGGAGCAAAGAAATTTCCATTCCATTTTCTGCAGCAATTATTTCAAAGTCAAGACACACATTTTCCACTGTGAACATCATTTTGATTCTTCTGTATGCTCTTTGCCTTCCTTTTGTGGAGAAGGGAGAATTACTCCTTTGAAGTTATAAGAAGGTGGAATAAAATGCTAGACCTCCCCACCTCCATGCCATCTTTCTTTTCTATTTAAAAAGTACTGTAACCCCAGAATACTGCAGAAAAATATTGAGAGATATAAAAATATTTAAATAATAATAATAAAAAAGAAATGTCAAACAATGTGTATGTGCTTAAACTAGTCACGGAATCTTTGTGCAGTTTAGAAATTCCTGTAAATTTATTGCTAGGACTGGCTTCTCCCATGGAATACCTTGCAACCCTAACCTTCCAAATTATTCTAAATTCAAATGCCTATCATGAAAGAGCAGCCACAGGTGCCTGCTTTCACAGGAAGATTACTGGCACCAGAAAAGTTATTTAGATTGTAATACAACACACATATGGATATACATATTAATAAACTCAATGCAGCTAGACTGACTACTGTGTTTTGCCCCCAGCTTGAAGATGCTGCCAATGAGGCATGCAGTGTTTCCATAGGACCAGTTCAGTGAGAAGGGACACTAACCTTCTCATAGGACTAGGACAAGGGTAGTCAGCTGCAGAGGATCTGAGGGCTGAACCAGTTCCTTTTACAATCCTCCTCCCAAATTCACAGAGATCTGACCAGCTGAAGTGAAAAAAAAGAGGGGGGTAGTTGGTGTCCCACAAAAGACATAAGCCATTTCTGCACTACACTGTTATATAGTGCTATCATTGCACTTTCAACCTCCTGTGGAATTCTGGGGTTTGTAGTTTCCTGAGGCCAAAGAGCTCTCTGGCTGAGAATTCTCAATGCCCTTCCCTAAACTGCAAACCCTAGGATCCCATAGGAGGTTGGAAGTGGAATAATAGCACTATAACAGTGCAGTGAGGAAATGACCATAGTCTTAAAATGAAGACTCACGCTGCCTGAACCATCTGGGAATTCACTCTTCTTTATCTTTTCAGCCTGGGGATGGGGTAGGGAGACTCAAAGAGACTGAGTTGCACAATTCCTATGCTGAAACGACATCCTATGTCCCCAAAAGACCCTTGGGGGGTAACATGTTTAATAAGGCAGGCATCTTTCTAACCCCATCCCTGCAACAATGAAGATATTGGAGAGTGTTCCTATTCACTGTATTAATGACAGAATCCACTATACAAATTTCTTAAGCTTTGCTTTGTTGCTATGTGACTTCAAGCCATTTCTGAATTAGGGTGACCATAAGGCGAACCTATCATAAGGTTTTCTAGGACTAAGAGGATGTAACATGTCCAAGGTCACCCAGTGGGTTTCCACGGCCAAGCAGGGTATCAAACCCGTTCTCCTGGGTCATACTCCAACGCTCAAAACACTATTCTATCCAGGCCTTCCTAAGCTTAGCTACCATCACAGTACTACTGAGTCTTCAAAAGCTCCTTTGTTCACCAAGGACAAGTTTTTTTTTGTTGTTGTTGTTCTACATTCTTCGATGTTGTACACCCAGTACAGTAATGCATTCTGTTTATATTGCATTTCCATTTCATTGCACTAAATACCCTCAGTTTCCTGCAGCAGTCATAACTTACTTTCAGCCAATGGCTGCTTGTACACACTTATGCCAGATTGCAGGAGTGCTAAAAGTTTAATTGGCAATAAAGATACCATCACCTTGCTTATATACAACGGAGAAGCCTGAAAGGCATCTTGTGAGCTGACAAAGAACCTGCAAAGATCACTTTCTCTGTTATTGACCAGCAGGTGCCTCTAGGAAGGGAGGAAAACAGTTCTCATTCCATGTTTCACAGTATAAAAGAAAGAGTGAAATAATGTAAAACTCAAGGAGAGTCAAGGACTATCCAAACCAGCACATTGTTTTGACACAATGTAGGCCAGAGTAGAGAATATGTGGCCCTCCAGATGTTGCTGGACTGTAGTTCTCATCAGCCCTAGTAAGAGGGCTGACCAGTTAATGGAAAGAGAAAATGGGAGTTATAGTCCAACAAAATCTAGCAGACTGTATATTTCCTAACCCTCTTGCAGGTCCCTTCTCTTTCTTGGACAGAAACCTTCTGCTCTGGTTATCACCATCTGTGTCCACCTGCAGATTGGGAGGTAATGAATAGATCTCACTTGGTGTTTTTAGCATCTCCATTTAGTGAGACACTATGATATGGCCATTAGTTTCCAGGCTAAAGTAAGCACAGATCAATTGCAGTCCAGCTTTTTAAAATTAGAAAGTAAGCCGTCAACTCAAAAGCATAATGTCACATTCTGCTTTGTTTTCTCTAATGGCAATGTAATTCCAATCCATCCCCTCTCCTAGCTGTGATTTTTATCCTGCCACTATTGTAAATCAATCTTCTGATGGCCTTGAGATCAATATCAGCTGGCCAATACAATGCACGGTTTCTTTTATTTGTGCCTCAAGTGTTGCAATTGCAGTTTATTTTCAGCAATTTCTAAGGTTATCTGCAGAGAGCCAACCTATGATGATTTGTGGTTAAATTAACGATCTGTCATCTGTTTTAACAGTCAAAGGAGTAAGTCTATAACAACCAGATTGTTCAAGTCAGCATTCAAAGGAAATCTGGGAGATCCTGAGATCGGAAAAAAAATAAAAGCACAAGGCTGATGATACATGGGGTATTTGGCCTGGGTTCATATTTCCTACATGCTCTGCTTTAAGCAACAGAAGGCTGGCTTGCTGCTTCCAGTTTTTTTGGACAGCTGCCGAAAGCATGGCTGCTAGAGACCACACATTGATCCTAGGATATAGCTGGAGGAAGCCGTATGCTAAGAGGCTGAAACAGGAGCTTAGCACAATGCAAGCAGATAGCAGAGGATGAAAGGATGGGACAGAAATTAGGGAAAATAGTTTGTCTTATTCGCTTCTGTAAGCAAAAAAGAAATAAAACAAGATCATCATCAGGACACTGTCCAAATACAGCTGGGAATTTTAGCACTTAGTAACATGTAAGATTTCTTTTTTAGATAGCCTCGAAGATAAATTTATCATACTAACATATACAGAAAGATTTTGAAAGTGAATGTTTTTGTTTCTTTAAATGTTAGCACTGTACAAACTAATGCATGTGAACACGTTGTAGTTGTGTGTCTTCAAATTGTTTCCAACCTAAGGTGACCCTAAGATGAATCTATCACAGGATTTTCCTGGCAAGATTTGTTCAGAGGGGGTTTTGCCTTTGCCTTCCTCTGAGGCTGAGGGAGTGACTTCTCCAAAATCACCCAGTGGGTTTCCACAGCTGAGTGGGGATTTGAACCCTGGCCTTTAGAGTCACAGTCCAGTGCTCCAACCACTATACCACACCTGGGTCTAAAGCTCACTGAACTCAGTGTTGCTTCATTAGTGAAGAGATGTGTGCAAGACTACAGCATTAATAGACTTTTTTATCTTTATAAAATAAAACAGACTTAAAATTTATCTACTTCATAGAGAGATTCAAAAATTATTCTAGAAACAGCCTTCCCCAGCTTTGTGCCTTCTTCCATGTTGTAATTCCCAGGCTGGTTGGGCACAATAGGAATTGTAATTTAATACAGCTACAGAGTGCCAGACTGAGAAAGATTATTCCAGACCACAAAATTGTGCTTTAAAATGTAAAGGAATGGCTGATTTATGGTAGTCCACCCATTTATAGCAGAGGTGGGTAAAGTGCAGCCTATGAGCCCCATATGACCCCAGGGCCATTTTTGTAGCCCATAAGGCCCCTCAATGCTCTTTTTTTCTCTTTCTTTTTTTTACTACAAAATGCCTCAAAATGATCTCTAGCAGTCTAGAGGGCATTTCCACATGTTTGAACTCACCTGGACACCCCAAGGATCAAAATGAAATTTTGTGATTTTTTTTAAAAAAATTGGCCTCAAAATGTACAGAAATGCCCCCTAGGAGCACAGGAAAACATGTTCCCATGTCTTATTGAGGGTATTTGGAGGCAAAACAAATAGTTTTGGGGGTTTTCTGTGGGAGCACATGTTCCCCCCCCCAGGTCTCCTGGAAGGTTATTCTGCATCCTGGCCTTCCACGGTTGTTGCTATTGTGTGCCTTCAAATAATTTCTAACTCATGGCAATCCTAAGGCAAACCTATCACAAGATATTCTGGGGCTGAGAGTGTGTGATGTGTCCAAGGTCACCCACTGGGTTTCCATGGCTGAGCAGGGAATCGAATCCAGGTCTCCAGGGTCATAGTTCAATACTTAAACCACTAAACCATGCCGGCTCTCCTTCCACCGTTGCCTGTCTTGATTTAAAGACATGTTCCAAACAAAACAAAGCATCTTCTACAGTTCCTTATTGTGTCCATTACTAGTGGCATAAAGGAAAAAGGGAGGGCAACTTGAAGTGATAGCTGATACATTTCATACAAGAAGAGTCATAATTCAGTGCTCCATAATTATGTCTTAAATAATAGCACTTAATCATCTGTAACGGGATGGCTACATTAAAAAAAAAAGAGGTTTCATATATCTTTAATAGTTGTGCGGACAAGAGAACTTCAGCAGGTATAGCTGCATGCTTTTAATGCAGAAATTCCCTCTTCCACACAACTATTAAAAGATATAGTAGCTCTGTCCATTGTTCATACAGCCAACTTAATGTGATGCACTAACAGCAACAGCCCAGAAAGGTGAAGCATGGTTCATTCTTCTAAAGGAATACATTTTCCCTTTTGTTATCTTAAAGTGCATTCCTCAGGTTAATATGTGATTGTTTTATAAGAAGCACAATTGGTATATTGGTCCAGAGGTTTATTTTTCCTTCATTGTACTCTAATTTTTTGCCTCTAGGACCATTAAAAGACAACCAGCAATGTTTTTTTAATCTCTCTATGTATGCAAGAGTATTGCAGTAGACAATAGCCAATTTCTTACAAAGGTGACTATTTACAAATGCAACGTCTCATAAAAGAATTTAAATTACTTTAATAACCCTCCATCACCAATTCTACGGTTGTGAGTCAGGCTCTTGCATAAAGATGTTCATTTTTAACAGAAACATGGAAAAAATGTTTATAAAACCGGTTCATTTTCTTCTCAATATAAAATGTATAACTTCCATCATAGAACAATTTAGAAAAAGAAGTATGTCTGTTAGGAGTTCCCAGCAAATCTGGTACAAAAAGGATGATAAAGATCAAGGGATCTAATTTACCAAGAATGGCACTAAAATAAATAAATAATTAAACAAACTGAACTGATCATCAAATCCCAAAAATCATCCATCCCAGAAAAGCTGTCCATTGATTACAGACTTTTACATCATTGCAATCCTATTCATCTTGTTTTTATGTGTCTTCAAACTGACTCTGATCAAAAGGTTTTCTTGGCAAGATTTATTTAGAAGAGATTTGGTGGCGCAGTGGTTAAATGCCAGTACTGCAAGCCACAAGGTTGTGAGTTCGATCCTGCCGGGCTCCAACGTTGACTCAGCCTTCCATCCTTCCGCAGGTCGGTAAAATGAGTACCCAGCTTGTTGGGGGCAATTAGCCAAAATACATTGTAAACCGCTTAGATAACACTTAGTTGATAAGGGGTATAGAAATAAATGCTATTGCTATTTGCAACAGCCTTCCTTTTAGGCTGACAAAGTGCGACATATCTCTGATCTCCCAGTGATGACTGAAAGGGGATTCAAATCCTGGTTTCCTGGAGTTGTACACCACAATGATACATCTACCAAATGGCACAACACCTGATCATTTTTAAGTAAACTTATAAATTTTGTAAATATCATTTTAAAGTAAACTCATAAATATGTATAGGGCTGTGTATACACCCTTCATCCATTAAATCTGATACATATCACATAATTCAGAAGAAAATGGCACCCCTTGCTTTTTATTACAGAAACAAACACTGTAGCAGACACTTTCTTAAGAAAGTCATTCCCATCTGAATATGAGATGCTTCTTTTATCGTGAAGCTCAAACCCTCAGATTTTTAAACACTTGCATCTTAGAAATAAATAGTATAGTCAAACGTGAAATTTTAAAAAGAATCAGTTGAAATGTATTTAACATTGCCATTCAATTAATCACTCAAGTACAGCTGCCCACACTACAAAATGTAGTTAATAGATAGTTTTCCAGTCAGTCTCAAAGGTGCCTTGCTATGTTGTTTTTCTATGCCTTCAAGTTATTTCTGACTTGTGCCAACCCTGAAGCAACCCTAAGGCAGGGTTTCCTCTATAGTATTTTTTTTCTAGAGGGGGGTCGCTATTGCCTTCCTCTGAGACTAAGGGGATGTGACTCATGCAAGGTCACACTGTGAGTTTTCGTGGCTCAGCGAAGAACTAAACTGTATACTCCCAGAGTCCTAGTGCAAGAATTAATCCATTGTACCACACTGGCAACCCTCAAAGGTGCTACTGGACTTCTTTTTGTCTTTTTATGTCAAAAAGACCCAACACAGCTGTTACTCTGAGTGCTATAACAAACGGTAGGAAAGATACATTTTACCAAAGTCCCATTTCCGCACAACACTCTTATAGTGCTATTATTCCACTTTCAACGTTCTGTGGAATTCTGGGGTTTGTAGTTTATTGAGGCCAAAGAACTCTCTGGCTGAGAATTCAATGCCAGTACTGCAGCCACAAGGTTGTGAGTTCAATCCTGCCGGGCTCCAGGTTGACTCAGCCTTCCATCCTTCTGCAGGTTGGTAAAATGAGTACCCAGCTTGTTGGGGGCAATTAGCTAAAACACATTGTAAACCGCTTAGAGGGCACTTAGCTGATAAGCGGTATAGAAATACATGCTATTTGCAATGTATAATGTATTTCATGTTGTTCGCCGCCTCGATCCATGTGGAGAGACGGGATACAAATAAATATTATTATAAAAACTGCAAACCCCAGCATTCCATAGGAGGTTGAAAGCGGAATAAGAGCACTATAACAGTGTAGTGTGGAAATGGCCTCTGTCATCACCAGTTTGTTTTCCCCCTTCCCAGTCACTAGACTAGGTTTGGTTTGGAGAAGGTAAATACAACATAAAGGCACCAAATGCTGTCTTTTCTTGGGAGCTAAATAGGGTCAGCCTTGGTTAGTACTTGGAGAGGAGACAGCCAACAAATACTAGATGCTATAGGCTATATTTCAGAGGAAGGAACTGGCAAAACCACCTCTGAGTATTCCTTGCCTAAGAAAACCCTATGAAATTCATGGGGTTACCAGAAGTTGACAGGTGAGTTCAACAGACACACAAGTTAAGCAGAAGGACAGATGACTGGTGGTGAGTCCACAGCTGCCTTGTTCACTAGACATTTTAGGCACAGTGCCCAAGGTCTACAAAAATTTTAGGGGTTGTGAAAAAATTATTAACAAAAAAAAAATGGTCTATGAAAACAGGATTAACAAAACAAATATCCCTAGTGGTGAGGTGAGGCAAGGCATGGAGTCAAAGGCAAGAATGTCTAGGAACTATGAAAACCTTAATGCAGTCCTGAGTGAGCCTATTACCTCCTGCTATGGGAATGGAGTCTGGCAGAATGGACTCCTGCCTCCTGCAACAGAGCCCTTATTTGTCTTCCTATAAGTCAAGGGCATTTGAAGATCGAAAGAATATTAAGCACCCAATTAGGTTATTATCTGGTTTTGCTTACAACAGTGCTGGGAAAACTGTGGCCTTCTCAATGTTGTCAAACCAGGCTGGCTATGGATAAACCATGATGGGAACAGTAGTAGTACATCAACATGTAGAGGACCAAAGGGTTCCCTCCTCCTGACTCCTTAGGGTGAAAAAAAAAACACAACAATACACATGCTTCAATTCAGCTTTGGTCCTAGAGAAGGTTAGCATGAACTATAAAATTTCAGCTCTGCAAAACAAAAAAAAGTTTATTCTGCTATATACACAGACACAATCAATTTCTTATTCAACACGTCACTTTTAGTATGCCTTTAGTGGTCATGTGTACATAAGTTGAACCCAGGGCTTGGAACAACTGCAATTTTAAGGCTGTAATGCACACACACAGAATTTCCTTGCCAATCTGGCCAACGGGCATGTTGCTTGGAGGATTCTGAAAGCTGCAGGACTGTCTTACCCCCCAAAAACCTTCCCAAACTCTGTTTCAGTCGGCAGCACTGATGCTTAGTTTCTAGTATCTTGAACCTGATGGAAATACTGTTTTTTGACTGACAGCCTGGAGAGCTGCTGCCCATCAGTGCAAACAATACTGGGTTAGATAGACCAATTATCTGATTCAGTATGAGGCAGCTCTCCATGCCTGTGTGCTGCTGTTCCAAAAAAAGAACAATTTCTTTTTTACATTTAATATCAAGTATCGGTCTCTCTGGCACCAGATCAGCACTGCTGTAAGTTGCTATAAAATGGTACCATACTTCTGTGCCCTGTTGATCTTCTGTGGCTGATCTTTTGTCCAGACAATCAATTACCCAAAGCTTCATATCGAGTGGTTTATGAAGCCGTGGACAAGCATCATGGCCTCACACTCCTTACTACCTTTCCTGCACAAAAGAGCCTTAATTCAAGTTCACTGTTATGCCCAAGTTGGAAAACTCTGACTTAATGCTGATCTCTGAATCTGAAAAACAGGCCAAGGAATGAAGGGAAGGAAGGGAAACACTCATCCATGGTATGGTCAAACTTTATGACAAATCAGATATGTACCCAACCACAGCTGCTATAGCCATTTTAAAAGCAACTAACAACCCACACAAAATGCTACAGATTCATACATGTGTATATGAGATCATCTAGTAGTTGCTCTGTAGTTCAGTGCAGCGGTGGTCCCTCGATCAATAATGGTACATGAACTGTTAGCAGCCAGTTCCTGGCAAACTTTTAGGAAAGAATGGATCAATTGTAACCATTGGGCACAATTATGTTATGGGTTCCTGGCACATGGCAGAGAAAAGCTGGATCCTCACATCACATAGTTTCAGATGCCCTGTTGTAGTTCATTTCCCAGCCACTGGGCTCCCAGTTCCCTCACTAGTTGCCTTTTGGCTCCTGAAATTGCCAGTTTGCATAGAGTCGCTAGGTTTTCTCCTCATTTTGTATCATTGGTTGAGAATGAGAGCAAACCATTCTGAGTCAATATCTTTGTTAACACTTCCTCCTTCTTTCATATGCAGATCCATTCACATAGACACCACAGGCAAAAACTAACTTCTGCCTTTGGACTCAAAGAGTCCAATATTCCCTAACAAGAATTTTTTTTAGAAAATGGAGGACATCATTGCAATCCTTCTCCCAAGAAGTCAACATAGCTCTTCCCATTTTATCTTCATAACAATCTTGTTAGATTGAGAGTACACAGCTAGCAAGGGCTGACCCAATACAGTGTGCAGCCTGAGAAAGATTCCTCTGTCTCCTTTGATTAACAGCAAATCCAGATGCACAGCACATCTTAACTATGGCTCACCAAACAAGTCAACTTCAAACAATGGTTTATGAGCCTGAGTCAATCACAGTTATGACTAACTGAATATTCTAGAAAGCAAAGTTTTCATACAGATTTTTTTAAAAAAAACAACAACCATGTTTTCCTTGCAGATTATGCAATCTACTATGTTTGCTTATTTGTTTAAAAACTTTCCATGTTCCTGAATTATCTGCATTTTTACAAGTTGCATGGTAGTACAGGGGCTAGTGCAATTACAAGCCAACTGGATTTCTCTATAGGTTTTCTTTTCCTTTTTAATGAGACAGGATCTCTCTCTCTCTCTCTCTCTTTTCCTCTGGAAGTAGTTGCTTGCTTATAGCTCATTTGGTGAGTATATGTATCTTGCTTCCTCTAGCAAACGCCATTTCCAGAAGCTGGTTCTATCCAAAATACATAGAATAACATTATTCCCAGACACTCTTCCATCCATTGCAAATACCTATCATGGCTACTCATGTCGAATGTTTACACTGCCTTTTATATAGGCAGAGGCACCTGTGTTTAGGTCAGAAAGACTCTTGCTAATGTATTTGCAAATGAAGCCCACAGTACTTTTATGCCAGCTTCTTTAGCTCATGAACATCAAAGCATTTTATAAAACAATTAGCTAATCAGTCAACCCAATCTCTTAACCCCCTCTAAGAATTAGAACAACCACATTTCTATCTCAGAGGAAAAAAACAGATCAAGGGAGGAAAGGGGAAACCCATTTAAGACCACCTATTTCTTCAAAAGCAACAGTACTAAACATGTCTGTTCGGGAGTAACACCAACCTAAGTTCAGGTTTATCTCAGGCAAAGACTCCTGTGGTTTGGAGCCCACCATAAGAGTCCCAGATGCCCATCATGCCAAAGACACCAACCAACCAACAAACCTCTTTTAGCCCTACAGTACACCTTAGTACTGGCCCAGCAAAAGTTCTGTGTGTGACTGTAGGAAACCCATAAAACCATGGAAGGTAAGCAGGAAAAAAGTCATTTCTTTCATTTTTTTTTTTATAAAAAGGGCAAGAAATGAAATTTAAAAAGGATGCTTTTTGTGTGTCCACATATGAAATGCAATTTTGCCCCTACAGTCTCCTCCAATTATTTATTTGTTTGTTTACTTCCCTCCTTACTACGCCACCTTTCTCCTGATATGTCCAAGGCAGGTTGTAACAAGGCTCAAGCAAATCTTACACAAGGCAAAGAGCTGCAATTAAATTTTTGCAGATTAAATGGAAAGCTTCTTGTATGTTAAATTTATTGGACAATTGTTTATATGCCTGGCAGCTGCTGTGATCTAAATGTGTGTTTCACCACTGCGCCCTCATCACTTGCATCTACTGGTGAACACGCTGAAGGCAAAGGGATGGAACAGGCAGAGGTGAAGAAGGAATCACTGCACTGAACTGGGGGGGGGGTTTGGTGGGTAGTGAGACAGAGAGTAACTCAGAGAAATACAGAGAACACAGAAACTGTACCGCCTGGCTGTATGTCCCTTACACTGTCCCAGGATTTGATGTCTTAACCTCTGCTGAATTTTCATAGGCAGTAATCCTGCATGACTTGGAGTAGCACACATGCAGAACTACACAACACTTAGCCATTTCCACCACCTCAAACCTTCCATAGAAATGCTGAGATCCCAGAGCCATGGCCATTTGTGTTTGGGAGGGGTGAGAGGAATACAGAAGCACCTGGCTATGTTCCTGTAGCCAGATGCAAAGCAATTATATCGTCTCCTGAAGTCTACCAGCCTCCTCCAGGGGTCCTAGAGGCTGATCTTCTCAACCTGGATGCAACAACATAGCCAGGTGTTTCTTCAGTCCCTCTCTGCTACCTTTCTGGTATGAATGGCCATGGGTAGGGGACCTTCAAAACCATATAGTAGGTCCAGGGGCAGGCTTGGTCACTGCAGAGAGAAGAAAGGAATACTAGCCTCTTCAATGACAGAAAATAGACATATACAGATATAAGATTAACTCATGCCTGTGTATGTGACTAACAGGATACCAACCACAGAGAGTTTATAACAGGGTTGGGCATCTGTAGTAGGTTTAGGAGTCAATTTTCAGTCCCTGGGGCCCTCCAGGAGCCAAAAGGACTGCCCAAAATAACAACAACAACAAAAATCTGTATTCTGCCTTTCTTTCCATGATACTTCTGTCTCTGGCACCAAGTTCAATTTAAAGAGTAACGCCTACGAACACATTTATTTCATTAATTAAAGTATGCCTGTATTTTTCTTCTTTCCTTTCTATTCTTTTCTTAGAAAGAGTTCCAGAGGAAGGAGTGTTGCATGGACAAGAGGGCTCCCAGCTGCTTGTGCCGTAAAACAAAAAAGCTGAGACTAAACTCTGACCCAGCGTACACACATATAGAAAACTGCTTCCATTTCATCCAAATGCTATTAGCTCCTTCCATTCTTTTAGGATGCAACTCAACATGTCCGCAGAACTGAAGCTGACAATGCAGCTTTATCCCATGTCAGATCCCCCCCCCAAGGTTAATGAATTTGACATTAAATATGATCAGATATCTAAAGAAACTATAAATTTTGATTCTACCCAAGCCCAGGGACACCCTCATTACAATTGGATGGAATGGCCAGGAACTTTAATGATAAAACCCATCACTAGCATAAAGAAAAGAGCTGTTAATAAGTTTGCTGAAATAGCTACACCTTATAACAATATTTATGGCAACAACTAATGATAGGTTAACAATACTGAATGCAGAAATGCATTCTGCTCCATTCCTACTCAGCTCAGCTTTAGTAATTACATTCATGGGGAAAACCGGTATTTGTTATCCTTGGAGCATGATGGAATTTGTTTTCAAGCTCATAAATTAGCTTGCAAATTACCTCCCTCTCTTTTTATTTCTCTCTTCATTGTGGATGCAATGCTATATTCGTTTTTATAGCATAAGCCTCGTTGTTTGCATTATCGCTTCTGTGAATTTGCAAGTTTCAGCTCACAAAGACATTTTGCGCTAGAGTAAGAACCATTCTCTTCGGACACTTCCACTTCAATCACTTCCATGATTAACTCACATCAGAATGGCTCAATTGTGAAAAAAAAAATCAGGATACAAGCTCCCTTCATCCAAGCTCCAAGTTCCATCATTTCTAGGCTCAGCAGCTGATTAAAGTCTCTCCATCCATCCCAACTGACACTGCTGTGACCCCGAGGAAGAGAAGAACAGGCAGTACATGCCGGACTTAATGCTTTTGCCTTTCCCCACTGCCATTACCTTTTCCTTGTGTATCGTGTCTTTTTTACACTGCAATCTTGAGGGCAAAGAACAATCAAATTAGCAACAATAACAATACTAATTAACAATAAGCCACTCTGGGAGCCTTTTCGAATGAATGGCAGCATTAGATATTCTACATGAATGAAAATGAAACAAACAAATAAGAGCTCCCAAATTGAAAAAAAGATTCCCAAACTGAGGCTGCACTAAAATGTTGTTCTTGCATTTCACCATCTTGTTCACAGCAAACATTTGGGAAAAAAATGAATTTTTGTAATCAGGGAGAGAGCCAACCTGGTGTAGTAGTTTCAGCACCGGATGACAACCTGGAGACCAGGGCTTGATTCCCCACTTGGCCACAGCAACCCACTGGGTCACCTTGGATGCATCACATACTCTCAGCCCCAGAAAACCCCATGATAGGTTTGCCTTAGGTCACCATAAATTCTTACATTCTACCATCTTATTTATTGCAAATGTTTGGGGAGGGAATGCATTTTGGTAATCAGGGGGAAGAGCCAGCATGTTATAGTGGCTTGAGTGTTAGACTATGACCATGGAGACCAGTGTTTGATTCCCTGCTTGACCATGGAAACCCACCAGGTGAAACTCTCAGCCCCAGAAAACCCCATGATAGGTTTGCCTTTGGATCACCATAAGTCAGAAACAACTTGAAGGCACACAGCAACAACAATCAGGGAGACTGATGGTCTTATGAAGCAGCCAAAATATTTGTGTCACTTAATATCCTTCAGCCACGCTACTACTCACCATGATGATGATTTTACCCAAAAGTTGTCAGAGCATCAACACCATGTAACCAGTGAGAGCTGGTTATTAAAAATAACTGGCCTTCATAGATCTTCCTAGAGGGGGCAGGATAGCTGTCCTTGTTCTCCTTGTGTCAGCAGGTTAAAACATTCTCATTCCATCAGGCTTTTAGAAAAATGACTGGGAAGGGCTTTAAATGGCGTGCTGCTGTTTTATGCCACATACAGAGACTTTTCATGTTTTAACTCCATATCTTGTTTAATTGTCTTTTAAATAATTTTTATTAAAGCTTATGCATAGTATGTTTTAAATTCACATTGTTTTTTAAATACGTTGTAAGTAGCCTTGAGACCCATTGTTGGGAGGAAGGGTGGATATAAAGGAATTAAATAAATATGATTGACACCAATCTGCATTGAAACCACCACCTCCTGCTTCCACTTGGGCATTTTGGGCCAAATTGTGGCCTAAGTCTTGTATTTTAGTCCCCAGTAGAGTATACCCACTGAATCAACTGTTGATTCATGAGTTTCATGAACTTAAATTCCATTGATTCAACAGGTCCAGTCTAGCTGGAACTTAGGTCTATATGGGGCTGAGCAGCATAAATCTCCATTGCCCCTGCTGGTGGGCTTATCATAGGCAACTGATTATCCTCTAATTCAACAGAATACTGGAGGAGATCAGCCCTTGGTCTGATCCAACATGGTTCTTATGTTTTTATGACCATAGAGTAGGCAGTATAGCAAAGACAGTGAGAGGAGATTCATTAAATCTCGCAGCCCTGTTTTCAACCCCTGCCCCCAAAAAAGAAAAAAAAATGCTGATTAACTTTCAGCTCAACATCATTTTTTTTTTTTGTTGGCTAGTTCAACCTAAGGTTTCAGTTCCATGGTATGAGCCAGATGCCAGTTGGGATGAGGGAGAACTTTGTTTTGTTCAAATTTCAATGTAGGTATAATTTTGCAATTTGGAAACAATACACAAAGTGAAACTCAGTTATCATTTGGAATCTGTGAATCCAGTCAATCAGTGTTTCAGAAGGTGGACCCAATCACGCATGAACTGGCCGCTCTTCCAACAGTAAAAATACATAATACTCAGCATCACTGAATTGGCAGTTAATGAATTGAACTGCACATTCTTCATCTCCTCCAGCTTCCTGGATCTAATTTCTCAAATAAGAATGCAATCAAGACTCTTCGCCAGCCTTATTTCTACTGAATCAGTACAGTAGTAAAAGGACAGGGTTGCCATATGGTAGATTCCAGCCAAATGACATAAAGACTGTGCAAAGCCATTCCTGATGAGTGGAGGGGGAAATGCCTGAGATAGTGAATATTTGGCTGAAGATCATGGGGGGAAAGTACAGAGGAAGTAGACGTTCAATGTCTCTATATTGACGACAGCAGACTCTTAATACTTTCCTAATCACAGTTCTTTAGCTTTAACAAACACAGACGTGCTTCTGCATGCATGACCAAGGGTCTTTCTGCACTACACTGTTATAGTGCTACTATTCCACTTTCAATATCCTATGGAGGCCTGGGGTTCTCAGTTTAGGGAGGGGCATTTAGATTTCTCACCCAGAGAACTCTTTGGACTCAGTGAACTACAAACCCCAGAATGAGCTCTTAGTCTGAAGAAGCAACCCTTCCAAGGTTCTACATTTATCACTTTTATTTCTAGGGGATTTTCTTCTGTTTAAAAATAGTATTGAATTTATTCAGTTCTTTATAAATATAATGTGACCACTGAATTCCCTTGAACCCAGGTCTCTTTTTTCTGCATTGGTAACACATTCCCATTAATATCTCATCATGGGGTAAAGTTGTCTCTCCAAAGATGGTCATCTGCTGGTAGGAACCCTTGCTGCGTTATATATTTTGAACATATACAAACTTCTCGTGTCAACAGATCCCTCCATTGGGGCTGCTAACAGCATGTAATCCAAGTTGTCCATACGAACAGAAATGGATGTTTACTGCTGCAGTGTGGGAACTGCCACAAAGAAAACACAACATAAAAACTTCACAAAGAGAATGTGCAGTTAAGGTTTAGGGCAGATATAGGTTGATGAAAAACAGTCATTTTTTACTTTAAAAATCACGTCCTATTTTTCTTTATGAAATTAAAAACTCAAAAAAGATGACAAAATATGTAGCAGGCAATGAGCTGAATCCAGAATAGGTCAGTTAAGCCTTAATTTTACTGAAACCAATAGGACAAGTTAGTCATGACTAACCTAACTAGTTGATCTAAACAGACCTAAAGCATCACTTAGTGTAGATCTGGCCTAATAAAAGAACAATTCAAGCCAGCAATCGTTGTCTCATACAATAAAAACAAAATTACTGCCATATAAGAAACCAAAAACAAGGAAACAGAACTTAAATCTGCTAAATCAGTTTGACAAAAGGTTCAGATAGTTCAATGGATTTTATGAGGAAGAAAACCAGCCTAATTTCTCTAGAGATGGCATCTCAGAATGGCAATTTATGCATAACCAAAAAAAGGAAGAAGTACATTGCCAGACAAAGGGATGTAGACAAAAGTAGACATGGATCTGAATAAAAATTCCACTTGATGGCTTATGGACATACATGCAAATTTAGAAATGGTTACTATAATTTGAAAAGAAATACAAATCATACTGGGGAAGAATGTGTCCAAGTGATCTACATGCCCCTTTGCTATCTAGATGCTAAGTAGTGATGAAGAACAGCTAATTCAGGTACTGCTCTGCACATATACTCACAAGGAAAACCCAGTGGGAAAGCCTTCTGAGTAAACATTCATACCATCAGGCTCTTCCTGGTTTGCTGGATATAAGCCACTGAAAGTCAACAGCACTGAAAATGAACTGAGGTCAGAACAGAGTTTGCATTTTGGAACCCTGGGAGTTCAGTCAGTACAAAAGTGAAACGACCCCACTTTGTTCTATTTGCTATGGTGATCTCATACAGCACTAGAAGGCATATAGTCAAGTGAAAAAGCAATTAAAAATTGAGCCAGGAAGACTGCAGCACTCTTAAAAAAAATTTTTCTAAAGCAATTAGTGATCAGATGGGATTTGCCATTTTCAAGTCCCGCTATTCTGTATGACAAGATTCACTAACTCTTGTAAAAGGCTGGGTCAAGCAGAGTTGCACGAATCAGGGTCTCGGTCTGATGAATGAGCTGTTTGAGTATCTTCTTCCAGATGTGCTCATAGCATTCATGTGTCCTACTTTACACAGGATGGTCTTCTGTTTGAAAATTTGCATTATCCAAGCCCAATTTAAATATAAAGAACCATAAGGAAGAAGAATAGGAGCGCTGAACAAACTGAGCTAAAGCACAATTCACCTGCTCACAGAATCCACTAATACGGAGAGCTGACTGTATACTTTATTTTTTATTTAAGTTATAGTATGCATTTTTAAGACTGTGCTGTCTACATATATAATAGCAAGTGTGATTTTCTTTATGCAAAACGGTCTTCTCTTTTGTCCACTTTCTTTGTTAGTGTTCCCTTCTTTTTTGGTGACGTGAATTGGCCACTCTGTGCTTTGGTGTTTGCTTTGTTTGGTTACCAGACATGAAATACGCTTGGAATATGTTTGAAGAGACCTCAGTACCTGGCTGTACACTATATTAGTTTTACCATGCATCAGTTTAAGAACTAATGGATAGGCTCTTCCTTCAATGTTGGGAGTACTAGGGGGAAAAAAATAACCTCCCACAATTTGTTGTTAGTTATTAATACTTAGATGACTAGCAACAATTGGCAGGCTGTGCCCTACAATGATAGGAATGGAAAGAATATATGAAAACATTTTTAAAAAGGTAATGAAGAAGTATTGGGAAATTCTGACTAGGAGACCTCTGGACTGATGAGAATCTTCACAGTTATACAAAAAAATTCACAGATGGGTTTTTTTTTTCCTAAGAAAACTACACTTTCTACACAGAAAATAATATTTCTGCAGAGATGCCATTTCTGTGCAAAACTACGGAGTAATTGCCCAACTACTGCATTTTTGTGCACAGGAAAGAGTATATTCTGCTCAGACAATAATATTTCTGCATAGGACTGTTAGTCCCTATACAGAAAATGCCATTTCCTCTGCAGAAAATTCCATTTGCATATTTAGAAAAACCATATGAAAAATTTGTACAGAATAAGTAGAATTGTACATTTTTTCAAAGAATTTCTCATGGGAGGAAGAAAATTGCTTAAATTTACTCATTGCTTTCTTTGAGAATGAAATTAGCAAAGAACTGCATCCCTGCTCAGAGTTCATACACCTTAACATTTACCCACAAGGACGACAAGGGTTTCACTTCTAGAAAACTCAGGGATGGAATTGAACCCTGAATGCAATCAGTGGGCACAAATAAAGGATCAACGGCTTATTTCTAAAAAACAAGCACAGACCATTAGGCACTACAAACCAGGGGCAGTTGAAGTGGATGGAGACCTTACTTTCAGGTCTGGGGAAGCTCTGGACATCCAGATATCAATGAAAATTTGCTATCATGATTGCTCTTTAATGCCCAGGTTGAATAGGCACGATAGGAATTTGAGGCCATCAAGGGGGAGCCACCTAACTCCACCTTATGTAAATATGAAAGTAAATGGCAGTAAAAACTATTCTATGCTATGTTATAAAGAAACCAATGGGGGCCTAAAGCAAAGTTCATTTAGTTTCTCAAAGGCCGAAAGCAGCTGTCAACCATGGGACACGCTGTCTTCTTCTTCTTGCACACTTGAGTAAAAATTCAGCTCAGAGAGACAGCATCTGATTAGATTAAGCCTGACTTTGAAACTAATTGTCCAACAGACTTGTCAGGGTGGCTTGACCTCAAGGCTAGAAGATGCTGAAGCCCATCCAAGTTGCTTAATTAATAACCTCCCCAGATAAGTTCCTTCTTACTGTTGTAGTTGATTACTAAATCTCTCTTCTTCAAAACAACAGATGGCTTAGGTTCTTCCAAAATTAAAAGAGACCTGAACTTGTGTTTCAGACTACAGTTAATCATATATTCTCTCAGACTCATAAAGTGTGCCTTAAGAGAATTGTACTAAAGCAGCAGGAGATGGTAGCGTAACATACCGATGCAAGTTATGAATGCCATCAAATGAATGAAGAAGCCTTGAATTTTGATCACTGAAACATTAATTTCTTGCAGACAATAAATTCACAGAGAATCCCTAAAATGTCAGACTAGAATGGTTCAAATCCCTACTTGATATGAAGCTCACTTGGTGAACAAGGCCATTTCTCAGCCTTACTTGACACAACTGTTGTGAAGATAAAATAGAGAATGAGAGACGGAGAGCCATATTTTCCATCCTAAACTCTTCGGAAGAAAGACTGGCTATAATGTAATAAATAAAAGGCCACCAAAAACTAAAATATAGAGAATTGAGCAAACTGCATTCAATAAGCCTGGCTCTGGGTGTTACACACTAATGTTTTCTTCTGTAAACAGCCTCTCTTTTAGCAGCTCTGTCCATGCAATCCCTCTCCTGCAAAAGTGCAACTACCTATTGCACAGATGAAGCCTACAGATTAAGGCATTCTATGCAACACATACAAACAGCAAGCACAGCCCCGCTCATTTCCCATAGTTATTCATTCCTTTCCCATAGTTATTTCCATAGACCAGTGGTTTTCAATCTTTCCTCCTTCAGATGATTTGGACTTCAACCCCCAGAATTCCTGTGCACTGGCCATACTGGCTGGAACTTCTGGGAGTCAAAGCCTATAACGTTTGGAAGACCAAAGGTTGGGAATCATTGCCATAGACTATAGATTTGATCGGATAGATCAAAACAGAGGCCATTTTTGCACTACACTGTTATAATGCTATGATTCCACTTTTAACATCCAGTGGAATTAGGGGTTTTGTAGTTTACTGAGGCCAAAGAGCTCTCTGGCTGGGAATTCTAAAGGCCCCTCCCTAAACTGCAAACCCCAGGATTCCATAGGATGTTGAAAGTGGAATAATAGCACTATAACGGTGTAGTGCGGAAAGGTTTTTTGAGATCTATGGAAAATACTATACCCTTCTTGCAAAAGTAAAAATCTCTTATTCTGCAGGCTCTTACCCCTTGACTCAAGTTGTCCCAGCGGTTGTCTTCTTGCCAGAAAATTCTCTGCACAAAGTATAGTTTTGCTCTGTCATTTTTCCAAGACCAGATGGGATCTGGTGCTTTAAAGGTAGTTAAGTAGTACCTATTTCTAGCTGGTGGGGGGGGGTAAAGTAACGCATGGCAGAAAAAATCAATTTTGGTCAAGGCAATCGTTTAAATCAGGAAGGGAAAAAAGGCTAATTTGAGATCACAAATTGTTGATTGACTGATTGAGTAACTTATGTGTTTGTATCATATCTTTTACCCAGAACTGGGTTTGGAGCTGGATTAACTAGAAACACGTGAAAAAGTTAAAACTGTATAGTACAGTTCAACAAAATATGGTATTTAAATACTATCTAATCAACATTTTAATTTTAAGGCAGTTGCATACTATAAACAATGGTGCATAACTAAAACCATGTTGAATTTATGGCCATTTTAATTATCTCACCAGTTTACAGGCAAATAGATTATTGTCTAAACTGTGTATAAAAGAATACAGTCTGTGTGAGAAAGAGAGGGAAAAAGAAGGATAGAGATATTTAAGTAACCTTTAGCTGTTTTAGGCAACACAACTGCACTAGTCTCTTGTATTATTCAGATGACTGAATATTAACCAGGTTATTATTGAATGCAATATAAATCTTAAACAGCCTTAATTCATTTATTTTAAGAATCACCAGTTTGTATCCATCTCGGATGGGTTCTATCCTACCGGGATGGAGAAAGAGTTGTTTACCAATTACATTCCTATGAAAGATTTTGTGATTTACCTAAATGCAACATACTCAATAACTGGAGAGCTGAATTTTCATTTTAATAGTACAATTACATGTACCTTGTGCTGTTGCATGACATCTAATAAGCAATAAGGCTGATTTATAAGCTCAGTCTTGTGGTTACTGTACCTATAGAGTATTTTAGCTGGGCTATTTTTATTTTTTAAAAAAATTACATATATTTCTGGTGAGTGCCTGTGTGTTTGTATGCATTTTGGTAGGCATTCTTACAAAGAACCCACCCAAAAAAAGAATTCAAACAGCAGCCTCTATACACATTTTTTTTAAAAAAGGCTATGCTTCACAACAATGGCTTCAGTTAATGATTTAGGGTTAAATCAAAGGACAAAGAAGAGGGGAAAAAATCTTTTTAGTATTCTGTAAACACTCAGAAGTCTTTGCAGTGTGAAAGTGCAAAGGTTCTGCAACAGTTCTTCTCCTTCCCTTTGTACAATATATCTATAAAAAACCCAGTGGGTGTAGACCATGGAGCTAATTCTCTGATTTAAGTTGAAAATTCAACTGCTTGAATTGCACTGGTATAGTCAATAACCCGCCTGATCCTGAAAGGTAAGTGGGATCAGCCCTGGTCACTATTTGGATGGGAGATGGCCAACAAATACCAAGTGCTGTAGGCAATGTTTCAGAGGAAGGAGCTGGCCACCTCTGAGTATTCCTTGCCTAAAAATAACCCCATGATATTCATGAGATTGCCATGAGTTGGCAGGTGACATGAAAGCACAAACATATGCACACATAGGCAGTACTATCTACATCAAAAGTCCAAGGTTCCTATCACTACCAGGTCCTTTCAGACTGCACCAGTCCATTTTTCTCACAACCATGAGTGACTGGAATGGTATCGGGGATATTGAAGGAAACATTTAAATAGAGAATCTTATGCTAGACATCTCTGGAGGTGGAATTAACCTTTTTTCCCCCTTAGATTCTATATCGGGGAAAGCAGCTGTGCAGATAAAGTTCTCTTCCCCTCCCCCAATTTATTTGGCGATGTCAAGAACTGAACATAGAACTTTCTGTGTATAAAGTACTAAATTTCCATTATCCTTGCAATTTTAAATTAATTCTTTCACATTGCTCAAAAGTGAGTCAATTGATATTCTTGGTTAGGTTAAAAGAATCTGAAGAGCACAAGACTCTACCCTGAACCCGAAAGCACTCTTCTCACACTCACATCTTAATACCTGCAACAGAATCTGAGCCAGTAGTTGAGCTATATTCCTTTTTCACAATACAGTTGGTCTTTCACATTTGCTAGAGTTAGAGGTGCAGGACCCTTGCAAAAGTAGGAAATCCACAAATACCAAAACGTGTGTGTGTGTGTCTGTGGGAAGGAGGCTGAGGCATGGTGGGGAGACTGGGCACCCGGAGTCCAAATCAGATCAGGGAAAGGAGGTGGGTCATCACAGTGGCCTTATACTTCCTCTTTAGCCCATCTCCTTCCTTGAGTGTGTGGGGAGCACTGAGAGGGTTTGTGGTGCTGAGAAATTGAGCTGGCCATCCTTAGCTGGCCAAGCAGCCAGTGGTGGAAGAGGACCAGAGGTGGGTTTTTAAAGGGCTGCATGGCCTGATCAGAGCTGCTGAGAGGGAAGGTTTTTCCTGGAAAATAAGTAGATGGGGGGCAGGAATTAGAGAAACTTGCAAATAATCAAATCCACGAAAGTTAAATCCAGAAAGACAGAGGTCCGATTGTATACTGAAGCCATACTTCCATAAATCTGGTACTAAGAAGTCAAAGTTACACTCTGCAGAAGAAACAACATTATCTTTCATTATGTCACACCTGCAGTGTAATGTGGTTGCACTTCCCTTATTAAGGAAATAAATTAATCACAAGAAGCTAGTTATGTGAGATTAGTTTCTTCGAACACTGAAGCTCTCCTCTCATAAAGATGTCAAAAGAAGTAGGGCATGCTGAGTGAGAAGTACATTAAAAACATTATCTCTCCCATACCTTACCGTGTGTTGAAAAGGAGCTGGGCCAGGCAACATTCGGTCCAGCCTGTTGGGGAAACAGCACCTTCCTGACCACAAAACATTAGCCACCTCAAATAAGTCTGGCTTGGCCTAGGGATACCACCACTGGCAACACCATAGTTATTTACAAAGAGCACCAACCTCATGAAGCTCATATGTGTCTCAGCCATGACACAAACTCTAGTGCTAAAGACAGCTACTTGTGCATCCAATAAAGCCATTTCAAAGAACAGCTGCCACTCACTCATTCTTGGGCTGTAGATGGTCCCAGGTTCCATTCCCAGCATCTCCAGGTAGGACAAGGAACCCATCTGGAGAACCATTGCCAGTCAGCACAAAAGAAGATGGAGCTAGAGAGATCAATGGCCTGTAGCAGAGCTTGGAAAAGTCTGCTTTTAGATTATAGCTCTGATACTAGTTGGGAATTCCGGGGAGCCATATTTTAAACTCTGAGTTACTTCAACATTGCTTCCTACGGACATATTTTTGTCTCTTTCCTTTGTTTCTTAACTGCTTTTCAGTTGACTAATTTCACTCTTAGTAACAAAAGAAGATTACTGCCCAGAAATGTTAATTAAGAGTAATAAAAGGAAGGTAGATGATGCTTTTCTTGACCATTTGCTCAAATGCAATCACACACACACACACACACACAGTTTCTAGCAAGCCTCCTTAGGTGTCACACCTAATTGCCTTTGAAGATCTTGTGTACTGGAATGTGCATTTCATCATTATTTCTTAGACTTGTTATATCAATCACCTCAACTGCAACACAAAACTTCTGGGCTGTGAAGTGATAATTTGTTCCAGTGGTATTAATGAGGCAAGCAGTGGTCTCCAGGGAGCTGGCAGCCCATCACTTTACAGTCAGTGCTAGATGATAGCAAAGCACACCTAAGGCCTAAGAGGCATGCAACCACATTAGAAACTTTTTCCCCCCAGTTAAAGCCAGGAGCAGCAAGATACTGCCTAATCTTTTATTGCATTTGTTTTGTCCAAGGCAATTCAATGCCACATTTCAGCATGTCAGCCATGAAACATCTAACCCTCAATGCCAAATCTCCCGCAGCCATTAAATCGCTACTGGAGTAAGTTTAGGTACGGCTCTCAGCTGCAAAACCTACCTTACAGTAATGTTCTGTTGGTAAAACTGAGTATCTTAGAAAATGGAGAAAGCTGTGGGATAGAAATATAAATCTAAGGCAGGAGCAACGGGCTGGGGATGAATACTCAGCTCCCCAGTTAATTATCCACTGCAAGTGTTCAAAAATTCAGGCAAAAAAAAAAAATTACAGATCAAATTATAACATTTTGTCAGGAATTACTGCTGCTGTCAATATTCACTGCAGCAAACCAAAACCTATAACATAAAAAATTAATAGCATTTTTAACATATGTAGCTAAGGCAGTAATTATTAAAAACTGGAAATACTTGGAAAATGTAAATATTGAATGTTGGTGAAATAAAATATAGGAGATTATATGGATGGAAAAATCAGCATGTATGGCTAGAGCAATAGAAAACAGACAAAAACAATGAATCTTGGAACATTTGCCTTTGTTTATACTACTATATATGAATAAAGAAAAAGAAGAAAGAGGGTCACCAGAGATGTACAGTCAGTCCTTCATATCCATGGATTCTGCATGCATGGATTCAATTAACCACGGCTTGAAAATATCCCCCCAGTCAAATAAATCCAAAAAACAAACTTTGATGTTGTCTATATAAAGGACACCATTTTACTACATCATTGCCCATCATGGGACCTGAGTATACACAAATTTTGGTATCCATGAGACATCCTGGAATCAAACTCTAGTAGATACTGAGGGCCCACAGTACACTTTATTTTGCATAGATATTTTTTGAAAGTTGGGTTGCACACTACAGGTGTCCTTTGTTCATGTAATACAGGTAATAAATTTGGTCCACTCTCTTGTATAAAAGCAGATATTATCTAAATAGATTTTCATTTTTAAAGACATCCCCCAAGATATACAAGAGGAGCCCTGCAATGGAGAAAGGCAGTGGAGGGTCAGATGCTGCTCTCCAGGAGCTTGAACTTTGTTTCTTCTGCAGAAGGAAAGCCATTTGACTTAAGGAAACAATAAGGCAGGATTTGCTGATGGATTCACTTGGATTTTTAGTTGTGTCAGTGAACTGTCGTATCGTTTTAGTTTCTGTAATCCATGGCAAATGATCAAAACCATTGCCTCTCCACCCTCCTGCCACAGTGTTTTGGAAAGACCACATATTGGTGATGCCTTCCACGTCAATGGAATGTTCTCCACCCTTTAGTCCACATTTCAGAGGAGCTACCCAAAATGGTGAATCTTAACCCACAGATGGGTTCAGCACTTTGGACAGCTCCCTTAAAGACCAGGCAAGAAATGCAGACTGAATTCTCCACTGAAATGGATGCCACCAGCCACCACTGCAGCATATAAAGGGGGAGGGAGGGAGGGAGAGGGATTCAGCACGACTGAATAAAAGCCCAACTGGATGAGGAAGAAACGCCAGGCAGGGGACAGGTTAAGAGCACCTCACCTAGGCTCTAATTCTCCCCTGTCAGCACACTGCAACAGCCTCCACAACAACACTATAATCCACTTTTAAATTCTGCCATTTCCATCACAGCACGGAGCTCTCTCCTGAGACACTATGTTTTGAAACTTTAAGAATAAAAAGAAAGTGAATAAATTATAACTATTATAAATGCATTTTAACAAAATTACCATAATCCTCCAAATAAAACATTCAACAATCTTTTTTTTCCAAATATATATGTGGATATATATATATATATATACACATACATACACATACATACATACACACATACATATAAAATCTGCCAGCCAGAGTAGTTATTTCTGTTTGCTTATTTGAGTTCTATATTAAGAGGATAAGCCTAGTCCTGTTTGGGAATTATCTCAAAGCAGGTCTGTGTCCTATGAGCCTACCCAGCCAACCCTGTCCTCCTGCCATTCACTCATGGGGCAGAGAAGTTGGCTTGAAAACGAGAGCTTCTTCAATTTTCCAGTCCCTGTGATTTAGGACCCTACTTCTGCAGAGGGTTTTTTTTTAACCCACTCTTTTAGACCACAGCTACTATAATCCACTGGGTAGCATGATGGCTGGGGGACTTTGAAAGCCATAGTCCAAAATGAAACTTTTCTGAACTCTGTTTCATGCTCAAGCTAACCATGGGAGCCTACAGGGCAGCAAAGAGAGCTCCAGGTGAACCTATTGTCTGAATAAGGTTCTAACCCCTTCTTACATGGTGCAAAATATTTTTAAAATTTTGTTTAAAAAAAGGCAGTTCTTGAAATATTTACACATGTATCTTATGGATATAACAAAATACACAACATAACCCATGACATAAATGAATTTGAAATCTAAAGGCCATGGGCATTCAACTTGAAGCTAAAACATCTGGACAGACTTCTAGTGATGGTGTACTGTCTGCAGGGACTGTGGAGCTCTTGGAGGAAGGTGGTTTAGTTTTAGTCTTCAGTGTGGAGGTCTCAAGTTGAAGGGATCTCAGTGGTGCTCGCACCTTGTATCTTCTCTGCTGATATCATTGGTCCTGAGCCTCTAAGTCTGTGTCTAAGACACTGGTGGGTTTCTAGATCATGACCCTCTGCACAGAAGATGCCCAAATACATTCCATGTGTCATTGGTAACTGAGCTATCAAGGTAAGCTAAGTCAGTACTATTTGTTATGGGCTTTGGTTTTCCAAAAAAGGGGGTTCATTTATCCATTGAAAGAACTGCAGTGATGGTCATGGGGCCATATATGTTAGTGTTGCTTTCCATGCTGTGTTTCCCTAGTTGCTGTTACCTGCAGTAGAAATGTTTCCTTTCTGTTTGTGTCTTTGGACAGCACGGAAAAGAATTCTCCGTGTGTCATAATGTATAATTAATTAAACATCTGCTGCAAGAGAATGACTTCAAAGTTCTTTTCAAATGGCACTCATTTCAGAATGTTAAAAGTAGTAACTGAGCAAACCAGGGACTCCAAAAGACAATCTTACACACACTCTTCAGGTACCTTTCTTCTACTTTAAAGGTATGTGCCCCCATGGAGGACCATCAAATGTGAAGAACCCTTGTTTAGGGTTCACATGAAACAGACATGTTCCTCTCAAGGATGCAACATTCTGCCAGCCCTCTCCTGATTTTCTCCCTTTCTGCCTGCTGCACTCTGTACCACTGAGTATTCCAGTCTTCGTTGAGAGATTTTTGATGTCATCTTTCCATAAATGTTTTGGTACTCCTTGGGATTCCAGCCCACTAATACCTCCCTCTTGCATGAGGATGATGTACACTGATTCCATATTAATGCACAGGATTACACTATTTAGGTATCATCACAATCTGAAAATAAACATTACAATGACCAAAGAGATTCAGTGTAAACAAGTGTAAAGAGATGCAGATTGGGGCTAAATTTCCAAACTTCATATATACACTGACAGAATCTGAGCTGGCAGTGACTGATCAAGAAAGGGATCTGGGGGTGTGGTAGATCTGTGTGTGTGTGTGTGTGTGTGTGTGTGTGTGACTTCAAGTCACCCGCATGCCAATGGCAACCCCATGAATTTCATAGGGTTTTCTTAGGCAAGGAATATTCAGAAGTGGTTTTGCCAGTTCCCTTCTCCGAAATACAGCCTACAGATGACATGCAAAAGAGGTGTCAGCAACAGCAGAAATCCACTTGCCTAGGAAAGCACTGCAGAAGCAGCAGCTATGCTTTGCTAATGTTGAAGAGCCCCCAGATTTCTACCACTGGAAGTGGTACATCCATAAACAGGAGATGGTTTGTGTTTAAATAACAGTGGATAGAGTGCTTTAAAAGCCACACATCTCTAATTCAATTCCTCCAGTTGGATTCTGATGTTCTTTCAGATTACAGAGTGTTACCAGATCTGTCAAAGCAGGCTTTACTCGTGTTGGCACCCAATCCCACACCAAAATCAACGGGATATATGTTTGAATCATATAGCTTCCAACATTTATCTACCTTCCAATATTGATCAGATGAAGCGTTCTACATTTCCTTTATGCAAAGCAACAGTGTCATTTGTCAGAACGGTTAAAAAAAGGAGAGCTCTTGTCATGGGATTCAAAGCCAACATACCCCACCAAAAAGTTTGAGGAATATCCATGTCAAGCTGTTTATTTCTCCATCACTTAAATGTTTTTTCAGCATTGCAATGAGACACCACGAATATGTTGTTTGCATATGCATAAGTGAGTCTTCCAAGCATGCCATAGAAATCTGAGCCAGTATTATAGCAGTTAAGACTCTCAAAACTCAGTATCAACATAGTGGTTAGATCTGCACCCACAATATGACAGTTGGAAATCCACTAGCAGTGAAATGGGTACCAAGTGTGCAATCTGTGATGATTTAATGGAAGAAACCCAAGAAGAACCACCCTTCCCCTGTGTTATAGAACCTCTGGATGAGACTAAACTCAACCAATTCACTCTCCAAACAAACAAATGTTGAGTAGGGGCATTTTGCACCTTTAGGTGTGAGCTCAGCTTGCACCCCTCAGCTGACAACTGCTGTGCTGTGATATGATTTAAGTCTGCCTATCACCCCTTGTTGAAGCAGCCTCGAAGAGTTGGTTGGCAGAAAAAGAAGGTATTTCAAAATCCACAGTTCTGCTGCATCTCTACCACACTATCCCTCTTTCATTTATCATCTGAATGCCCAATATCTCAGCATGCTGGGAATTTGCTTTGACAGGCAGATTAAATGATATATATTTTTATAGCCAAAATATAGGTCTAACTGATCTTTAAAATTCCAGGCCTCCAGGTAACACATACTTAGCTTGTGCTCATTAGATAAATGAGAGCTTCTTGCAAGTTTGCAAAAAAGCATTAACTAGTATTACAGTAAAACATTTTTTTAATTCAGCATTAGCATAATCTTCTCTTCCTTCCACTGCAGAGCTGGTGGGGAAGAAGAGGTATCAAAAGACTGGTCACTCTTTGCTGGCAAAATAGCACCTTACAAGTACCAAAACTTTATCCAAATCTGTAGTGTCCAAAAATGTTTTAATCTCTATGCCATAAGCTTATCTTGGATGAGAAAAATACTTCTACTTTTGAAAGAAAGGTTTACAAGTAGGCACAGTTTCTATAGTATTTTCCATAGTTCTCAAAGGGCCTTTCTGCACTACACTGTTATAGTGCTATTATTCCACTTTCAACATCCTATGGAATCCGGGGTTTGTGGTTTAGGGAGGGGCATTTAGAATTCTCAGCCGGAGAGCTCTTTGGCCTCAGGAAACTACAAACCCTAGAATTCCACAAGAGGCTGAAACTGGAATAGCAGCATTATAACAGTAACGGGCAGAGAGGCCCAAAAATTCAACTATCATGAATATTTCAGAAATCTTGGAAGCCTGCAAGTCCTTTTTGGGTAGTTTGGTGTTGTATTTTTAAATTCCATTTTTCTTTTACTGTACAAAGTCCTGTAGCTGAAGATACCTAAGGAGCCTCCCCAGTATATAGAAACTCTACACTATTTTTTAGTAACCCATTTCACCTTCAAACTGGCAGGCATTTAGCCATGCCAAATTGTACTATTAGAGGGAAGTGCACTATTTGAGAGAATGAAATGACATAGTTTACCCCAACATACAGGTGCTTAGCTTTCCCTAAGCATAATAAAACTATACCTGTTTCTGGTGCAGATGGTAGAACAGCAGCCTCTGAACACTACTTCTGGAAGCAATCTTCCAGGAAGGATTTTTGGCTGTACAATAACATTAATACCATCCAGTTAGGTGATCAGAAGGTGTTGAAGACACCGAATTCTCAATTCTAGGAGAATCAAGCAAATGTATTCTCCTGATTATTTCACAATGTAAGTCATTCACCAAGCAGACTACTGTACTAAAGCTATTCTTGAATGTGTACAAACAATCTGTTTCATCCAGGGCTGTCTGGATGTAGGCCATCACAAGAACTCAAACTTTGCCCCAGAAGAATAAATTTAACACTGGAGGAATGAGAAGAATGAGAATTGGATCAAGCAGTACTTGAGTTTGTTATGAAGGAGTTTCACAAAAGCATCCATATGAGTTTTCCAGATTTTTTTTTTAGTTTAAGAGAAGAAGTAATTCTACTAACCCAGGATTGGCAACTGCTTTAGGATAGGAGACTGCACTGGTATCATAGGAAACCACTAAAGCTGTATTGTCCTCCTGCTATAGAGAAACCTGCTGCTTTCACTGCACCACTACTATTTCCACTGCTGCCCAAATCCTAGTGTGTTTTCTTGTGAACTGGGCATATGGAGGGCACACACCCTGTTTCTCAATAGATCCATGGTAAATAATATCTCCCTGGAGTGCAGTTCTGGAGAGAAACAAAGTGTGGGCTGCTCTGGACTGCTGAGTTTGGAGAAGTGGTGGAACCTGGAGACATGTACGTCTCATGGGCCACAGGTTGCCCATCCCACCACAAACCTGTTGAGCAGCTCTGACTCAGTTGCACTAATAAGCCAGGACAAGCAAAGGCCTCAAAGAACATGGAACCTTTGCCTGTCTTATCCATTGTTCACATTTCAAAGAGATGTACACATGGTTTTGTGCATGTTTCATTTCTCTGAAGTGTACTTCAAGCTCCATAAATTTGAAAAAGTCCAAGAAAAGGTGTCTTGAAAGGTGCAAAATGGATACTTCTACCAAGAATCTTGAACACGTCATTCTCATCCATCCTTACCGAGTACTGACTGTCTTGTTGTGTGCCTTCAAGTCATTTCTAACATATGAGGACCCTAAGGTGAACTTATCATGGGGCTTTCTTGGCAGAATTTGTTCAGAAGGGGTTTGCCCTTGCCTTCCTCTGAGTCTGAGAGAGTGTGACTTGCTCAGTGGATTTCCATGCCCAAGCAGGGCTTTGGTCTCCCAATGTCCTAGTCCAACCCTCTAACCACTATATCACCCTGGATCTCAGTACTGACTGTAAAGCAATGAAATGGCCCTCAGAACAGAAAGAAAAAGTAACCATTATATTCTGTGTAGTAAGAGCGAGTCCAAGAGGGATTGGTGTAGCTGGTGCAAGTCAGACTTCATAGAATCATAGAATCCTAAAGTTGGAAGAGACTCGAGGTGCCATCCAGTCCAACCCCATTCTGCCATGCAGGAACCCACATCAAAGCACTCCTGACAGATGGCCATCCAGCCTCTGCTTAAAATCCTTCAAAGAAGGAGACTCCACCACCCTCCACTGAGGCAGCAGCAGATTCCACTGCTGGACAGCTCTGACCATCAGGAGGTTTAAGTGGAATTTCTTTTCCTGCAGTTTGAATCCATTGCTCCTTGTCCTAGTTTCTGAAGCAGTGGAAAACAAGCCTGTTCCCTCTTCGATATGACATTCTTTCAAATATTTAAACATGGCTATCATGTCCCCTCTTAACCTTCTCTTCTGCAGACTAAACATACCAAGCTCCCTACGATGCATGGCTTCCAGATCCTTCACTATTTTGGTCACTCTCCTCACGTCAGATGAGAGGAGGCAAAATAAGGTTTGATGATAGTGCGATGGTATTCTCCTCAGCAAAGGTATTTTAGCAGCGCGGATGATGCTACTCCACCATGGAGAGCTTTAATCTACTGTTTCCGAGCATCTGCAATTTAACAGTAGCTCAGATCCAAAGCAAAGCTGCAGACATGGCCGTATAACACACAACTTTAATCTTCTTAATTCTAACAATTTTCTAGCATAGATTTGCTTTCAAATAGAGGAATCAACACAGGCTTATGAATAACTGCTGACCCAGAATTCGAAATGCGAAAATTATTCTTTTTTTCCCCCATCTCGTGTTTCCAGTGTCGTCTCCCACTAACGCTACAAATACCACAGCTCAGGCAATAACTCCACAGCACAATCCATTTCACTAAACAAACCAAGCAACATACATATGGACATCTTTTCTTGAGTATACTATTTATATCCTGACCTTTGTCCTCAGATAAGGGAGAATAAAATCACTGAGCCAACACAACACATAGCAATAAGAACGGTTCCTCCTCATCAGCCACAGAATTACAAAGCCTGAAAGATCTACGGCAGGAAAAGCAACTCAAGATGGAAGCCGTAACCTGAAGCATAGGGAGGATTCTTGTCAGAAAAGGGTTCATAATCCCCAAAAATGGTAGAATCAAACTGAAACTTTTCCAGCACAGGAGATTTATCCCAGTAGGTCTTTGTAACAGAAACATAGCTGTAAGAGAAACCACGGAAACAATGAACAAACTAAGGGAAAGTGTCCACTCACAAGCAGAAAACTATTCTTGGTAAGTAATTCCAAGTTAAAACACACTGGTTCCAATACAAATCCTTGAGGAACCACAAACTTTCCATCCTCAAATTGTGAAACAATTTATTCATATTCTTTGCTTCCCATTCTTTACTCCACTTATGACACATAAGAAAACCTCTGTCTGTAACTAGTAGTTTTGTTCAAAGTAGTCCAAGTCGAGCACAGGATTCATCCATATGTAGTTTGGACAAAATCAAGAACAGCAATGAAACATTTAATAATCATGACTATCTTAAGTCCCATTGGTTATGGATTATTGGTTATCTGCTCTTGTTGTTCTGTGCCTTCTTCAAGTCATTTCTGACTTATGGCAACCCTGCAGTAACCTATCATGGGGTTTACTGAGTCTAAGAGTATGTGACATGCCCAAGATCACCAAGTGGGCTACCACAGCCAGGTGAGGAATTGAACTTGGGTCTTCAGAGTTCTAGTCCAACTCTCAAATCACTATATGTACATATGGCTAAATCTGGATCTGAACCATTGTGCCCTGAATATTCACACTGACTTCCAATATTTCAACACCAAAGTAAGCTCAAGCTTTGGGGCAGATGTTTCCTAAGATGACAGCCAGCATGCAGTAGTGTCTGAGCATTAGATTATAATTCTGGAGACCTAGGTTCAGTTCCCTATTCAGACATGGAAACCCACTGGGTGACCTTGGGCAAGTCACACACTCTCAGCCTCAGAGGAAGGCAAAAGCAGCCCCCCTGACTAAATCGTGCCAAGAAAACCATATGATAGGTTTGCCTTAGCATTGCTATATGTTGAAAACAACTTGAATTCTACACAACAACAACAAGGAGTTTATGTACAGCTTGCCCTTCTACTCAGGGATATCACAGATGGCTAACCAATCAAATCAATCTAAAAGCAAAAGGCAACAAGACAAATTCTAGTGTTACTGAAGGTACAATTCTAGACATTGTAATCCTACACAAATGGCATGTGTCAGTCACATGCATATGAGGCAGAGGTGTTCGAGGAGTGCCCAATAGCTGAAAATCCATAAAGTACAAAACACCATATTTAACAAAATGTTGGGCTTTTGCCCTAGCAGTGGGGCCAGGGAAAGCCCCAACTTCCATCTCTCTTGTAGCTGTCAGTCTTGAATTAGCAAATGACTGGACAACCCTGAACTCTTGCTTTCCAAAAAAGAGCCATCCTAACAAACAGATTTAACATTGCCAGTTAATTGCTAAGAAGATAATTGCTAATGTTGTGTCTAGAAATGACTTACCTGGAAAGTAAATCTCGCTGACTTCAACAGAATTTACTTGTAAACACACAGAACTGTCAAAAACAGCATTTAGTGTATGACTGTAGGCAGAATTGAGTAAAGGGACAGAACGAATAGCTAAGATAAGCAACAACTATTACCAAGAAATGACTCTGCACAACCTGAAAGAGAAAACGTGCAGGGAGTTAAGTAGGCTTCTTTAATTAAAATGGGTTTATAGAACTCCTGCTAATTGAGAGTCAGTCAGGAAGCACCTCTAGCAACACTTGGTAGCACAATGTATCATCCATTCACCAAAGAGCTCAATGATGTCATCTTAATGCTTTCAATATCACTCATGTGCGTCACGGATCGATAGAGATTTAAAAGGGCTATTGGCTAAATGTGTGCCTTCCTCAGAATTACTGCTGAGCTGACCATGCTAATTATTGAACTTGACTTGCCATCAAGTTCAATTCTAGGATTAAAGCTGCACCACAACATTATATTCGTATCATGTGACTGTAAAATGAAATATGGGAAGTAGAGACATGGACCTAAATCCCACTGTTAGTCTCACAGAATTAGCAGTTAACTCAGTAGGACACCACTTAAATGATTTCTACTGATTCAGTGGGTCTATTCTATTTTATTCTAGTTGGGCATCACAGTGTGATTTAACTGATCATATGTTGCAAGGAGCCTATGGCCATACTGCCTTGAACACACCTAATCTCATCTGATCTCAGAAGCTAAGCAGGGTTGGGCCTGCTTAGTACTTGGATGGGAAGAGAGCCAGCGTGTAGTGATTTGAAAATTGGACAACAACTCTGGAGACTATGGTCTGAATCCCTGGTTGACCATGGAAACCTACTGGGTGACCTTGGGCAAGTCACATTCTCTCAACCTCAGAGGAAGGCAAAGGCAAACTCCCTCTGAAAAAATCTTGATGAGATACTCCTGTGATAGGGTCTCCATAGGTTGGAAATAACTTAAAAGCACACAACAAAAAGTATTGCAGGGAGAGAAAAGTATAGTTATGGATAAATTTCAGGAATGAAAAAAGAACACACAGCTATGGAAGATACATCTTTCAAGGTGGTGGACTATATACACTAATGTTACGTTCAGCCATAAAGAAGATCCAGTAAACTATATTATTCAGGATATATGGAAACTGTCTGGACATTACTTCATTATCAGTCTGTTTGATGCACTCATTTGCATTGTCCTCTCAAAATGCCAAGGTATACAAGGACTCTCTTGAATTGTCAGCTCTATTAGAAAATGCCAACTGAAATGAACGTTCTACAAAGGGCCACTGAGAAACAGGAGAGAGGAATCAACCTGCTCCAAGGAGTCCCGGTATTTGTTTCTGTTTTGAAACAGAAAAGACAAATTTGAGAGCATTCAAGTGATTCTTCTCAGCTGTGGTATGTTCTCTCCTCTTTCTCCTTGGAGGGTTCCCATTTATTCATCCATCCATCCAGAAGTGAGAGCATTTTGTTGCAGATCCTCATTTGTCCCAGACATTAATAATGAACACATTTTGCAAGTGCCTATCTTCTTGAAGCTGAAACTGTGCCATCTGTGCATGAGAGGGAGGTAGCAGCAAGCTTAGGGGGAAACCCCAAGTTTTGCAACTGTAAGGAAAATATTCATAAAAATAAAATAAAAATAAGAGCAGATCTAAAAATAACCTAATTGCAATTAATCAAGCACGGTGAATACAGAATAATCAGTGCTGGGAGCAAAAAGAAAAAGAAAAAAAGCTAACAAAAACTGGGGTGGAATGTGAAAATGGAATGGAGTATTCTGTTGTTACAGGTCCTTTCTTTTTTAAATGATATCAACCCATACAGTTATTGCTGGTCCACATATATTAACAATGCCCTTAAATATTAAAAAATGCTCCATTTCAACACGGAGCGCAAGGTGGCAAAAGCTACACAGCAGCATCAAGGTCTCATCATATTGATACAAAAATGCACAACAGACTGAAGAAGAAGATATGACAACACCACATCCAGTTCTTTGTGTGAAGAAAAGAAGTGAGAGGCTCATTAAGAAATGAACATAGCAATTAAAACACGACAGTGTGAAAAATACCTCTCAGAATTCAATAAAGTTTCTGGAAACAAACTGTTCACTTATACCAAACTCCAGTTCAATGTGACATCTGTGTCAGTGACAAAGAAGCATGAAGATGACTATTATAATGTCATAGTGGTAAATTAGTCACTTATATTCCAGGCACAGCTTGGTGTATTTGCTGTTTGCTGTTAAAAACACAGCCTCACCTAAAATCTGGATTAGTCAGGTTTGTCTTACTAATTTGTCCAATAAACCAGAAGTATACCCATCTCTAAGAGCCAGTTTGTAGGGTGTAGTGGTCCGGAGGCCATGTTTCAATTCGCTGTTCAGCCATGGAAACCCACTGGGTGATCTTGGGCATGTCACCCAGTCTCAGCCCCAGAAGACCCCCGGATAGGTTCACCTTAGGGTTGCCATAAGTTGGAAACAACTTGAAGGCACCCAACAACAACACCACCCAACCTTCATATGGTACACTTTGCAACAGTGATATGGTAGAGGGTATCTGGTTTCTTCTCTGGAAATATTAAGCAAGGGAAAATAAGCAGTGCAGTCTCTGCATAGCTTTACAAGTTAGGGATGGAAAGGAATTTCATTTTGCTCAATTTTGGAAGATTTTTTCCAAGTTTGCATATATAGCTTGGAAATCTGACGGAAAGAATTTGAAATTAAAATTTGATGCAGGAGAAAGTAAAATCCACAAATTTGTGAAAGCAGAGGCTTTGAGCGATTGGCACTTGAAAGTCTGGGTTTGAATCCCTGTGTTTTGGTGCTGCATTAGGGCTGCCACCCCTCTCTCTTTCTCTCTCTCTCTCAAAGGTTTCCTAGATTTATCAGGCAAGTGTAACAAAATCTTCCATAAGAATAGCGATAACAAGAGGGTATTGTTCAAAATTATAAGCAGTGTTTTAGATGAAGAAATTGGGCAAGGGGAGGCACTGAATACAGTCAGTGCATATGATTGAGCCCTTTTCTCAGTTTGTTTTTAATAAGAACTTAGCAAAATTTCCAAATATCTTCAAAAATATGAAAGAAATTGAGACTAAAATCTTTGAAAGTGGGACAAATCAGAACTGAGAGGTGGATGAACAGTTAATTTCTAGTCTCTAGTTCAAGCTCTCTCTGTTCATCCTGTCTGGTCACTCTTTCCCCTTTTATGATATTTCAAATTCCCAAATTCAATTCTTCTGGTAGAAATCCAATTGCTAGCCCCACCGAATCATCAGCTGCTGAACAGTAAGTCAGTGCTTATGTAAGTGCCATTAATTCAACAGGTCTACTCTAGTTGGAACTAGCACCTAGAATTTAGTCCAGAAATCTTTCTAAATATAGGCATTCTCTAACATCAGCTTGGTTCAATATTTTACCTGCAGTACTGCTACAACAAGGTTTTACGCTATTACTTCTCCAGCATGTTTATGTCCTTGTGGGACTGGAAAGGTCGACTCTCTTAGACACACTTTATCATACTTATGATATGATGCAGAGTTCAGATTGATATTATAGTTAGATCTAAGGAAGTCTTTGAATGATCCAATAGGATGTTTTATTTCTGTAAGTAACAGGTATCAAGCTGACATCTGCAAAAAAAATTGTAAATGCAAGGAGAACAAGATCAAGGAAATGCTGATCTAGTGTTTCCAGTTTTGGTTTCAGTAGTATTTATGCTACCTTCTGATTATAATAAATCCTTGCAAGAGAAAAAAAAATACATCTCTTTGGGTTTTGGCTTGTTGTTACCTGCCAACAACCCAACTTCAATTTAAGGCAACCCTATGAATGAGAGATCTCCAACAGTTCCAGTTGTCAGCTGCCCTCCCCTTGGGTTATGGGAATTTGCCTGGAATCGCTGCTATGCTTCATCCTATTTATAGCTATCACAAAACACAATTGATTCAGTTCTAAAACAAATTCATAATTGAGAAGAATCAGGAAGAGGTCACTCACCTTTGAAACTTTCATCTGATACATCTACCTTGGCTGAGAAACGACTATAATAAATCCTTGCAGGTTTTTTAAAAAAAGTCTCTATAGGAATATTACAGCATGTGATTTTGCCTAGAGTCATTACTACACATCATCATATTCTGTAAAGCTATATATCAATCAACAATACGTATTGAAATTCCACGTAAACATTAGGAATAACTTCTTGATGGTAAGAGCAGTTCAACATTGGAAGACATTGTCTCAGAGTAGGGTGGAGTCTCCTTCTTTAGAACTGGAAACATAGTCTATGAAAACATTATGTACATTATACTGGAGGAACACACTAGCTAGGAGTCTGACAACTGACTTTCTTATTTCAACATATAAGGTAGTCTTAGACAAGGTAAGATATATTTCAGCTTCAGCCTATCCAGCTCCAAATATTCACATAATAGCTCTGACCTATGCTGCAGGCCACGGTAAAGACAAGAACACTAACAATGCTGCATAAATGAAGCAAAGGCAAAGAAAAAGAGGAAGGTGGAATCACCAAGAATTCTCAGAGACTGCCTGGTCCACTAGCTGGAACTAGATGCAACCTCCTAATTAGATGGGGACCCTACCCTTGGCCCCAGCCATGGATCAGGTCAAAAAGAGTTAAAACACTCAGTGGGAATCCCTGAGATGATATTTCAGGACAATAATCCACCCAGATAACCTGCAGAACTGGAGACTTTCAGCCCCATGGTCATCACCAGGACTTCTGCAACAAGTCCAAGCTACAATTTAGCTCCTGATAGTACAAAGGATCATCTGATAGATTTATGCTCTGAAAGATCCACTGGTATAGTTGAGATTGAATTAATACTACAAAAGGGATACGGCAGCCAGATCAAATGCCTATATCCTCAGGTAGTGGTGCAGCTGCTTATATAGGGCCTTTCTACTCTGAATTGATAGATGCTCTACTGCCAAGCAGAGTGGCCTGCTGAATCTGCTGGACAGCTCCCATACCAGGCTCAGAAAACAGGAATGGGATAACAGTGCTTTACTCTTCCTCTCTGTGTGATGTTATTTTCCACTCCACTGCACTTAAGAGCCTTTGGCTTCCAGAGATAAAAGAGAACACAAAATTGTGTGCAACCTCTGTGGCAATGCTAACAGAACTTATGAACTGGTCAGCTTTCTCTTTCTCGTGGCAGGTAAATGAAGTAAACATGCAAATATGTCCTACTGTCATTTCTTCACTATAAAAACACCGCAGGGTTAGCTGGACTCAAAATTGTACCCTCATACTATTTCTCATATGTGGAGCTGGTTGAAAATCTTTGCCAGGGTTGAGGGCAGTCCATAGCCATGTGTCTTCTCTGCCACCCTTCATTTTGGAACTCTATTGCCACAACCACGTAACTGGTCTCTTCAGCCCTACCATTTAAATTCCCTTCAAAATTCAGTTATCACCATTCTACTTATATTAGGGATGACAAATATATCCACTCACAGCCAATATTCCTACAACCAGTTAAGATTTAAAAAAATAAGCCGTCTATATGGTTAGGTTCATACTAGCACTCCAACCAACTCACATTAGTGGGGAAAAGAAAAATTCATGAGAAAATTGTAAATATTGTAAAAAAAATTTGTAAAAACAAAAACAGAAGTCACTCAATAGTCTAGTGGAAGTGTTTACATCCCACAAGAAGCCAAGGCAAAAGAAAAAGACAGAAGTCCACCAGAAAGAAGAAGTGAAGGAGTGAAGTCTTTGAGAAGGCTGGATAGAATTAAGTGGCTCAAAGGAAGGAACTGGGTGATCATTCAACGGCCACACCAATTCCACAGAGTGAGACAGCAGATATTCTGTTCTGAATTATACAAGTGTGCCTCCTTTGCTACCTGCTGAGCAAATCATTCTGGAGGAGAAGCAGATAAATGGTATCACGAGCTTATGTTTTATCACACAGGGGGATGATGCTAGTTTTTCTCCCTGCGTGGTGCACGAAAGAATTTTAAAAAATTAAACTCATAAAAAATGGAATTCATGCCTCTGAAGTTGCCATTCGCAGAGCTATGCATCTACTGCATATTGATAAAGATAATCAAATGTGTTGCATGCACTAAAAGCAACAGAAATCCAATTAACTGTGAATTTAAATTTTGTTACACATTAGGCAAGACACAGAAATGTGGCACAAAGGACTATGCACACAGATGACTGTTTCTACTCAGTATGCCTCCAAGCAATACTACCCTTTTCTTGTTTAAGATTTTAGTATCAGAGTCCTCTGCTATCTGTGTCTTAGAACTGTGTTCCTCACAAGAAATCTACCTTTTGATGGATCAGGTGTTATCTCAAGGGGGAGAAAACAAGCCTGGGAATGATTTTCAATAATAGTGCCAAGTTCACAGTCCTTACATACAAAAAGGGTGCCTGTAGCCAGGTGGACTCTGAAAGTAGGTTTATTCACCCAGAACACCAGAAGGCAGGCACCCAAGCTTCATTTGCAACAAGATAGCAGAAGGCTGCTACCCAGAAGAATTGGCAGCAACCCCAGGACAACTGAGGAAGGAGATGAATGGAGGTAAATACATCTTCCTCCAGAAGAGAATGGGGGGGCATCAGAAAGGCCAGCAGTGAAAGACAGCTACTCAAAATTATCCAAGAAAGAAGGAGGCAAGACGCCTGGGATTACCTAAGGGTCAACTGAGCCCACCAACACTTTCAGCATCTGCTATCTGAGAAATGTTAACTTGATCAGCCAGGCGTTGAGCCCATGGTCTTCTGCACTGAAGGTTTGTCCTCAACTGAGAAATGTTAACTTCATCAGCCAGGCGTTGAGCCCATGGTCTTCTGCACCAAAGGTTTGTCCTCAAGTAGTATGCACTACTTGGGTAGTATCTATGACCTTTCTTTTACAAATGAGATATCGGGTGTATGTACATCGTTTCGTCCATGTTGGCCCTATTCAGGTGTTGCTTATCGTACTGAATGATCACCCAGTTCCTTACTTTGAGCCACTTAATTCTGTCCTGCCTTCTCAACAAGCAGGGAAGCCTAGCTCTACTCCCTGAACTGTTCTTTCAGCACATGGAAATAAGACTGAAAAGGGGATGTTCCTGTCCACATGGATCCTCTTCACACACACAGGAACCCTGATATCCCAGTCAGCTTGCTCATATGGACAGCCTCCATGTCTCCTTTCCACCATCATCACTTTCCCTGGAAGGAAAACAATGGCCATTTCTGCACTACACTCTTATAGTGCTATTATTCCGCTTTCAACATCCTGTGGAATCCTTGGGTTTGCAGTTTAGGGAGGGACATTTAGAATTATCAGCCAGAAAGCTCTTGGGCCTCAGGAAACTACAAACCCCAGAATTCCACAGGAGGTTGAAAGTGGAACAATAGCACTATAACAGTGTAGTGCAGAAATGGTCAATAATAAGAGAAGGAAGAACTAATGCATGTTGAAAGAACACAATAAGTAATGCCTGAACAAGCTTGTATATATGACCACATGGTTTTCAGCCATAATTCTTGTGGACATAAATTCACACTTGAGTTTCATGAAGCTTCTCACACCAGAATCAGAGGGATGCACTCGCATCTACTGGAGGCAGAAGAAACTGAGATGCAACTGAAAATCTAGATTTGTACCCTTGAGATAAAAGCTTAAAATGCTTAGACTACTGCCAAGATCCTATTATTTGTTTTTCACAAACAATTAGGCCCTTCACTTATGAAGCAAACAGGAAGAACTTTTGTATTTAAAATGTTGGTGCCTAAATGGTTCCTTAAGATGACAAACATTTAGCCAACACTGTTCCAGGAAGATTTAATGGATTTTTTATTTTTTTTTAAGAGAAAGGAAAGGAAAAGAAAGAAAACATGGCCAAACTAGATTGAGCAGACACTGTGTTACAAGCAGCAATTAGACATGGGTAAACTGGCCTGTTTCTGATACATGCCAAGGTTTTTTTTTTGGAATGCTTTATCCAAAATCTATCTATATTTCTCCATTAATTTGCATTTTTTAAAAAAAACTGGTATGAAAATTTGTAATTAAAATATAAGCGAGCCTCAATTTACATTATTTCCATTTACAACATTGCAAATTTATGTTCCTCCAGAGATAGATAGATAGATAGATAGATAGATAGATAGATAGATAGATAGATAGATAGAGTAAGTCAGTAAGTAAATAAGTAACTAGTGGAAGTCTCACACATAACTATGCAGCTGAGAGAGGTAACAGAGGTGAGAGAGTGACATGAATTGAACTGTTGAGATAAGAAAAGCTGGCTAGACAGGGTTTCTTTACTTGTTCATGCTGGGGGGATGAGGAAAAGTGAGAAAACAACTGCAGTCTTAGCACTGCTGGAAGGAAGAAGTTTCCTTTATCTGCTTAGAAGTTGATGGCCCCTTCCAAAACTGCAAACCCCAGGATTCCATAGGAGGTTGAAAGTGGAATCATCGCGCTATAACAGACTCATGCGGAAATGGCCTTAGAGAGGAAGACCAGTGTTACATATAAAATAGTAGGGCCAAGAGTCCCTTTGCCCCACCTCCGCATGTTTAGTAGCTGTGAACAGAATGTGTGAAGAGCTCTAAGGCACAGCCTTCAGAGTTACTGGAAGCAAAACGAATATATTCTCAATACACAACTCCCCCTTTGTTTCTATTACTGCATCAGCAACATTTTTAAAAAAAAGTATAATAGCAACTAGTCAGGGATCACATCGTGAACACGATAACTTCAAAGCTATGGATCCAGTCCTATAGGTGACATGACAGTTTAAAGTCAAGGCAGTGCATCCTGAATCAGGAGAGTATTCTGACACACATCTGAGAAAACTGCCAGGAAACATATTTTGCCACCGTCAAAACGTTTCCACAAATGGCACCAGCACCACCTTTTCAACTCAGCTGTGCTAAAAATACCTTTGGGAGAGCTATACTTTTTTTGTTTTTTTGTTTTGGCATTCTCCAAAACATCCTGCAACTGTCTCACACTGTGACCTTAACTGTCTTATTTGGAAAGTAATTCCCAATGATTTTACCAGGGCCCTGTAAAACAACTGAGAGAGATAGTTGCTGGTACAGATCAAGCTCTGCATGCATAGATTCATATCCTCCCACTTCCTAGTAACTGTCAAGTCTAAGAAGGGGTCCTGATATCATTTTCTGGTGGGGAAATGCAGGGAAGAGAAAATGCAGACCGTACAAAAACAGCTGGTCTCAGCTCAGTTGGTTGGGGGACAGATGAGGATGCACTCTCAGATCATTTACACCCTGCACTGTTATAGTGCTATTATTCCACTCTCAACCTCCTGTGGAATTCTGGGGTTTGTAGTTTACTGAGGCCAAAGGACTCCCTGGCTGAGAATTCTAAATGTCCCTCCCTAAACTGTAAGTCCCAGGATTCCATAGGATGTTGAAAGTGGAATAATAGCGCTATAACAATGTAGTGCGGAAATGGTCTTAGTGAAGAGTACATACCTACATCCTACATCCTGAGCAGAATCTTCTTGGAGCTCTATAATGGAATAACTATGCCAGCAGGGACAGTAGATGCAGGAGGAAAAAGATAGTGGATGAAGGAGCCATGAAGAAGGAGAAACAGGCTGGTTGGAGGCAGCAGAAATTGTCCACTTGCCCTTGCCAGTACTGCACATAGAAAGAACTTAAGACAACAAATGTGGGAGAAAGCTTCATCTATGGAGGGCTGGGGCTGCAAGGTTAGAGTTTGAATCTCTGTGAAGTGAACCATGTCAGTTCTAGATTTGAGTTGTCGCCACTTTTTAATGAGAGGTCTGTTAACTTTAATAACTGCATGAGAGGTAAACGCAACGTAGTCTTCTTAATGCAGGTAATAATTTCACTTAGTAGATTTGGAAGATGCACAGGGGTAGATTTGTGTTCTTTCTTCCTTAAGTAATTCACCAACATCTTACAATTACTTCAAATTCAGGGTTGAAATAACTTGAAATTTTTAAAAGGTGGATGCAGGAGAAAGCAAAGCTAACTAATTTCACCATACCAAGTGGTTTGCCACCAGAAAAGATTAAGTTTTGCATCGCCTTTACACGTTGTCCTTCTGCTGAGAATAATGTTCTGTGCTGTACGACCAGAATTGTTATCATGGGGAGTGGGACTCCTCCACATATCCCTGCAGACCTCATCTGAGCCTTTGTGATCTCTCTGTACTCTCTTTTAACTTTTTCAGGTCAGCCATTTTAGCCTCGAGGCAACAAAAATAGTTAAGATTTTAACAGAAGCCATACAGCGCCATCACAAAACTCTCTAACTACTCTTTGAAGGAGGCTGGTCAAATACCTTTCATTTTATTGTACTGAACATAATGAGGGAGAAGAATTGAAATCATTACAGTACTGCCATATGCTAAAGATGGAGGGGGGACAGGTTACCTCTGCATGAAACAAATGGAACTCGCTTTGACATCATGAGAAAAATAGCTTCTACTTTCCATCTTGTATTTGCAGCCACACACACCATAAAGTGTCACTGTGAAATTAATGGTGTAGACAAGGTCATTTACACTTGCAGTGACAAGTGTCAACACATTCCTTTCCAGAGATGTGCTAGAGAGCAATCCATTTAACTAACTATTTTGCCACAACTATACTTAGTCCATCTACAAAGCCTCCATGTAGGCTTTCAGATATTCTGCTCATTATTATTGCTCTTGCAACAGACGTCTCATCTGCTACAGAGAATGAACCAGCAGCAGCAAAAAAAAATGATTAAAACCATCAGCTATGCTTTGGGGGAAACTCCTCTTTTCATAAAGGTGGTATTTAATGGGGAGCTGCTACAGTTTGGGTTTACCATTAATTAATGAGCCACACATTTCAGTTCGGAATGGGTGCACGGCTCCCAGGATAATGATTAGAAGAACATCTCCTGCTTCATTTTGCAGACAAAGCAGTTATAGTCCTTCTAGTTTCAGCTCCCCGGGAAGGAGAGGGAAAAAATTGAAAACACCCTTAGATGGAGGTCACATTTTTTATGGAAATAACCTTTATAAATTTGCATAGAGCAAGCTTCTAACCTACAAGCAATTTGGATTTGTACTTCCTACAGCTTTAGTTTGCCTGTAGGGCCCACTTGTGACCCTGTAATAGAGTTTTAATTCCTCAGTTCATCATTGATAAAACCAAGAAAACTCCAGTTTTGAAGCAGTTCTGACTAGAAATACGGAAATAGGGGATTGAGAACTATAGAAATAGGAAGCAATCCCATTTTAAGAACAAATGTTCTTCCCCACGTCTCATTGCTGCACTCCTACTGAGCCTATGCACAATCAGTTTGGTCTGTCATTCAATCAGTCACACACTACAAAATCTCTCATGGGTGAGTCAACCCTCCTACAAGTGTGATAAGAGAACCAGGACAATGAGTAATCTGGAAAAGGAGAGCTATGAGGAATAAAGGAAGTGGTTATGTTTAATCCCAAGAAGAGAGGAGTAAGAGGAGACATACTGGAAGTTTTCAGATACATGAAGGGTTGTCCTGTCCTGATGGAGAAGAGCCCTCCTCTGCTCTTCTAAAAGGTAAGGCCAGAAACAATGGGTGGAAACTGCACATAATGGGTTTAAATGAAACATTAATAAATACAGCCCCTTTCTGCACCTTACCATTTCCCATTGCGATCCCAGCAGTACCACTGCTAGGATGGGAGCATGACCTGAATGCGCCCCTCCACACCTGTCCAGCTGCCCGAGGAAGGGTAGCACAAGGGACATGCTCTCTCCTTCTGCAGTGCAGCCAGCCACTTCTTGTGCCTGAGGAAGGAAGCACATAGACCATGCTTCTGCCGCTTCCACACGGCCACTGGCAATGGGAGCATCACATGATCAGGGGCCATTACTGGATTTTTTTCTGGTAATGGAATATCCTGTGCTTGCAATGGGTTGGGACGCATTGGCATGTGGGACCGCAACAATGTCATGTGAAAGCACAACTTGCAGACCAGTGGCAACACGTCCCCATCACAGGACAGTGATGACATGTGGAAATGGCCACAGAGACCATTTTTAAAAGCAAGTTTTCCTTGACAACAAGACAGACTGTCTCAGGAGACAGGCTCTTCCTCACCAAAATCTATCAGCAGGGGCAATGTAACTCCACACTCAAGCATTTAGAGCTATGTAGGGACTCATTTGCTCCGTGATGGGATATCATCTCTTGAACTTCACTTCATTGTCTGTGTTTTGACTGTGGGAAGGCTCTGCACATACATTTTTCAGCCTTCTTCAAGCTTCATACATCTTGGACTACAAGTATCATTTTTCACTTTTCTATCATCTCCCTAAACTCCTCAACAATAAAATAAAGAAGGCCCAGATGACATCACTAACTATATAAAATATTCAATAACAATGAAAAAATACTTTGCATGTTAGAAATACTTCATGAATTGTAAAAGAATTGAAAACATTTTTCAGAAGATTCTACCATCTACTAAAGCCCTTCTACAAGACACCTAACTGCATTCTGTTAGGCAGCCAACATTCACTATGATTGACATCAAAATTAGGATGAATCATTCCGTTTTGCTTTTTCTTATATTCAGATTTCAAAATCATTTTGTTTCATGAAGGTATTCCTGAATTTTTGAAGGTTCTTGTCCAAAACAAGTTGGAAGAAAATTCTCCATCATTTGTGCTGGATACGTTCAAAGGTACACCAATAACCAGCAAGCAAAGATTTATGTTGTACCTTCCTGCCAGCAAACAGAGCTGGAAACCTTATTTTAGGACCACAAAAATGATTGAATATGCAGGGATTGAGATTGGTAAGAGCTAAAATTCAAAGCTGCCTGCCTTTATGGACACAGAATGATGGTTTTTCTTTCTCGGTTTTTTTTTTTAAAAATATGACGTTCTACCCATCATATTTATGAAGGATCTTGTGAATCTTTGCTTGTTGTGTGCCTTCAAGTCATTTCCGACTTATGGTGAACCTATCAGAGGGTCTTCTGGTAACTACGTTTTTTGTTGTTGTTTTTTTAAACCTTATGGAAAGGACTTCCAGCTCAATAGACCACAAGGAACATAAATCTCTCTGCTGTCCTGCACCGATCTCTTCCTTATCCATGTTCCCTTGAGCATGTAACCCGGCACAAGTTACTTTGTTATGTACCACTTCAACAACAGACTCCAAGCTAGACATTTACTAGAATCCTCACACAGTCTGAAGTTGTCTAACACCTCTTGCTCAATGAATGAAGTTGAATAATTAGGTACGTGCCCAAGTTAAGCTAGATAACAAGACATGCCATTTGTTTTGCTATTTGTTAGCTAAATGAGAAACAAGTGTGGTTTCTCAGAGGAAGGCAGCTCTATGCTACTACTTACTGTTTACATACCTTCTGCTCTAAACTTGAATATCATAGAATGGGGTACAACCAATAGAACAACTTTAGAACATTTTGAAATAATTTAACCTAGCATTTCACAAATCAACAATATCAAAATTGTTACAATCTGCCTGATCCCAAATCAATCCATGATCACTAAGCTTCAAATGCTTAGGTTAACAGCAATGTTTTGACCTGGTGCAGAAATCAGCTGCTTGTCACCAATTTTACAGAAGAACCACCAATTGGTCCTCCAAGGAGAGGACATTCCACAACTACTGAGAAGTCTTTTTCCTGCATGGAACAGTACATGAAGTACTGTTCTTAGGCATGTGGTAACAAAGTAAAATTATTAATACTTGCCTACAAGAACAAAATGTATGAAGATTTACGTTGGTACTGTTGGAATCAGAGCAGCTCTTTTGTAAATTACAGCAAGTGCAAATAAGATAAGGAGCCCTGGTGGCGCAGTGCTTAAATGCCAGTACTGCAAGTCACAAGGTTGTGAGTTCAATCCTGCCGGGCTCCAGGGTTGACTCAGCCTTCCATCCTTTCGCAGGTCGGTAAAATGAGTACCCAGCTTGTTGGGGGCATGTACAGAAAATGTATCGAAATACATGCTATTTGTAAGTTGTTCGCCGCCTCGATCCATATGGAGAGGCGGGATATAAATAAATAAATAAATAGATAGATAGAAAGATCAGGAGGACATGTGTTTATACAATCACTACTCTTTTAAAAAAGAATGTGTTTTCTACTAACATGAAACACAAGCACAAGTAACGAAAAATAAAAGGACAAACAGAAAACCACCAATAGTCCATTTAATTAATAAAAATATTAAGGACAAATATTACCTACAACTTGGTCAGTCCAGAAGAGAGCAGATTTTCACTATGTCCCATGTCCCAACAGGGCATCAAAAAAGCTGAAGTAGCCTCTGTCCCCCAGTAAAATCATATCAATTTTTTTATTGTCATGAATAGCTTGATAACCAGTGATCCCTCTGGACGACTCCAAGTGTTGGTAGCTTCATATACGGCTGCAGGTGATTGCATTCACATTTTCAGTTTATATTTTCAGGAACTGGTTGGATATTTGATTATTCCAAAACACAGAGAGAAATACATTCACTGATGTCTAACTAGGAGATGTAAAGATATACGCCATGCCTCTCCCCACTCCACATATCTGTTTAAACCTAGCAGCTGAAATGTACCTTCCTTCCCTACTCTTCAGCCACATGATTCATTAAACAGCAACCACTGAGCAAGGACTACAGATGAATGAATGGTTCTATAAATTTATGCTCCTCTCAGTTTATCATTCTTCCCCCCATCTTATGTTCATGTTGTTCCATTTTTTTCCCTCATGCTTGCATTAAAATTTGCAAACATTTTTGTGAGCATTATTCTGAGTTTCCTATGCAGTTCTGCTAGAGTACGCAGTTTTTGCAAGCAGTTTTGCTATTAATACACATTAATGTTATTTTCATTAATACAAAAGAGAGGCATACTTTGAAAAAAAAATGTAGCTAGTAAGCAAAATTGCATACAAAAATGCATGCACAAAAACAACAAAACTGCAGGAAACTGCAATGGCAACTCTCAGAGCTAGGTATCTGTTGCTGGTAAGAGTATTGCTCCTGCCCTCCACAACTGCCAGGGCCCTGTGACATAAGAGGGAGTCCATTAGGGGACACTCAAGCCTGGAACCAGCCCTTTCCTTATGCATTACCTCAGTCATACTAAAAATCACTTGCATTACTATTTACATTCCAATGCTGCAGATCAAGCTGGGTCTCCCTCTCAAATTAAGCCCATTTCCGCCCTACACTGTTATAGTGTCATTATTCCATATTCAATATCCTATGGAATCCTGGGGATTGCAGTTTAGGGAGGCGCACTTAGAATTCTCAGCCACAGAGCTCTTTGACCTCAGTAAACTACAAAGCCCAGAATGCCACAGGATGCTGAAAGTGGAACAGTAGCACTATAACAGTGTAGTACTTAAGACTTTGTTAGGGTTATCATGAAAAGGGCAGGGGGAAGAAGACACATATACTGACTACTTCAAGCCACCCACCCCTATGATAAATCTCTTTAAATACCCCTACTATATAAGCTGTGATCACTTCTACTAGAAATATTCCTAATGTCCTTATTTTCTTATTTTCCTTCTCCTCTCTTCCAACAGGTACCTCACCTGCTCCATCAAGCTGACCTGTTTCATTGTTCCTACCTGGACAGGGGCTCCCTCAGCTGTCTCACTTAGCTAGCTTGCCTTTCCCCGGGGTCTATCTCCCTTTCCTTACCCCAATTCTGAGTTGTTCTCCCTCCCTCCCTCCCTCCCTTTCTCTGGGTGCTCTACAGGACTAGCCTCCATCCCTTGTGAAGTACTCAATGGATATAGCAAGCCAGCAATGAGGAGGCAGCATTGGCAGGCAAAAGGTGAAGCAGCAATGGACATTTTAAAAATCCCCAGACATTTTAAAGATCTGCGCAGACAGAAATATTAACTCCGGAAAAAAAAAAAAAAGAGGAAAAGAGGTCATATGGTAACCCTAGACTTTGTGCATGGTGTGAGACTTGAACTAGGGATTTTGCAGCTCCCACTATTCCAACTGCAACATTTTTCACAGTTACCTGAGAATATGCTTCACCAAACACATCAGAACACATAGAAGCAAGCCTATTTCCTGGCTGACAGAGCAATGCTTTACAACATGGACTTTTTGGTGTACTATCGGGGCCAGTGAGAAAGCAAGGAACATGCTCACACTGCCAAGTTCCTCATCCACTGAATGTATGTAAGTGGACCTACTGCTGTTTTGCATGACTGAGGCCGAAGCCAGCTATCCTTTGTGCTATAGCTTTTAATTCTCAGCTTGTCACTATTACAAGTCAACATCTTATTACTTATGCATTAGCAGTCATTCTGTAATTCAAGATGAAAAGAAACAAATATTCCAGCATTAAAAATGGTAATGCAATCCAATTGTCATTCCAAGGCAATTATCCAAGGTTTCAAGATGGGGGAGGGAGAGAAAAAAATGAAATGTTCTGCTCTTAGAACCATTAGCCATTGGAAATAAAAGCGCTCACAAGCTCGTACGCTACCAAAACTGAATATTCTTTAAAGCAAGTGAATTTCATAATGTCAGCTCTCTTATCAGGCAAAATGAGACACATGTAAAGGCCAACAAGACAGCATTTGGCTATCCTGATGAACACAGCTGTGTGTATGCATCGTGTCCTGCACACCAGATGCAGGTCCTGCACACCTGAGGCCCCCAGGTGTTATGGAGGAGGAGATCTCATTACCAGTGCTGGAGGAAGATCCAACTGTCATTCTGGCCAGCTTCTGTATATGGAATAGAGGGCATCACCATCTTGGTCCTTTGACTCAAGACAGAAAAATGTCTTGGTGTGTTCTGGCACTTGAATACAGTTGGAAGACAAAACGTAGGTTGTGCTGTTACTTGAATGCTTCCCTTCTAAAACACATCTTGCTACCACCCCTCTCAGCTTTAATTAGTTCTACCAGCGAAGGGTAGGAAGTGCAGCACACATTTCTCAAGATGGCAAAAAAAAAAAAATAACCAAGACCGAACAAAACTAGGAAAGAAAGAAGTAACGAAGGAAAGGTCATATGCAACTTCAAACAACATGAACTTTAAGGGTATTTCTTTTTTAAAAAACAGCCTGTCTTCTGCTAGAAGTGTGAGAACAAGTACAACCCTAGCGTCCACAACAAATTTTCTCACGCTACTGACACAAGATAGTTGCTTCCCTTTAGAGAGTGCTAGGCCAACTCAACGTGAACATGCACACTGAGGAGTTTAAAATCACTCCCCATAAAGGGGCAGCAGAAAAACTGTTGCCAAACAAGCATCTGCACAATATAGATTTAATATTATATTATGTTTAGAGGATTGGACTAGGAGATTAATAGCAGGGAGATCCCATTTAATAGTCCTAGGATGCTTGTAATATGATCTTGAGCGATATGCATTCAACCTAACCAACTTAACAAGTTTGTTGCAAGGATAAACTAAAGGTGAACATAGAAATATGTGCACTGCCTTGAACAACTTGGAAGAGAGGAAGAATATCAGTAAATAAAATGAATATTTGAAGAGAGTTGGGAGAGTTTTATGTTAATATTGGTTTTCCTCAAAATTGCGTGTTTGGACAGAAGGCAAATCAAGACCTACTAGAAAATCTCCCAGTGATTTGCAACAGACCATCAAGGGTTTCTAATCCCCAATAGTTTAACATAGGTGCCCCTCCAAAAAAGAGCTTGCTTCTTCCCACCAACACCCACATTAAATTAGGGTGTTGCAATCAAGAAAGATTTGTGGGAGATAGAACAGGGATGGATTGGATGTGAGTTCCAGTTCTGGTATTGAAAGAAATGGCCAGGTAAGCATAAGCTGAAAGGCAATTTATTTTTCACTTTTATGCCCACCTTCCCAGCTAGTATTTTCTACCCAGCTCTGGTTTATGGGCTTTTGTAGATCTCATGGGGCTAAGGTTTCTCTGCCCACCCTCTCACTTCAACAGCATATACACTAAAATTGGAATGATAAAGAGAAGATTAGCATGGAATCCCTATCCAGGTAGGCTCTACAGTTCCAACCCTTGGGCTCCTATCACTCAACTTTAGCCTCAAAATTGCAGTCTGCATGCACTAATCAACTCATCCTGGACAAGCGTCTGAGGCCATTTCCACACTAGACTGAGGCCATTTCTGCCGGCCCGCCCCTCCTAAAACTGCAAACCCCAGGATTCCGTAGGATGTTACAAGTGGAATAATTGCACTATAACAGTCTAGTGTGGAAATGGCCTGAATTGATAAATGGATTCAGCTTGGTAAAGAGTGATCAGTCTTCCTTGTAAATTATTAAATTAAAACATTCAGACAGGGATGTAGAAAATAGAAACAATACAGAGTTATTGTTGCACAGAAGGGAATTCTGGGAGCTGTAGTCCAAAAGTAACTTTTCCAACTTGGTGTGCCAATTTGAGCATCGTGATAAGTTATGGTTAGTGCAAAACAGTAATGAGGGAGGGAAACTGTACACAAAGTAAAGAGGGTGCATGTCCAAGAACATGGCTTCTCTCACACATTCCACAATCTCACTTGGTTGCTGGGTTGGTTAGAGAAAGGACTATAACCACTGGGGGAAAAAGTCTTGTGTATTATGTTGCTTAGAATAAAACCTTTAAAAAGGCAGTTTATGGTAATGTTTCAGCTGCTTTACAGCTTTGCAGTAGAAAGACTCCCATCAACATACAGAACGCGATTTCTCACAGCCAGCATTTCAGAAGAACAGGAATTGCTAAGAGCACTTCAGTAGAACTTATATGTGCATTGCCATTCCAAAATCCAATTCTGTAAGTCAGAAGCTGTCATAAAAATATTACAAGCCAAATATGAGAGACATTAAAGGGCAATTTCTTCCTTCTGTTTGCTATTTAAGAGACAGTTTATCCCACTGAAACAAAAACCAATTATTATGTTTTATAGTCATCAGCAAAATTAACAATCACTACAAAACAATTGTTCTTTGTGAAGAGATGAATAAATAGAATGGAGAGAATTGCATCCCCTTCAGTGTCACACATCTACATCTTGTAGTAGCAAATTCCATTGTGTAGCTATGAAATCTATGAAGAAAAATGTTTTTATTTTCTCTCGTGGGGTTACCATAAGTTGGCAGGTGTCTTGAAGTCCCAAAGAAAAACCACATGCAAAGGTAATAAGCCAACCACGCACTAATTATTGGTCCCTTTTTCCCCCCTTATGTTCCTCAACGCAAATCACATAGTGGGTCATGACACAAACAGTCTAAACCCTCCGGGATCATCAGTTTTCAGAGGATATGATTTTGTGTGACAACTGTCACTCTAATCAGTGAAGCCTCACATAAGCAGAAGTATTTCAGGAACAGGCTGACCAATTATCTTGGAAGAAATGAGAACCACCATTGCTGATTTTCTAGACAGACTGTTCTTCTGTATTTGGGGAGGGCAGTGGACAGGACATGACAACACAGTGTGCTTGAAATGGAGGTTGTTGTCCTGGTCATTACAGGGAAATTTAGAATGATACTCTTGTTGGGTTCTGGACTATTGTGACTGACAAAGTTTAAAAGATAAGACTATTGATGGCTACAAGTCATGATGGTCATTTTCCTTCTGGGCTTCTTAGAAGCATCTGGTTGGCCAGTCGGGAAAGAGGGCAGGCATATCAGCTGAGCCTTTCATTTGGTAAGGTAGGTTTGGAGAATATGTGGTTTTTCAGATTTTGTTCAAGTGATCTTCCCATCATCCCTTGCCCTTGTCTCTACTGGAGTCTTCAAACTAACTCTTATTTGGACATCAGTGTTTTGTGCATCTATATTTGCATTAAACTCAACAATCACAATTTCCCAAGTGAATGGATAACTGGAATTATTATATTAATCTGTAACAGAAACACACGTGAGACCTAGAAAATTATATGCAGGATTTGCATGTATTGTTGATTCAAAATAACATTTCTGTTAAAGAACTGGCAGGATTTGGAGAATGAGGGAGAACAACCAGTTGAACTTTGTTTATAAATATGCTTCTAGAGAGAAGGAATGCTGAGTACTACTTTTATGCATGGGTGTTTGTGAAGCTGGCATAAGAATTTTATATAAGATACCATCATTATGAATGGTTCAAAATAGTGCTGCAACATTATAGGTTTTTCTGTGTCAAAGAAACACTCAGAGGTGGTTTTCTGCACCTGACAAACAGCACCTGATATTCCTTGGACCACTATCTCCAGTCCAATTACTCACCAAGGCTGGTCCTCCTTGGCTTCCAAGATCAAATGGGATCCCTTTATTCCTGAGTAAAACAGTTAATGGCCAAAGGAATCCTCAGCAAATATAGAAAGTGACGGCTAAGTACCAAAACAGGTAGAAATGGACGTTCATGCTCAAGAGGAACCTATCCTGAAGGGATAACATTAATCATGTCCCCCCTGCATTTTCACTGTATCTGTTGAAAGCCACCTGAGCTAGTGGCCATCACCACACATCATGGCAGGGAGTTCCGTAAATGATGTGCCTAAATACCCCAATGGCACTAGTTCTTCCCTGATCTTGGAAGCTAAGAAGGGTCAAGCTTTGATTAGTACTTGAATTGGAGACCACCAGTGAATATCAGGTGCTGTAGGCTAAGAGGAAGGAACTGGTAGAAACAACCTCTGAGTATTCAAACCCTATGAAATTCATGGGATCACTGTAAGTCAGCAGACAGCTTGAAAACACATGCACACACAGCAGAAGACAGCTTCTTTTGGTCACACTTGAACTTCCAGTGGACCATCTAACCCTAAAGTTATAACAGAAGGAGAAAGACATCACTTCCATGTCTCCAGTTCTACTTCAAACCATAACTGTTACAGATAATCTGCTTCTGGCACCATGGGTACTTCTTCCACAGTGGAATTCGCAGCTGAGCTTATTCTAAGGCACTCAACTAATTTCATTAGCAATTTTATTCCTAGGGCAAAGCAACTGTTACAAATAAGAGTACGAAAGGCAAAGCCAGCTTTGTTGCTGCTGTCCTTGCTGCCCATCATATTCTCTCCTACCATGTAATGAAAGATGGGATGGTGCCAGCCAGGTGCGGCTTGCCTCAGCATTTACCCTGACTTTCAGGGCTGGTTTGTTTCTGAAAGAGCTGAAGCATCTGAAACAATATTATACATTTATTATCTGGGTCAAGATATTTTCTGTTCCCCGAGTCAGTTCCAGATTTAGTCATACTTAAAGCAGACTCACTGAAATCAATGTTTCTCAAGTCAGTCATTATTAAGAAACCCCATTGATTTCAATGGGTCATCTTTAAATAGGACTAAACCACTCAGTCACCCACTGAATCAATGTTTTTCATTTTCCCCTCAAGAAGTTGTTAGCGCAAGCTGCTAACACTGTAATTCTTCAGCTTCCCTGCTCTGGTTCAACTCCCTCCTCTGAGTTTCTAGAAGTTCATTTGCGAAATAAAGGATCAAAATGGATTGGAATATTAACAGAAAAGATCCAATATATGTTACAGTGAGGTGAGGTGAGATTTTAGCATATGGGGTTGTTGCTACATTAATCATTTCCATTAATAATTACTGGCAATTAATGTAATTGAGAGTCAGTGTGGTGTAGTAGTCTGACTCCAGAAGACCAAGATTCAAATGACTGCTAAGCTATGGAAGCCCACTGGATGATCTTGGGCAAGTCACACCTTCTAGGCTCAGAGAGAGGCAATGACAAACCTCACCTGAATAAATATTGCCAAGAAAACCTCCATGACAGGTTGGCTTTAAGGTCACCATAAATCAGAAATGGCTTGAGGACATACAACATTATTCCACCTTAACTGACATAGTAACATCCCATGTAACCCTGGGATTTGTAGTTTAGGAAGAGGTAATTAGATTTCACAGCCAGAGAGTGCTAGTGCTTTGCCAGACCACAAAACCCAGGATTCCATAGGCTGTTGCCAAACCAGTTGACATGGGACATAGTGGCATAATTGTATAGTATAGAAAGGACCTTGGCAAAGGTGTATGAAAGTATGCTAGTGTTGAGAATGGACGTGGAGAGGCTCTTCTTTCTTATAATTCTAAGTGTGTGTGTGTGTGTGTGTGTGTGTACGTGAGTGAGTGTATGTGTGTGTGAGAGAGAGAGAGAGCGCAAGAGAGAGTGCCTTTGAGTCACCTGTTGACTTATGGAGACCCCATGTCATGCCTCTGTCCCAGAGCCCAGACAGGACCCTTCCCAACAACCACACCCTAGACAAGAAACAATACTTACTGCAGCCAATGCAGGTGGAAAAAGGAGAGCCCAGGTATCTAGAAACATTTATATAAGGAGGACTTCTTAATTAGGCCACAGCTGGTAGGACGCTAAGCCTATATAACAAGAGGCTGGAATTGGCAGAAGCTGTTGGAGCCTACTGATTCCATCAGTGGTAGCAACCCACCTGACTACTGCATTTCTTGCTCATATTCCTCAAGCCTTTGTCTGATCTAAAGATTCTGTCCTTGGACATCCTCGCTCTGGACTCATGATAAACTCAGACTTGGTTTCTCTGAAGCTGCTAAGAACTCAGACTGACCAAGACACACTTTATCCTGCTAGTTCCTGCTAACAGCTTGATTATACAGCTAGAGGCCTTGGCAGGCTACCAGCATAGGACACCCCATTAATTTCAGAGGCTTTTCTTAGGCAAGGACTAGTTGGAGGTAGTTTTGCCAGTTCTGTCATCTGAAATACAGCCTACAGCAACTGGTATTTGTTGGTGGTCTCCCATATTACCTGTCAGCAAATGAAGTACAAAGAGAGAAGCCAACCAGGCTGTCCCCGTGGGAGGCCACACTATGCCCTCTTGGTTGATCTCCTTTTGCTGTCAAGTAAAGACCTTTCTATTCAACAGGCATTTGATGACTGAGGGATTGTGCAGCAGGCTTTTAATGGGGGATATCTCTTTTATTTCTTCTGGTGTCTTTTAACTGGTTTTGCATGATTTTAAAATACGGGTTTTTTTTACATGATAGCCATTTCAATTTTTTAAACTTTTATTATCAGCTCTTTAGTTGTATTTTAACTTCTTTTAAAGCCACATTAGGTGCCTTGCTAGGAGAAAGGCAGGATATAAATTAAACAAGTAATACATACATAAACCCATTATCATCCAAAGATGCTGAGCAGCTGGGACAAATAAAATGAGATTGTTCTCCACACAGCACATAAACAGTAGCATTTTGTACTGCAGGATGAGGTGATCATCAATCTGGGCATCTTCAAAAGTGATTTAGATAAAGAGGATAGGGTTATCAGTGGCTACTAATATCATATATCTTGGTTTATCAGTTGTTGAGGAACACATGAAGGAAGGCATACATACCAACTGTCCGGATTTGGCAGGGACGGTCTGGATTAATCTTCTGCTCTCCTAATTTTTCAGTTGTTTTTAAAATGTGCTGGTTTCTCTTTCTTCTTCCCACTTTCCCCCTTTGTCCTTGGTTTACTTCAGTTGCTGCAAACTGAGTTCAAAATGCCAAAGTGTCATGCCCCTGTCCCGGGAACCAGGCAGGACCCTTCCCCAAAGCCATACCTTAGAGGCTTGAGAGGGACAGCACTTATAGCAACCAGTGTAGGTGGAAAAAGGAGAACCCAGCCATCGTGAAACATTTATATAGTAAGGACTCATCAATTAGGCAAACAGCTGGGGCAGGCTCTCAGCCAATAAACTGGGAAGAAGTGGTTACAGACAACTGATCCTATTGGTGGTAGTGGCTGAGTTTATTCTTGAATTCCTTGCTTGCACTCCTAGAACCCTTGATCTTTGCCTCATCTATGGATTATGCCTCTGGACTTATGGTAAACTTGGACTCTGTCTTTCTGAACCTACTGAGAACTCAGACTGCAAAACAATGAAGACAAACTTTGCCTGCTAGCTCCTGATAACAGGTTGATTAGACAGCTGGAAGCTTTGGCTAACTGCCAGCACAGGACACAAAGTAGAATCACAGAACCATAGAGTTGGAAGAGACCACAGGGGCCATCCAGTCCAACCCTATTCTGCCATGCAAGAACCCACATCAAGGCACTCCTGACAGATGGCCATCCAACCTCTGCTTAACAGACTTCATCACACTCCGAGGCAGCATATTCTACTGTCGGACGGCTCTGATCGTCAGGAAGTTCTTCCTGAGGTTTAAGTGGATTCTCTTTTCCTGAACTTTGAATCCATTGCTCCTTGTCATAGTCTTTGGAGCAGCAAAAAACAGTCGTTTGCACTCAATTCACTCAGAAAGGGTGAGAGGAGAAGGAAGAAGAATCTTACAACTCACTGTAAAATCAGGCATAAGCAAACAGCTGTTCCCTCTCTTAGCTTGTCTGTTCTTCCTTATTAATAACATTTGCCATCTTAATCACACTCTGATATTGCTTGGCTCACATGTCCTAGGTTTCACCTGTGAAATGCTGGAGGATATAGGAAGATGTTCTTGTACTCATGTCCTGCTTAAGGCCTTCCCAAAAGGCAGTGGTGGGCTATTGCATGAAAAGAAAGTTGGACAAGGTAAGATTTTCACTCTTATTTTCTTACTTTGTTTCTAGTAAAATGCACTTCAACATTCCACATAGTTTTGCTTTCATTCTCTAGTAACCATTCACAAATATACTAAAACACTGCATCATTTCAGCCAACAAGTCAGCATAAGGCTCCATTGCTGCCAAAACCAGCACAAAATTCCTTACGCATTACAATACAACTGAGAAATTCTGCAATTTAACATTTGCAAAAGGAGCACGCAGCAGGCACAGCAGAATGCCAGTTTCAGCCTTGCAGGCTCCAGATTATTATTAAAATCATCATAATCTATTATTTATTCTGCACCTCATTCTCCGCTAGGTGCCATATAAAAATTAAATAGGTATGGCTCTGCCCACAAGCTTCCAATGCAAATCAGATATCTCTCACAAGGAGGAAGAACTGAAGACGACTTAAAGACAGATGAGGGAATGCTTGGCAACTTCTTCATGAGAAATGAATTATATGTCATGTTATCTAGGATTCACCCATCAGATCTTTGATAATCTTTAAATTATTTCTGTTAAAAAAAGAAGAAATACAAGTTTCAAGAAAAATGTGTGACTCGTGCCATAAAGGACAAAAGGAAGATTATTAAAAAGGAGAACCTAAATTTGAGATTCATGACCCCACTGACACAGAAACCACCAGCCGCTCCGGGCATCTGCTTAAAATATTCAAAGGGCAGGACAGCCCCAGCAATGTACTGTGTTACTAGGAAGAAAATATGATCAGTTAAGTTGTTTTCTTTCTTCAGAGACAAATGTTGCTTTATGTTCCAGGAGATGTTAATAAACAACAGTTAGTTGAAAATATCTATGTGAACTGATACTTCCAAGAAAGAACTTGAATATTTATGGGCTGTCTTACCACAACAATTCTCAAGGTGGAAACAAAGCAATTTAACTTCAATTTGCTTCAATAAAAATATAGGGCACCATAAAAACACAGGTCAGTTAGGTAAAAACAACTTAAATTTAAAACTGTATTTAAAAGCCTTGGACAAGAGTTGCTTCTTTGGATTTACTTCACTTCAGTTTCACTTGGGGCAGTTTGCACCATGGTTTTTTCCTTGATTTAGGAAAGCTGTGATGAAGTTTTAAAACACTTCACTTGGCCTTGCAGAAGGGATTGAACCTTTCTCAATATTTGTTGTTGTTTTTGTGCTTTCATGTCATTTCTGAATTATGGTGACCTCCCCTCAAGGCAAAACTATCATGGGTTTTCTTGGAAAGATTTGTACAGAGGGGATTTTGAGGCTGTGGGACTGAGAGTACAGCTTGCTTTAGGTCACCCAGTGGGTTCCCATGGCTGAGCTGGAATTTGGACTCTGGAATCCAGATTTGCAACCCAGTTCTCAAACTCCTACACCCCCAGGTTCATGAGATAAATATATTCATATTTTTTGTATACTTCCCTTAGAATTCTTCTGACAAGGGACAGCTTAGAAATGTTACTAATCAACAGTAAAAAAGCAGTAAATTAAACAAAAATGTGAAGCTGGCTTGAAAATACACAACGTATCCTCAGAAGTCTTGGAAAACTAACAGTATATCTTCCAATTGTCCCAATTTGGTAGGGACAGTCCTGATTAATCTTCTGTTTTCCCACTTTTCACCTGCATTTGAAATATCCCCCTCTTACTTTCCTCTTTGCCTTCAGCTTACTTTGTTTGCTGCAAACTGAGTTCCAAATCCAAAAGTAGTTTGCACTCAGTTAACTCAGAAAGGGGAAGAGGAAAGAGGGAGCGGAATCTGGCCCATTCCAGTAGGCCCAGGCAAAAGCACATTCCTAGCTTATTTATTCTCCTAGTTTTGTTAGCTCTTCCTCATCAGTAACTTCTGTCATCTTGACCACGCTCTGATGTTGCTTGGCCATACACGTCCCAGTTTTCATCTGCAACGTGGCACGTAACAGGACTTGAGTGGTAACAAAGTTGAACGTCCTTATGCAATTTTCATGAGGATTTGTGTCAGGTGTTCCAATAAATAGTCCTCCTGAATGCTTCTGTGTTATTTCACTCATTTCCCCTTAAACTGGAACTTTAAGCAGCTCACAGAATTTAAACCAAATTCAAATAATAACCAAAGACATAGTTAAAAAGGACATTGCTAGAATTCAATTAAAGTATATACATGCAGATAGATTAGATAGATAAAAATTGTAATAGGGTGAACTTAGCTGCATCCCCATTCCCAGATACACACATACCAAAAAGAAAAAGAAAGAAAGAAAAGAAAAGAAATACTCTTTCCAAAAGAAAGGCAAAAGTGACAGTTGGCACACTTCCATCTCCTGTGGAATACTTTTTTTTTCCTCCATGGGAAGAGGTTGTCTTGGTGAAGAATCACTCTCGAAATCATTTTCCTTGCAGAGATGCTGTGACTTGTACTGCCGCTCCTCAGCAAGAAAAGGCACTCTACCTCAGAGCTTCCAGCTTAGCTCTTTCCCTTTGCCTTTAACTGCTGCAAGGCAAGTTTCCTTACTTCCCAACATGAGAATGTAGAGTAAAAACTTTTAGTATCTTCAGGAGCTTTGCATGCATTTATCTGAATGCCAGCAAAACTTTTCAAGGGCCAGCACAGAGCTTAAGATAGGCTCCTTGCCCAGTTTGATGACTCATAGAGTGGAAGTTAAACTAAAACACACAGATGTGCTTAGTTTGCATACTTCTCAGCAATGGGTTCAGATATTCCTTGGCACAAGCTGTAGGCTATGTGACAAGAGGTCTCTGCCTGTAAAAGCCCATTTTTATCTCAAAGACTATGCTTTTCAATAAGCTTATAATCTCACTCAACAGGCTGCCAGAATCCAAGTTGAACGGGTAACACTTCTCACTCAACCATCGACTACCCGCTGCCTTTCTGAACTGGTTCCCATGGTAACAGAGGCCTGACAGGAAGGAAATAGGGTAAAAGAGATTTTAAGTCATCCTTATTTCAAAATTTCTATCTGGTTTGCCATACTCCATTCACCGTTCACATGGAAACAAGGAGTATGAAAGCAGGGTGAGATGGAAGTGAAGATGGCTTCCTCCTTTCCCCCCCACAAGACTAAAATCCTATTCTAAGGGTCACTGAAAGTTTTTGCCACTTCAGCACAAGAAGTGTTTGTTTAACATGGGTGGGAGAATGAAAGTTTGAAGTTGGTCATCAGGTACAGCGACACTGTTCTCCACACACACTATCAGCAGTTATTGTTGGAAAACTCTGGCATTCCCTCTCCTGCACCTTTCTTGCTCTAGGACTTACCTAGCATAGGGTTTCATTTTCCTTGGCATGTCAAAGCTTTTTGCGTTCCCACCTAAAACCCCAGTCTTGCTCTTTGTGTTATTTAAATGAATGGCTATGGTATCCAGATCATACGATCTAGGATAGACCCTGGGATCATTGACCTTACATAAGGTCTTCTGTCTTTTTGCCATCTTGCTTCACTTCTTCCTCTCTGACCATGCTTTGCCTCTCCACCAAGAAGATATTTAGTTAAGAATGAAGCTACTATCTTACCTAATCTTTTGGTTAGTTAGTTAGGATCTAATCTCTCCAATGCATATGTAATTGTAAAATTCATTAGTAAACTTTGCTAAGTTTATAACCTGAAACTGCCTGTCTTGTTTTGCTTTCTAACTCAGTCTCAGTTCAGGGAAGCCACACAAAGATTGGGACATGCTTTTTCTGCAACTCTGCTAAAAGAAAGCTGATTCCTAACAATTTTAGCTTCCACAGAATTTCCCCAAAGGGCTAACACCCTCAGAAATTCTAATACCCAATATTTTTTGGGTTATGGGTCCAGCACACTTCCACTGCTTAGCCCAGATCCTTTGTATAGCCAAAATGACACCAAACAAGAATAACAGTGGGCTTCAACAGGCTTGAAAGAATCCCACGACTAGCAAAAGTACAAAAACAAACCACTGTTCTCTCTGTAAGAACACTTTTTTCCCCCTCCCCTAAAATACCGAAATCTCTAGCAATCTTGTCTAGCAATGAGAAATCTTTTGATAAGGTTCATAATTGCATATGAGAATGGGATAAGCATATATTTACATCTCTAAATTACAACCCTAAAGGGAAAAAAATGTTATTTGGGCATTCTGTTGGTGAAATCTAAATAGTCTATATGAAACAACTTCCAAGACTCCTCAACCAGTTATTTAACAGGCAGAAATGCTGTGTTCATGCTGGACAGGATGGAGCTAAGAATCCCATTGGTCCTTGACAGTGTGAGTAAACCATGGACTGGTATCATTGCATCAATGTCAACCCAAGATGTTTTGCATCTTCAGGCAAAGGACAATATGAGAACCATTCCAGTTCAACGTGCAGGAACCAACTGGACTGGCAATTGGAATCTTCTTCAGTGCTGGCAACAAGAAAGGTCTCCCATCATACCCAAAGACGTTAGGCCAGGTTACCTGGGGCAATGACAGGTGGAAGACTGAGGAGGAATGTACGGGTCTGTTCTACTGTTCCCCCAGCATCTCCTGACTGAGACATTTGCCCCACTCTGGCCATTTCCACATCACACTATTATAGTGCTATTATTCCACTTCCAACATCTTATGGAATCTTGGGCTTTGCAGTTTAGGGAGTGGATTTAGAACTCTCAACCAGAGAGCTCTTTCATCTCAGCAAACTACAAACCCCAGAATTCCATACAGTGCTGAAACTGGAATAATAGCACTGTAACAGTGTAGTGTGGAAATGGCCTTTGCCTAATGGTGGAGATGTTCCTGCAATACATGCTTGACTCTGTTCTCACAAGGGGCACTGTGAACCCTATATGGTTTTCTCTCATTTTGTTTGTAGAGGGGTTGTATGTGGGAATAAATTGTGTATATCACATCCAGAGATTAACTCTGGGGCCATAGGCCACATATATTCCTTTTGCCCCCTCCCTATTCCCACTGTTCTTTCCTCCTTCCAAGACCTTGATGATATAAGGTTGTTTGTTTCACAAATGTATTATTCAAGTGATATTTCATGGAAATATATAGACAAACAACTGTGGAGCATGTGTACTGTTTGCAAAGGAGCATTAAAAAGGTTGACATTTTGTAATTCTCTATTTACATGGACGGAGAGAGCAAGCATACAAAATCATTCAGCATTGCATGATCCATCTCATAACTTTGAATTAGTTACATCCATCAGAAATATGTTCCAGTTAGCTACTCATCCTTATTGTGGTGAAATGTGCTGACTTCCTATTTAAGTGTTACTTTGGTGTTAATCAGGTGTTTTTTTAACTTTAACATCTATAAATTTTCCTCCATCCCTCTATAGTAGACATGATTCAACTAGATTTAAACAAGAGAAGCCCCACTGGTTGCAGTGGGGAAAAAACTTTAATTTGGTGGTTATCCCTCCCGTTGAAAACAATTGTTGCCCAGTAATAGGCATTACATTATTCAACAGTAATAAGTTTTCTTTGTGAACGTCTGTTGGCTGCTATGTATGCTGCCTAATACAGTGTGTACTCACACTCACATGGCTTTTCAGTGTTTTTATTTATCAAGGACCATCTTGTTTTTGAAGGGCTGTCCATGTAACAGCCAATTTAAAATTAACAACAGCAACAACAACACAATGAAGCCTCATTGTTGCTCAATGAGGAGAACCTGGGCATCCAATGGGCCACCTGGTAACAATCTTCCTTAATATTTTAAATTGAGACTGGAGGCAGAACTTATATATGACCATAAGAAAAAAGTATCACATAATCAAACAGAGGAAATTCATAAACTCAGAAAAAAAGGTCACATATCCACCTACCATGTTCACATTTCAACTTACGTCTATAGATGCAAATTCAGAAGTAATGACTATAAAGAGGAATACATCCCTTCATGGCAGAGAAGACCTTGTCCTCCCTTCCAGTGGTCGATTATTCCAAGTCCAGTTAAAAGATAGTCACCCTTCAAACAGAGGGCCACCCCCTGACAGGCCTTCAAACAGAGAACTGTATAGTGGGACACATGGCATTTAGGCACTCAGAAAAGCCATCTCCACTCCACAAACAAGTGAGAAATGATGTAAGATGGGGAAGAATTAACAGAAGAGACCAATGAAGCAAGTTTCATACTAGAACAGTCATTTTCATTAGTTGTTCAGGAGAGAACCTGAATTCTCCATTCACTCCCAACATTGACATAGAGATATTTGGGATAAATCTAGTCACACAGATGACAATCAGTGTGGTGGTTAGAACAGCATTCCTGAAACCTGACATCTGTCATGTGTTTTAGACTACAACTCCTATCAGCCCCAGCCAGCAAACAATGGTTGGGTGATGGGTATTGTAGCACAAAAAATCTGAAAAGCACCATGCTGGAGAAGGCAGAATTAGAGTGCCAAAGGAACTAGTTGAAATCCCATTCAGATAGCAAGGTGATCTTGCTAGGTGACCTTGGTTTACTCACTGTTTCTCAAGGTCTGAAAGCACTATCTGAAAATACACAAGGCAGCCATTTTGGGTCTGGATTCAGTCAATACTTGAAAGGGAACTCACTAGAAATCCCATGTACATGGTTTGACTTCCATGAGGGAAGAAAGGCACAATTATTTTTTAAAGCTGTCAAGATCAGGGGCAAAAGAGAATTAAGGGGTGGGGAATAAGAACCATATATACCAGAGGTGGACAATGTGTGACCCTCCAGATGTTGTTGGACAGCAACTCCCATCATATCTAGCTAGCATAGCCAACTATGAGGACTCATGGGATCTGCAGTCCACCAGCATCTGAAGGGCCACAGTTGCCCAGCCCTGATGTCTTCTGAGGAGGCAAGGATGCAAATGCAATACACTCAAAACACATCCCTGTGCCAGCTTCACATAGAAGGCTGGTGTAATTTACAGACTGTGCTGTGGGACTGGAGGCAGATGCTGGAAAGTTATCAATTTGCCTGAAGCCCAACCAATGAATTCATGACCGACTAGATGTTTGGCATGAAGTCTTTCAGTTCAGGTTGTTGACAGGATAATACCCCTATACTGCCAGAGAAAGGGTGGGACACAATAACAAATTATAAGTGATGGCATCCCTAACTTTAATTTTGCTTAACTGGTGTGTGTATGTTGAAATCATGCATGACAGTAGTAGAAAACAGAAACAGACTGGGACCTTAGCAAGGAGAAGGAAGGCTATAACCTTTTGTCCATTCCACTATCCTAATCTGAACACATGCTCCTTGTCAGCTATTAGCAATTGGAAGGAAGGCTTTTACTGGAGATAATGGAGAGATGTCCTCCTACTGGAAACAGCTAATGGAGGGGAATGAGGCAAGCCAGAACTGGGCTATAGTATAGGTTAAAGGAGTTTATTCCCTCCACCTTCCTGATGCCACGGTCTGTGCACTCCACATGTACTTATTTGTTCCGTTTTAACCCTCATGCAGCAGGACATTTTAGAGTCCACAGTCCATGTGGAAGTAGATCTACAATGTAAATGCTCTGTAGGATTGTTGTTTGAATAGATGTAAGCAATTTTTCCACATTTCAGCTATTTGCCATGCAAAAAACATCCAGGACCAAAGAGGAAAAAAAGTGTTCCAAAAAACCTGTTGCTTTTGGGCACTGGGATGTACTTTGCCCTAACCAGTGTAACATACTGGTCCAAGAAAACCAAAGATCCTTTCTTAGAGATTTAGCAAAGCATGATAAAACAGAGCAGGAGTGCCATGCTCTGGCTGTCAGAAGGTTGGTCCCATTGTAAAGGTGCTAAAATCCGGATGGGCACTGGAACTCTCACTGGAGTCAGGAACACACCCCACACTATTCAAACATTAATCCCTAACCTTCACTCTGGCCCTCATCCTCAGTATACCATAACACTGTCATTCTCAATGGATCAGGGGGGAAAAAACTCTTAATCCTTAAAAAAAAGCCTTTCTTTTTTTAATTCCTGATGTGCGAGCATTAAAAAGCACCACACAGAATACCGGGCAAACTTGAGCTAAAAACATGAGTAATGTCACATCTAATTTGGCTCTATGACACCAGTATAGTAAAGTTCCAAATCACAGCCATGTTGCTACAAATAGGATGGATTTCAAAGGCAAAGGAAGGGACCAGGTGGTAAAAAGAACGATACAGCCTGAATGAGTGACTCTTCCACAGTTCTGCCTCTGAAATTAGATTGCAGATGTATTATGAGAAGGAAATTATTCTTCATTATGTACTATCTTTCTTGATAGCAACAACAGGGAGGGGGGAAAAGTATGATGAACTCTCCAAAACATTTTATCCTCATTTTCTACTTCTGAAGGACAGTGAGTCATTTTTGTTCAATTAACATCCATTTTCAAACTAGATATATTTTTGGCTTTACAATATAGCTTCACAGTCTGCTGTATTCCTCTTATGCATACATAGCCCCAAAGAAACACATTTTATCATTTGCATGTCTAACCATTCTGTTTTATTAATTCCTAGTCATTCATTTTGTAAGACAATTGCAAGGGGCACAGACGAAAGCAAAATCTGTATTCAGAAGAAAAAATAAACCCTAATAATCTGGAGACAAGCCAGTAGAGTAGGCTATTACTATGTTGCTTCACTGCTGAGCCTCTTTGTTTTTATGAATCAGAACTGATCCTCTACCCCATTACAACTCTCTGAAAAAAATAATAATCATTTTATTCTACTGACAGTAGAAATAAGACCACTACAGCTACTACAGTAGAGGCTAAGGATAGTATTCCAAACATATTTGCTCCAAGGTTCAATGAAATGAATGGTACTTTCATTTCCAGGTAAGTATATTTATGAGTATAAAGCATAAATACCCTAAAGGCACCAAATCCTGCCTGATCTTGGAAGCTAAGCAGGGTCAGACCTGGTTAGTACTTGGATGGGAGACCACCAATGAATACCAGGTGCTGAAGGCTATATTTCAAAGGAACTGGCAAAATCACCTCTGAGAATTCTTTGCCTATGAAAACCCTATGAAATTCATGGGGTCACCATAAGTCAGCAGATGGCATGCACGTGCGCGCACACACACACACACACATTTAGGAGTGAAGTGTGTAAGTTAATGAATTTTACATTAGATGTTTTAATATACCATGGATCAGGCAAATATTTCAAAACCAGCAGATCAGTCAAAATCCTGTATCCACTTTCCTGGGAGCAAGAACCATTAAACTCAGTGGGACTTGCTTCCGAGTAAACATACACAGAATTACAGGGTAACAAATGGAACTAAATTCCACTGTCTTCAGTGGAGCCTGCTCCCAAGACTGCAGCTACAGTGAAGAACAGAGTGTCTACTAATTCTGCTATAACCCAATAGCACTGGGGAAAACATTGTATCAAACATAGTTCAACAAAAACATTTTTAAAAAGCAAATATGTATCATGAGCATAATAACAGAGAAAAGTGTTTCTATTACCTAACCTTTACATGTGTGGATCTACCTCGTGTATCTTTCAAAATATTTGGAACCTCAGTCCCAGATGATCAAACTGGTATGAAAACCTCACTGATGGCAAATCTACTCTGCTCCATATGCTCCATTTAGAAGACTGTGGGTTGACAACATGAGAGAGAATATGAAATTATTTAGAATGCAAAACTGAACATCAAAGAGGACGGATGGTCCATGGCAGGAGGAAGAAGTGGGGAATGAATACATGCACACGTAGGCATATTTGTTCTTATTTAATAGCTAGCTCTCCCTCAGCTAAGGCACCTTCGCACTTGGGATGCATACACTGTCCTGTGTGCCAGTGCTGGAGATGTGGGGGCTCATACAAAATCAACTGGGTGCCGAGTTGTTTCGCTCAATAAATAATAGCCAGAAGACTGAAAACACAAAAGGGGAGGTTCACGGTTATTTCGACAAACACATTCAGAGACAAAAACAGACACATTTGATGCGTCTTCAAAGCAGCACCGGTGGTTGGGTTGATTCTTACGCTACAGTTAATCCGTCTTGACAATTAAAGATACAGAGCTTTATACAGATGCTGCCCAGATAGGTTTCTGACTGTCTCTTTAACTGTAACCACAAGCCTATGAACCGGGACGGCTCCCCACATAATCCCACCCCAGGTAAACCTTCCCTTTGGCTGAAAAAGGGAGTTTGGAGAGACAGAGCCTTAAAAATCAACATCATCACTAACTCTGTCTGCTGCCGATCAGCACCATGGATGGCGGTTTGTGGTCTTCCAGGGACGAAGTACAACTGAATGTCCAGCACTCCCGTCAATATCACGATGACAATGAACACCATCGCTCTTCCTTTCCAAATAATGAACCCACAGCCTGTTTTCAACACCATGCAGGATGAGCGAAGGGCAGCGGAGGGAGCAGAATTACAGTGAGATTGATGGATGGATTCTACCACACCTTCACATGCTAAGCGAAAAGGACGGGAGAGGCTACAGAAGGAGAAAACTGTTAAAATTTCAAAGCAGTGAAGAATGAAGGACAAAGGGTAAGAAGAAGGTCACTGCCTGTGAACCGTGGGGTTGTCTTCTCCTTCAAGTTGGATTCCAAAGGGGGCCTGGAACTTGGTGAGAAATGCATCACCACGCCTTCAAGCAAAGCTGCTTTTTAACTAGCCTCACTTAGCTAGCCGGCCAGCAGAGCAATTCCACATGCCTTCCTGCCAGCTCGGTTGCAAGGCAAATCGGAAACTATCGCTTTTCTGCTAGCATTAAAAGCAGGCGTCTGTGTTGTGCCATGCTTCCGACAAAGGAGCAACTTGTTTTATTTCGGTGTACCTGATTGACAGCTGACACTATACATCCCTAAGATCCAAAAGCCCTGAGTTCAAATGTCATCTCAAGACATGAACTCACTAGGTGAGTTTCACTGGTGATGAAACCCATGAGCTACTTTACAGGACTGTTGTGACCAACACCAATATTTTAAACCAAATGTGCAGAAAGCATGCTAGAAATCCAACTGCTAGATACAATGACGATCACACAACTATGTTTTATAATCACCTCCAAGATCTCTCTGGGCCTGAGAAAGTTTCTTTCTCGGGTAGGAATAACACAGCAAATAAAACAAACGTAACATCTAGTCACCTTGTTATAATAATAAATTAATAGTGCGACGGTGGAAAAAGAAGATCCTTGTAGACCAAATTAGAGGTTGCCAAAACATACAGTGCATCCTTTTGATAGCAAATGTCTGTGCCTACAGTTGGATGTCTCCAATACACACACAGAAAAACAAAACCCAAAACCAAAATACTAAATTACACCACAGCTGTATGCAAAATCTTTGGAGAGAGTCTGAAAGTGCATTAGTCTGGTCTACTAAAGGCTATGGACTTCGCTGATAGTGCTACGATGAATGAATATATATAATTATTTGCAGTAATTAAAGGAACCCAGCACCTAGAAACTAACATTGCAAAGTATCAAGGTGACGGAAGGGATAAGGCAGAAGATGAACAGGAGCTGTTTCCCCGCAGAGGAGGCTCCCAGGCTCTCGGGCGGAACAAAGTGGTCCCTTTGGCGACACGCACGTCTCTTACTTGGCCGCATCAACTTGGGGAGCCGGGCATCCTCTCTCTCCGCCACAGGCTTCTGCGCCTTGACTTGACCCCCGCAGCAGAGCACCCGCAACGCCACGGGGGCACCGGCTTCCCGACGTCGCCCCCGCACCCCCCCGCCGGAGGTCACAACTTCCAAAAAATCAAATAAAATGTCAAATGCACAAACCCGGACCCCGCATCTGCGCTCAGGAGGATCCCGACTCCGCGGCTCCGTCTGACAGCGGAGGGGTTTGCACGCCCGCATCCAAGTGTGCCACACGCGCGCGCACACACACACAGGCGACCCGACAGCCACGATCGGTGCTTCCTCTCCTTTCCCCGGCGACGACTTATCCCCGGGGGCCCATCGGGACTCTTGCGGGCTCCGAAGCCACCGCCACGGGCTGGCTCGGGATCCTGGCTGGCTCGCCCGCCGGTCTCCTTCCACGCCACGCGCGGCGCGGGGTCGAGCGAGCCAGAGTCCAAAAAGAAAAAAAAAGAAAAAAGGGCGGCGGAAAAAAGAAAAGGAAAGAAAAACCCGGGCGCGCGTGGACGGCGAACGCGCGTGGACGGCGAACGCGCGTGGGGAAAGGGAGGCACCTCGCGCCCCGCCAAGGGCGCGCGCGCGTGCCACACAGACACACACACACGCGCGGGCGGGAGACGGCGCCAGCCCACCCACCCACTCGCGACCTCGCCCCCCACGTCGCCGTCTTACCGCCTGGCCGGCCGGGGGAAGTTTCAGTGGCCCGGGCGGGGGCAGTCGGTGCAGGTGCAGCAGCAGCAGCGCCGCCTCCTCCTCCTCCTCCGCCGCCGCCGCCGCCTCCTCCTCCTCGTGGCCCGCGGGCTGCTGCCATCTCAGGGGGCGGCCGACCCCGCCGGGGCTGCCGCCCTCGCCCGTCCTCCCGCGCGGGCGCTACGCCGAAGGGGGGATAAATCCACATCGCCCGCGAGAAGGGGGACGGAGGCGCGGCGGGGGCGGCGGCGGCGGCTCTCCCGCATCCCTCCTCCTCCTCCTCCTCCTCTCCTCCTCGTCGCCGCCGCCTCGCCTCGGCTCCCGACCCCGCCGCTCCACCGCCCAGGCGAGGGGCGCCTTCTCCCCGAGGCGAAGCCCCTCCGAGCCGCCTCACACCCGCCTCGGCGTCGCCCTCGCCTCGCCTCGCCCGCCAGCCACGCGGGGAGGCGCGCGCTGCCCGCCTGCCCGCCTCCCTCCCGCTCCCGCCGCCGCCGCCGCTCTGCGCCGGGCGGACTTTGGCAGCTGCCAAGCCGCTCCAAGCTTAGCGGGGGTCTTTTTTTTCCTTTTTTTCCTTTTCCTCTCCTCCCTCCTCGGCCGCTAATGAGCATGCCCGGGAGAGGAGCCGGGACATGCGCGCTGACCGGCGGCGAAGCCCGGGTTGCCTTCACCTGCTGCCAGGTTCGGTGCAGGTGGTACTGGCGCGCGGGGGGGGGGCGAGGAGGAGGAGGGGCTGAGGGATGGAGGGGCGCGCGCGGTGGGAAAGAGAGGCGCGCGAGGCAGCTGGTGGGGGGTGGAAGGGGGGGGAAATGAGGACGGGGCTGAGGGGAAAAGATGGGAAGGGGGAAGGAGAGGGCGGACGCGGCTCGGAAGGATGCGGGGGAAAGGGGGTGGAGGGCGGCCGGGGGAGGGAGGAGGAACCGGCGCCTGCCCGAGCGGAGGGCCCTCCTGGGCCGTCGCTTTCCACACGAAAGGGGCAGCTGGAAAAGGAGGAGGGGAGAAAGCAAGAGAAAGGGCCGGAGGAGAGAAGCAACAGGTCCGGCTCGGCTCGGCCGCCAGGCGACCTCCAGAATTTGGGGGGGGGGGTGGCGGAAGAAGAAGGGCGGGGGAGGCGAAGGGGAGAGCGCCCTCCACCGCCGGACCAGGGAGCCCCCGGCCCTTTCCGCACTAGGGCCATTTCCGCACTAGCCTGTTATAGCGCGATGATTCCACTTTCAGCATCCTCTGGAATCCTGGGGTTTGCAGTTTCGGGAGGGGCCCGCCGGCCCCTCCCGAAACTGCAAACCCCAGGGTTCCAGAGGATGGAAACTGCAAACCCCAGGATTCCAGAGGATGCTGAAAGTGGAATCATCGCGCTATAACAGGCTAGTGCGGAAATGGCCTCGACTGTTGTAGCGCTATGATTCCGCTTTCAACCTCCTATGGCATCCTGGGGTTTGCAGTTTCGGGAAGGGCCTCCTGCAAGAGGGAGGGAGGTGGCCCTTTGGGAGGGAACTGGGTTCCTTTCTTGGTCGGTGCAAGTGGATGGCGAGGGCGAGATGCCTGGAAGACCCCCAGGGATGCTCAAGTCTGCCTCCGTTGTCAATGTCAGGCGGCGGCTTTAAGCAGACACAGAGGCAGGAGCTGAGTTTATGGCTTTTAGTAATAAAGGAATCAAGAGGTTAGGTCACCCAAAACAAACAGAGGCAGCCAGCTCAACAGCAAGGATTAGCCTGGAACAGAAAGTCCAGGATGCAGATTCCCGGATGGTAGATGGTTGTTGCCCCATGCCCAGCTGCCCCCAGCGTCTGTCTTCAATACCCCGTCTTTAGCCCAGCTGGGGCTGATCAAATGTCCGTTGGCGCAGCTCACAGCTGGAGGCCCTCAGATTTCAGGCGCTTTTCTTGCAGCTGCTGTGATCTGCAACCGCCTCCTTCTCCAGCCGCCTCCTCTGGAGGAACATGGGGGGACGGTCTGCTGCAAACTCCAGGCTGGAGTCAGAAACAGCAGCTTCTGTCGAGCCCCAAGCACTGGTCTCCTCTGCTGCAGGTACTGGCTCGGGATCCAGCCCTGGGACAGCTGTGGGGTCGCTGGCAGGCCCCTCCCTTGACTCTGCAGGAGCCCCCTCTCCCGCCAAGGGATCTTCCCCCGGCTGCGAGTCCAAGTCTAACTCAGAGTCCCCATCTGAATCAGCAGCATGCTCATCCGGGCTCATGACATCAGTCCCCAGAAGGCAGCTCCTCCCTCTCTCTCTGGCCATCTCCACACTGCACAGTTCTAGCAGCAGCATGTGTTTTTCTATACTGCTTAGCATCCAAGTGTTCTCTAAGTGGTTTGCAATGTGTGTTAACCAATTGCCCCCAACAAGCTGCGTGCTCAGTTTTGCCAACCTGCAGAAGGATGAGAGGCTGAGTCAACCAGGAGCCCGGCGGGATCGAACTCACAGCCTTGTGGCTGCAGTACCGGCATTTAACCACTGCACCCCCAGGACTCTCTGTTCTAGCGCTAGTATCCCACCTTCCACCGCCTATGGAATCCTGGGGCTTGCTGTTTAGAGAGGGGCCTTTAGGATTCGCAGTCTGAGAGGTCTTTGGCCCCGGTAAACTACAAACCCCAGAATTCCACAGGAGGTTGGAAATGGAAGAATAGCACTAGAACGGTGTCGTGTGGCAATAGCCTCTCTGTCTGATAGCTGACCTTATTGCTGCAGTGTTCCTGATAACCAGAGGGATGTAATGGTTTGGGAGCTGGGCTCAGATTCTGGGAGACCAGGGTTCAAATCCTGCTTCACTTGGCTGTAGAAAGCCATCTTGCCACTTGTAACCAAAATGGATAACAATCATAAAATTTAATTTGGGTATGCAGATTGTTCAGCGGGGGTGGATATGCAGTCAATCATGACTATAAAATGCAAGGGTGGGAGGGAGAGATTGGCCCTTTCCGCAACCACCCTCCCATCCCACCACGGGGACGGGAGAAGGACAGGACTGCAACAACACTTCTACATGGTATCATAGAAGCATAGAGTTGGAAGAGACCCCAGAGGCCATCCAGTCCAACCCCTTTTCTGCAATGCAAGAACCCACCTCAAAGCACTCCCAACAGATCACCACCCAGCCTCTGCTTAAAAACTTCCAAAGAAGGAGACTCCACCACACTCCTTTGAGGCAGCAGATTCCACTACTCTTCTGTAATCATGATAAACATTCAATTAGCACTATCCAAGGTATAGGTAAAAGGAAGGAAAGGGGACATGTAATTAATAATGATTATAAACACTAAGAAGTCATTTTCCTATAGCATTTAGAGTGTATTTAGAATGCATATAATGTTGAAAGAACAATACTGTATGCTCCTTGTTTTTTATACTTTTTTAAAAAATTTCTGTTGTTTTCTTATTTTTTTTTTTTTAAAGAAACCCACCTTGGCCAGGTCATGCACTCTGGGCCTTGGAGGAGGGCAACAGCTAACCTGAATCGTATAAAATAATATAAACAAAATAAATAATATAATATAAATAATATAAAATAATACAAATAACTATAAATAAATAATATAAAATAATAATGACCAAATAAAATGAATAAAAATAAAATAGAGAAAAAAAATTAGGGTAGGGTTGCCATAAACTGAAGTTGACCTGATGGCCCCTAGCGACAGAAACAATGAAGTTTTACAGTACTGTCCTCCGCATGTCTCCTTGCAGGTAAGTGTTTGGTGTCAGGAGGGGCTTATTCTGGGATGGCAACCTAGATACTTAGATGTAAAAAGTCCTATCAAGACCATGAAGGGGCTGAAGATAATTGGTTGGGCTTTTCTTTTCTTTTCTTTTCCCAATTCATTGTAGCAACACCATGCCAAGGCATTTGTTTTATAAGAACTGCTTCCCCTTTAGGCTTCCCGTACCTGAAACATAGTTTCCTTTCCCTGTTTCTTTGCTTTACAAACAAAAGGAAGGAGAATAAGATCATTAGGTCATTATCTGGTTGGTAGTAACCTCAGGAGACACATCCAGCTTCTTTCTGTCACTTCAAGTGTTTCAGAACCATATTTCTTGAAAAATCTCTTCCGCCCCCCCCCGACATTTTTCTATATTTTGATAAAACATTGCAGTTGCATCAAAAGTGTGAAATACTTGGTCCACATAATGTTATTTTTCACTGTTATTTTCCATTGGAGGAAGGAAAGAGGGGGGAAAAAAGGACTCGGCAGTACTTGAGAAGATCAGCTGGTCACTGTATACCTGAACAGATGACACAGCTTTCCAAAAGTGGGGTTCATACCTATGTCTGCTGGCCTCTTTATCCCCTACATGTTCTTCACTGCCCTTTGAGAAATCAGGGGGGAAAAAAGTTTGTTGTTGTGTGCCCTCTAACTTATGGTGACCCTAAAGGTGAACCTATCACAGGGTTTTCTGGAGCTGAGAGTCTGTGATGTACCCCAGGTCACTCAGTGGATTTCCATGGCCAAGTGAGGACTTGAACTCTGGTCTCCCAGTTTGTAGTCCAATGTTCAAAATGCTACACCAGGTTGGCGTTCATCAGAGCATGCTTATTATGGAAAGACATGCCTACAGCTCCCACGGTTTGTTATGTTTGTAGACTAAATCTAACATGGCCATTTCTGAAAAGCAGAGATGATAGACAAGAAAATATAGGCATTTTTTTTTCATATGTAGTGAAATGGGGTGGCAACACTTGGCCCTTTTTTGAGAAGGAAGAGGAAAGCAAAAGATCCCATCTTGGGAAGGAAGGAAGGAAGGAAGGAAGGAAGGAAGGAAGGAGGGAGGGAACATCCTCAAAAAGGGGTAGGGGGCTTTCCCATTTCCTTCCATATTTTGGCCTTGACTTAAATAATCTCCCCTCTTCTCTGTCCTTTTTTTTTTTTTTTAAGGTTTGGGAGAAGATGCTGGCGTGCATTCTGCTTAAGAAAATTTGCTGCAGAGCAACAAATTGCGCCTTCCCTGCAACACCCACATCCACATTAAGGTGCATAGTACCCAAAGCTAGCTAAATTATGAGGTAATAAATTCCGCAACTACCCCCTCCCCCAGTAAAAGCCCAATAATAAGAGATTAAGTAACTAACAATTTGCTGCTCTTTCATGACAGCCAGAATCTGCTCCCTGAAGTGATTAGTTCATTGTGCCTAGTGGTAGAGCCAGCCCTCAATGCTGAGAGTATTTTATATTTTTCTATAGGAATGATGGAATGTCATTCACCCATGTGGGATAAATTTAAAAAGGACAAAAGAGACGCAACGGAGTTGAGGATTAAACCCAACCTCAGTGATGCCAGGGTTTCAAGTGAGAAGTGGTCCCAACTGTGTCCCAGATTGCAACCTCTGAACATTTTTTCCACCAAATGACAAGGGAATCAAGGCAACCAGTAACAACCATGGCTCTTTCATGCCTTCTGTTTTTTGCTTGTGAGAGCCTGATGCAGTACTTTGGAGCAGCTTAGATGGGAAGATGCTATGAGTGACATGAGGCCCTTTCCGCACCAGCCTATTAAAACGGTGCAGAGCAACCTCCACCGGAGGTCTTCGGCACCATGGAGTGGACTGGGGCGTACTACTTTTCGTAGTTCCGCACCTCAGTCCGCTCCAGAGTGACCGGAACTGGTTGTGCAGTGTGCTTTTAAAAAACCTCTTTTAAGAGGTTTTTAAAAAGTACGGAGCGCGCAACCCCGTGTCTCTCCGTTGCCGTGCTCTGGTGCAGATTTGCAGGTGCGCACTAGTGCGTGCCTACAGATCTGCCGGGTGTGGTCTTTAGGCTGGCGAGCTTCTCCGGTTGATGGAAAGCCCCCACCAACTAGAAGCTGCCATTTTGGATGCTGGAGCAGTGTGGAGCGATGAGCTCGCACTGCTCCTCGTCAGGACAGACCCAAACGGACCCACCAAAAAGCCGATGAGTAGCGGCAGGGAGCGTTTCCCTCGTCGTGTACGGAAAGGGCCTGAGTTGTGGATGAGAGGATATATAAAACTAAGGTTTACATAATTTGAAGAAAACTCCTATGGACTTTGACCCACCAATTGCTAAAGGCCCCTCCTATATGAGCTGTGACCATTGCTACGAAATAATATTCCTAACCCTCATTGTGTTTAAGGAATAGCAATTCTAACTGGTTATTTAGTGTTAATTATTAATATCAACAACTAATTTGGTTACAGTGGAACTGTAGGAGAGAACTGCAGGACAGAAATTTTCTTCTGAAAACAAAAAACAGCAAACAAACAAAAACTTCCAGAAGGACATGTCCTGAAAAAGAAAGAGGTATGCTAACTGTAGGTAAATAAATCCAATTTCATCTATGTAGCTATCTGTGTCTGTGCCTGATAATAAAATAGATCATTATGCCATTTGAAAGGAAAAGAAAAGCAGCTTTGGGAGAAGGACTCTTGTAATGGAGTAGAGTGTATACGCATCTGAACCCCATGAGAAAGTTCCAAACAATCCTTACAGGGGGATTAAGTAGGCAAAAATCTGCCAGGGAAACTATTAAGCAGCCCTCCGCTGCTTTTCTAATAATGATCAATGCTTTCTGAAGAAGTTTTATCTTTTCTTTTAAAAGCACCTCTGAGATTGAATACATATGTTTGAATATAATATACAACTGGAGCATAAAATGTTTGTTCTGTGCCTTCAAGTTGTTTATGGCCATTTCTGCACCAGCCTGTTATAGCGCTACGATTCCGCTTTCAACATCCTCTGGAATCCTGGGGTTTGCGGTTTCGGGAGGGGCCGGCTGGCCCCTCCTGAAACTGCAAACCCCAGGATTCCAGAGGATGTTGAAAGTGGAATCGTAACGCTATAACAGGCTAGTGCGGAAACGGCCTATGACTTATGGTGACCCTAAGGCAACCCTATCACAGGGTTCTGTTGGACAGATGTATCAGAGGGGGTTTGCTCTTGCTTTCCTCTGAGGTCAAGAGAGTGTGACTTGCCCAGTAGGTTTCCGTGGCTGAGTGGGAATTTGAACCCTGGTCTCCCAGAGTGCTAGTACAACATTCAAACTACTGTATATTCAAACTACTGCACCACCCTGGCTCTCAGATGCAGTACAATATAATACAGTCTTTATCCATGCTGTGCTTCTGTTAGAATCTCCCACACGCTCTTTAATTGTGTACAGGAAAAGCATTCGCTGGAAGTTTTCTTTGAGATTTGACATCAACACACAGGGGGACAATTTTCCTCAAATACCGATAAATTAATCAGATTAAAGCACACATTGGTATCTTTCAAAAACGTGCAGGTTTCACAAAGACTCACAACTGACAGAGTTTAGGGCTTTAATTTCTTTCTTTTTCTTTTTCTTTTTTTATAAGCTAACATGTTAGTCATTGCTCATTACTCTGAGCAAGGCCACATTTATAAGCCAAGTCAACACAGTTTACAGTAAAACCTGTGTGTATTAAAACATCAGTCTAACAAAAATTGGCCTAAAACGTGCAGTACAATTGACAAATGAGCAGCAACATTAAGCCCCAACTGTCTGGTTCTTCAGATGGTGGAAGTTACCAGTTTCATGTGTACCACTTACTGGATCGTATTGATGATGCCTCCCACCTCAAAAATACCATCTCCAGGAAACTGCAAATATGTCCTTCTTTCTTGGCTTTTAGAATACTAAAATTATCGTGTTCTAAAAAATCAGTTTGGTTTGGGTTGGTTTCATGGTGCTCCTTTAATAACCATTCTATACACTGCTCTTATTTTAGTACGTAATGTTTGTTATTGTCTGCAAGTTTGTTTGGTTTTTTGCTCACTGGCATTCTTGTTATATTGTTGCTTTACATCTTTGCTGATGGTAAACACCCTAAATCAGGGACTGGGAAAATTAGGCCCTTTTCGCATTGAGGCTTCTAGCGCAAGCGGGGGAGGGCGGGTCACGGGAGAAGCCTTCTCCAGGAGGCTGCTGTTTCCCCCTCCTTCCTTCCACAGGCGAAGGAACGAGCAGGGAAGCGGCAGCCTCCTGGAGGTGGAGGCGGCTCGCGCGTCTGCCCCCCCTCGCGAAGCAGGAGGCTACCGCATCCGCCCCCTCCGCGAAGCAGGAGGCTCGTGCGTCTGCCCCCCCCGCACGCGCGAAGTAGGAGGCTCTCGCGTCCGTCCACCCCCGCGCGCGAAGCAGGAGGTGTCACGTCCGTCCCCCGCGTGTGCGTGACGCAGGAGGTGTTGCGTCCCCCCCGCGCGCTCACGAAGCAGGAGGTGTCTCATCCGTCGCGCTAGCTCCCCGCCCTGCCCCTTCCTTCCACAGGGGCGGAGGGAAGGAAGCGCGACCCGGCCGCCTCCCCGACGCTCCGCACAGGAGGTAAGTGCGTGTGGGTGCCGGGAGCACTGCGCGAGCGCGGGTGATTTTCGCTTTGAGGCAAAAATCAAAAAATACGCGCTCGCGCAGCGTCAGCCCCGTGAGAGCGGCGGAAGTGGGAGTGCGTCGTGCAGAGCGACGCTCCCACTCCCGCGAGGCTCAGGGGGCTGTCGCGCGACAGAAAGCCCGTGCGAAAAGGGCCTTCGTCCTTGCAGATTTTTTGGGACTTCGGCTCCCCAAAAGCCCAGCCATCATGGGAGATGCAGCCAAATGCAGAGGGAAAAAGTCTCAGATTTTGTCCCAGTTCTTTCCAATTTTATACTGGGTTTATAAAACAACTTGGAAAGTTGGTATAAAAAGTCTCTGATTATACTGGGAGCTGACAGGAAATATTCAAAGGCAAACAAAATGGAAATGACTGTCCAAAATAAAACAGGGAAGAACATGGACAAAATCTAGGGCTTTCTGTTCTCTTAAATAGGCCTGGATATATATTAATAGATATACCCTGATTTTCTTTGCAAATGGGACAGAAAAGGAAGAGGGGCTTCAAAGCGAGAGAGATAACGTTGGAACTTTTGTTGATTGCTCAAAAGTTGGTCGCTACATGCAAACTCAAAAGGTAGGGAAATAATAACTTGTGTGTTTCTGACATGTATACCGCTGCGAATGAACATCAAGGAAAAGAATTGTCTCCTTTCTCAAGTTTCGGAAACACAAAAGGTGTAAATCGCAGTTGTACCTTGCCAGCTAAAAGGAATGCCACATCCTGTTCCCAGAATGCTTTTCACACTGAGACAACCTTCACAGCTTGGTTCCTGTGTTGATTTGAAATATCATACGCTGCTTTTGAGTCTGCCGGCAGTATCTTTAAATACAAGTAAGCGCTACTTGGATGGGAAGCATTCGCTTGATTGATAGCTGATATAATGGGTGAGACATCACGGCTCACTGATAGTTAGCACTCGTCCTTTTTCATGTTGCCACAGGCTCAAGTGCAAAACTAAACATTTTTTTCCTAAAAGAGGAATTGAACATGGATTTTATACCCAAGATAGTTAACTGTCCAAATGCCAGCTGCTCTCATTTTTCCAAGAAAAGCCATGCTAGACCAAGGAGTGGAAATGTTTTGCTTTCCAGATGTTTTAGCCTACAGACTTTGGGCATTTCTGCACTACACTGTTATAGTGTTATTATTCCATTTTCAACCTCCTGTGGAATCCTGGGGTTTGCAGTTTAGGGAGGGGCATTTTCAATTCTCAGCCAGAGAGCTCTTTGGCCTCAGTAAACTACAAACCCCAGAATTCCACAGAAGGTTAAAGTGGGAATAGTAGCACTATAAGAGCGTAGTGCGGAAATGACCTTACTGCCGCCGGAAAGGCAAGCTCGTTATCTCTGGCACATACAGCTTGTCTGCTGTGCATTCTTAGTGCTGGCCATGTTTATCAGTCATCCTTTATTAGGGAAGGTCCAGTTCAATTATACCAGCCAAGTACTAATGAACAATCAGGTTACAACCTCATCCATCCCTCAGTATAAGCTCAACTTAATTCAATGGGACTTACTTCAAAATAGACATTTATAGGACTGTACTTCCAATGAGTCAAGCTTTTGCAACTGGCCTCTCTTTACTGGAGCCACTGGCGAGGAGAAGAATGGTTGTAAATAGACCCATAGCTTAGAAAGCAACAGAAGAAAGGCAACAGAAAAAACCCTTGTGAGAATGCTGCATATTCCAACATTTGTCCCAAGATCTGCGTTTTCCTAATTTGTGCAATATTGTTGTGGTTTTGCTGCCCTTCCCCCTGAAACCCATGGAGAGGAAAGCTATGAAAATGTCTCTTTGCCCAGTGAAAGAGAAGCTTTCTGGCAGCCTTAGTCCTCCTCCTGAGTCTACACTATGGGATTTGCAGTCACCAAAAGGGAAAAAATAGGATGGCATTCTCTTATTAGTGGAACTTGTGAGTGTTAAAGAGGCAGAAACTTTTTCATGCCTAAACTCATTAATTGCTAGTTTTCATGCTATTTAATAAGAGTTTAGACACAGCATATAAAATGTTCATGGAAATTTCCTGTTTGTTTATGCTACCATGCCCTGTCTTCTTGAATCACATTAACGTGCACCATTTTTTAATTTTTCCCTCTCTCTCCTTCTTTAAACTGTCCATTTGATTGTGGACAAGTATTTTGAATAAAATTACTTCTTCAAATTTTGCAAACCAAACTAAGCTTACTTCTTTTCTAAGCTAGACCCTGTATCGGGGTGAGGGTAGGCCTGGTTGTTGTTCAGATTCTACCTTGTCAATTTGAATTCCTCTGCATGGGAGATCCACTACTATCTCTCACAATTCCCAATAATGAACTTAATGTATGCCACCCCATCTTATACGCTACATGAATTTTAAGAAGCCGATCAAATGCAGCTTTTGGTATAAGTGTGCACTGGTCACAGCAAATTAGTACAGGCAGAGAGGCAAATACTATCCTCCTTTGTGGAGAAGGGAAACAACCTCTCACAACTAGTGCCAAGCAATGTCGAAAGCTGGCTGGCAGTGGCATTACATCTAAGGATGTTCAACCCTATAACTTACTTTTGGATGAGCAGACAAAGGCAAACTGCTGTCCTGACTTAGCAGGGACAGTCCTGATCAATCTTCTGTCAATCCATTTTTAAGCTTCTTTTAAAATGTCCTAATTTCTCTCCCCTCTTCCCATTCTCCTCCTTTGTCCTCTTCGGCTGCCACAAATTGTTCGAAGTGTAAAAGTAGTTGGAGGTGGGGGAGAGGGGAATCTTGCCCTCCCCAGTGGGATCAAGCTAGTGCAGCCTCTCCTAGCTTGCAAGTTCTTTTTCATTAATAACTTTGACCATCGCAACCACACTCTGATATTGCTTGGTGCCCCAGTTTTCATCTGTGAAGTATTGGACAGTATATACCATAATTTCCACATGCAAAATACAAACTAAAAGGAGTATGTAGGAAGCAAATGTGTTTTGTTCAAGTCATCTTCATGCAATGGTGTGAACAATTAATAAAGTCTGATGGTTTGTGATTTTTTTTTTTTTCTGCAGAGGTGCAGAGAAACTGTCCATGCAAAATTCCTTCAAATATGTTACTTCCAGTATCACTAAATTTGCTTTTCTCTGATGAACCATTGAATGTGTGGATGGTGTCAGCCCATCTCTTTAAGCTGAGAATGAATTTCCACACACACCAAAGGGGAATCATCTGATATGTACATGCATGGAAAGGCTTCCTTGTACATGTATAATGTTTAGTAAGTTTGTGAAAGGTTTCAGTTTTGCAAAACTCTGCCATATACATTTCTTTAGATGCTTCTATTTCTAAAAGCGCAGTTGCAGTGCTAGATATTTGGAGGTGGAAGGAGAAATTCATGAAGAAGGACCTATTTCTCATGAGGGTGGGAGGAATGCCCCCATTCCCTCTTCCTCCACCTTGGAAGAAGGAACGTGGTGTTCAGGTGGGGTGACCTTGGCTACAAACTGAAGTGAGATGAGGCTAGCCCCCACAATAAATCTTGAGCCCCTAAACCAGGAATTTAAGATAGCATTATTATCATTCTTCCATAAACAGAAAACAAAGAGATGACAAATTATTTTAATCTCTAAGTTCCCCTGTTTCAAATGGCCAAAGAGCAATTTGAAAAATTGCTCTGGGGTTGATTTAAACCTGAACAAGCAGCAAAATCCTACAGAGGACACATCCTGTGAAAGATGAGAGGAAGAAGCATTTCCTATCTTGTAGGGCCTAAGTGTAGATCGGTAGAAAGATCACTAAACTTTTTTTTTTTTGGTTATGACCTTTTTATGACTGAGGGCAAAGCGAGATGTTCTTTTCCCTGCTGCTATTTATTGCTTCAAGGACAGGCACCATAGCTCAGTTATCCAGTACATGCCTTGCATACATAGGGTCCTGAGGTCAATCCCCTGCCATCCCAGTCAAGCAGCTTTAAGAGAACAGGGCTAGAAAGACCTTAAAACTTTTAGCTGGTCAGTGCAGACAGTACTTGGTAACCCACCAGTAGGCATAGTGTGGCAGCTGCTCCAGGTAGATGTTTATAGGAATCGTAAAAGTGCAGCACATGGCTACTTGCTCTGTTTTGATTGCATTCATTCATTTATTTGTTGCCGAAGATATAAAGAGATGCTTGTGGGATTTTCTGCCCCATGTGCCAATAACACAGCTTACTGGATTTGTGTAAGTGGGGACATCCATTACAGCTCCATCTCAGGTGGTAAAATAGCTTGGACCAGCCCTATGCTTAAGCAAGAAGCTTCATATGTCTTAGCATTCTGCTTCTATTTAACTAGCTGAAGCAAAGACAGCATATCTTACTGATGCCCTTCTATTCTGCACAGGAGGATAGAATGGGCATGTACTCAGTGGTATAAAGGAGCCAGGGGTCACACGGTTGCAGCCCCAGGATTTAATTTTTTTATGGGCAGAGATTATGACATCATCTGCTATCCCCCTTGGTTCCCTTGTTCCCTCGGATTTAGCTGCAATCTGTACAGTAACTGAAAGGGAAATGAATTTTCCCACCAGCAATGTATTATTATGAGCTCTCCTTGTTGCAATTCAAAATACTCTGAGTGGGTTGAACTTGAGTGGGGAAGACCCATTAGCTTAACAAAAGCCCTGACTCTGGTGAAACAGCTAGAAATTATTCTAGAGAACAGCTGTCTGCATTTTCAGACTCACCTTTCCACCTTACATTGTTCTAGTGCTATTATTCCACTTTCAACATCCTGTGGAATTCTGGGGTTTGCAGTTTACTGAGGCCAAAGATGACAGTCCATAAACTGCAATCCTCAGGAGCCCATGGGATGTTGAAAGTGGAATAATAGCATTATAACAATGACCCTTTCTGCACCCTACCTTTTTCCAGCGCTGGGGTGCAGGGATCGCGCAAGCAGCCTCTGGCAAGAGGCTCTTGTGTCCCTGCTGCTTCAGCTCTGTACTAGCTGCCTTCTTGTGCAAGAACCCTGCCTCTTCCTTCTGCACTGCAGCCTGGGAGTTTCCCAGGCTGTGCTGGGGCAGGAAGCGTGACTGGTGTGGCTCCGGAGGCTCTGCACGCCAGGTAAGTGCACACAGGGCCTGGGAGCAATGCACGATCACGCACCATTTTCGGCTTCCAGCCAAAAATGAAAAGGTGCATGATCAGCACCTGCCAGCCCCTGGAGTGTTGTGCAATTGTGACTGCATCGTGCAGATTACTCCTCACAATCATGCAACGCTCCAGGTGCCATTTCACATGGCAAATGCCATGCGGAAAGGGCCAATGTAGTGTGGAAAGGCGCTCTGTGGAGATATTGCTATAGAGCAGGAATGTGCATCTGAACTCCACTTCTGTGGCCCTTGAGCTCCCAACCAGTCAGCCAAAGCCACTCAACTGCTAAAGCAATTACAAAAAAGAAAAAAAAAACTGCATAATTTTCAGAAAGTTTTGTCCCCAAAACTGGCAGAAAGAACCCACGACAGATTAAAACAAGTAAAAATATCCAAACCTACCCTCAAAAGCACCACACGACCCCACACTACCCCAAGACACCTCCCTTTTCCTCTATAGGAAAACAGGAAGTGATGCTATTTCCTGCTGAAATGTTGAAAAAGGACTAAAGAGAAAAATGGAGAGGTCTCGGATTTCTGTGGGAGAGGTATGGCCCGTGGGGTTGCCTCCCAGGAAACAAATTGGCTCTACCCACCATGAAGTTGCCCACCTCTCTGTGAAGACTATCCTGCAGAGGGTCTGCCCTTCAAAATTCACCACTCCATCCCTGAACATGCCTCTTACTTCCCCTGCAGTATGGCAATGGTAAAAGCTAGGCTGCTTCAAGCCTGAAAGAGCATGAGTTATTAAAAATCTGGCACAACTATCCAAAAGCAAACTTAATATGCCTCAGGAGAGCTACAATAATAACACAACAGATTTATAGAGCATTCATATATCTATATCTATATATCACAGTGATCCTTACCACAGCTCTTTTTAAGAAGGCCAGCATTGGGGTTGAGAGAGGAAGAAGAGCTTACCTGAAGCCACCTAATAATTTCATGGTTGCAGTGGGAATTTGGACTAAGAATGGGTGAACACTTGATTTCAGTTTGATTTTTTTAAAATATAAAACTTTATTAAAACCCACAAGTTTCTTTCCATTTGAGAAAGAATGTGAGACTTTTTCAAAAGTGCAAGAGAAACCAAAACTGACAGATCTGCCCATTCAGCCCGACTCATAGCTCTTAAAAGTTTGGGTGTGTACCCCTGTGTCTTCAAACAAGTTGTTGTTGAATTAGGATTGTCCACCTCTTTTGTTGCGGTGTTGTGATGACCATGTACAGTTTTCTCAATGCTAAAAAATATTAGTAGCTTCAAAATGGACCCGTACTAATGAGAATTTAATTTCAGTGTCTTTAAAGAATTAACTATATTCATGATGGAAAGAAATTGGATGTGAAATGGACAGGTTTTTTCATCTACCTGATGAACTCAGAAGGTCAATGAACTGACTCTTTTGGTCATAATGACACACTTGGTAAGTTACTGGGCTACCACCTAGTACATTACTGATCCATCACGATATATTCACTAACGTTAGGGGTGCAAGACTCTTTCGAAGGTGGAAAAGTTGCAAATATCAGTGTGCATGTGTTAGTCTATGGGAAGGGGCCAATGGTGGGGAGAACAGGCAGCCAGGGTCCAAACCACGCCAGAGAAAGGAGAAGGAAAGAGAATGAATTGGCATGGTGGCCCTATACTTCCTCTCTCTAGCCCATCTGCTTCCTTGGTTGTGGGGGAAGGCACTGGGAGAAGTTTCGTGGTGCTGAGAAACTGGTGTGTGAGCTATCTTTAAAACCACAAAGCCATTTAAAATACAAATACGTCATAATTAAAATATATCATAATTAAAGTACAAGTACAATTAGAAATAGACTGGGCAGGCTTGTGGAAGAGGTAGGTCTTTAGCACTTTTTTGAATTTGGACGGCGTATTTTATTGTTGAATCTCTTCTGGCAGGTCATTCCATATGAAGCCCTAGGCCATTTCCGCACTAGACAGTTATAGCACTATTATTCCACTTGCAACATCCTATAGAATCCTGGGGTTTGCAGTTTCGGGAGGGGCCAGCCTCAAACCCCAGGATTCCATAGGATGTTGCAAGTGGAATAATAGCACTATAACAGTCTTGTGTGGAAATGGCCCTATATGTAGGAGGAAAGTGGGAAGAGAGAGAAACTGGGACATTTTGATAGCAGCAACATTACAGAAGATTAATCAGGATTGTCCCTGCCAAATTGGGACACTTGGAGGGTATGTCTTGTATTTTGAATTCATTGTCTTTTCAAACATGCTCGTTAAAGTGCTTTTTTTTTTATCACTACCTATGAAAAATTCTCCCCTGCAGAAAATAGTCTCACTGCATCGCCGGCTGGGATCACAACACAGAATAACACATGAACAAGCGCTAGTCATACTGGCTATATGCTACCCTTGGGATGACAGGCAGTCATACAAGGTTCTGGGGAGGAACAGAAGAAAAGGTCTGGCGGCCTCACGTCTTGCTTGTGGGCTTCCCAGAGGCCTGTGGTTGGCCTCTGTGTGAACAAAATGCTCGACCTGATAGGCCTTTGCTCTGATCCAGCAGGGCTTCTCTTGTGTCCATAGATGTGAAAAAAGAAATCTAAGGGCCAAGCTGCGTATGATGTTGAACATCCGTGCCTGGATTTCCTAACGTCTTTTTTCTTCTAACCATACCGTACCATATGTGCTTATTTCCTTCTCTGTAGCTAATGGCTGCAATGGCTGGAGCTCGCCGCTTTGAAACCCAGTCCTAATCTAAAGGGAGCCTGCAGGAAGGAAGGAAGGAAGGAAGGAAGGAAGGAAGGAAGGAAGGAAGGAAGGAAGGAAGGAGGGAGAGGGAGGAAGGAAGGAAGGAAGGAAGGAAGGAAGGAAGGAAGGAAGGAAGGAAGGAAGGAAGGAAGGAGACAGATAAAGAAGGAAAAAGAGTGTTGGGAAATTTGATTGAGTCTCCTGCCATTCTTGTCTTTTGGCTCTTTCTGAAAAATTGAGAAAAAAATCTATGATATATATAGTCAAACAATGTTCAAATCATGTTGTCTAAAAGAAAGGAGAGAGCAATATGGATATGTCCGTGTGTGTGTGACCATTTCTGCACTACACTGTTACAATGCTATTATTCCACTTTCAACCTCCTGTGGAATCCTGGGGTTGGCAGTTTAGGGAGGGGCATTTAGATTATTATTATTATTATTGCCGCCACCACCATCATCATCACCAGTGTTCATTATTTTTGTACTAGAAGGACCTTATAAAAATATTTGTATGAAAATATGTGTTCCAATCGGGCTTTCTAAAAGTCTTGACCCCTTTCAGGGTGAACAGGAGGGCGATCACCTGTGTCTAAAGATATCGTTGATTTTTCTATCAGTAGTTTGATACCTAAGTGAGACCACCGTCCAGCCAAATAGCATTTGTATGGGTGTGGGTGTGGAAATGATGCCTTGTGCTGCTGCGAAGGAAAAGGCAGTGTCTTTACTTGGATGTCTGAGACCTCTACATAACCCATAAAGTGGTGAACATCTTCCCTCTCACATCCTCCATCTCACATCCGTTCCCACTGGATTCTGTGTGAGCAACCATAAAACTACCATTTTGCCTCCAGATACAGAGTACAGCTTTTACACAAGGTCATCAATATAATAAAGATGCCTTTTTTAAAACAGAAAAAAACAATATCATTTGATTGGTATTTTTTTTAAAAAAGGTGGGATATTCTAAAACAAAATGAAAAGAATAAATACAGGTGCCAGCACACGGCTAATGTATATGTTTCTCTACCCTGTCCTCACGTTTAGCCCTTTATATGTTCAGCAAAATGTTATTTCTAACTTACTGACTCATGTTCAGCTTGTGCAAGACTCCTAGATCCCTTTCACACGTACTATTACCCAGCCACGTGTCCCCCATCCTATATTTGTGCATTCCATTTTTTCCTGCGGAAGGGTAAAACCTTACGTTTTTACATGAAATGTAAAAAAAAGCTTCCATGCCTAAGGATGGACATTTCTTCTGCCTGATGAGAACATCTGAGTCAAACCACAGACCATGCCCTCTGAGTTGTAATCATGGCAGGCAAAGGACAATTGTCCCCAATTTGGCAGTGAAGAATGTGCATTGCAGCACCAGCCCTCCTTGGCGGAGAAGTCTCTAAAAGTCACAAAGGGATTAAACATCTTTGTAAAAACGGAACAAAACATCAAATTATACGCAAGAAAGTTGATAAACGGGAACGGTGCTGAAAGCTCTACTTTCAAGGGCTATTTCTTCATGCAATTTACAATGCTGCATTCTAAAGATAAATGCAAACGCTTGACGGCTAAACTAATTGTATACCCAGAAATGTATCGTTCAGTCTCCTCAGCAACAAGATGCCCTGGTGGTTCTAATAAGAGCTCAGAAGGGAAGTGTTCCTCTGGAATCTCCTGCTCTCTTTGTGCAATATTTATGAGCATACCCACATTTAATTCATTATTTATAGGTTTCTGACACATATCTAATTTGTTTGATATACACTTTTTTATATACATTCACAGTGCTTTGTATACAAGCAATTACTGTAGCATGGAGAACACCACCTCAACCTGCAACAGCCTCTCGGGAAATGAATTAAGTGAGTGAAAGGCGAAAAATGAAGCCCTGGTGTTCCAGATGTCATGTTTCCGTTATTCCGTTAAAGAGTGAAGCTTAATTATAAATGTCGGTCGCAATCTGAGCCTACATACACCTACTAAGATAATATGAGAGACTTGGGCCATTTCCGCACGAGTCTGTTATAGCGCGATGGAATCCTGGGGTTTGCAGTTTTGGGAGGGGCCAGTGAATCCTGCAAACCCCAGGATTCCATAGGATGTTGAAAGTGGGATAATAGCGCTATAACAGTCGAGTGCGGAAATGGCCTATGAGTGAGCTTCTCTAAACTCACCAGAATTTGCTTCCAAATAGACATACAGAGGACTATAGTGTTAAAACTTTTAGACTGTCCTGTGTGGTTCTCAACCACTTAATGATTTTTTTTTAACGGCCTGTTCATTGTCCAGGTTTTAGCTTTCGGCCAAATTGCTACTCAGAAGGAACACTGCAGTTATCTCGGCAGAGATATTTATTTTTCAAGTGCATTTAAAAAAGATATCAATTTCTGCTTACAGAGAAACGATTTATCATTTGGAAAAAAAGCAATCTTAAATGTTTCCCGGGGTGCTCACAAATTGCTTATACAACCCCTCTGCATCAGACATCCTTCTGCATGGGATAATTCTGCTTCAAATGCCAAAATTCACAATATCTCACAAGAAGCTATTATTTTTTCCTACTTAAATTTCATTAAAAAAAATGGAGAATGATTAAAACAAGCTTAACCTTCTGAAGAGAGCAAATATTCCTTTCTCTTTAAAGGCTAAATGCTTGTATTAACTATCCTCTCTTTATCATAAAGAAGATTGAAAGTTTCTGAGTTGCTGAACCTTGTTATTGAAATTAAGCTTTATTAAACCATCATGATTGTTTCTTAAGGGTTGTGGTATGTGTATGTGTGCATATGCCTTCAAGTTGCCTGTTGGCTTATGGTGGCCCCATGAATTTCATAGGGTTTCCTTGGCAGACTACTCAGATGTGGTTTTGCCAGTTCTTCCCTCTAAGATATAGTTTACAACACCTGGTATCCATTGGTGGTCCCCCATCCAAGTACTAACCAGAGCTGAACCTGCTTATCTTCCAAGATCAGATGGAATCTGGTGCTTTTAGAGTTGTTGTTGTGTGCCTTCATGTCGTTACACACTTTGGGCTTGAGACAAATTGCCATGTGACCAGTAAGCAAAAAGAGACGGAGGTGTTGTTCAAAGTCATAAGGTTTCTGGATGAATGTGTTATGTTACTGAACTGAGGACAGCATGTCAGTCATTAAAAATATTCAAGTGTTGAGTTGAGTCAGTGCATGATTTATGGCCGAGTCGAGTCCGAGTCGAATCACTGAAGCGACTTAAGTCTGACTTGAGTCCAAGTCTATGGACTCGAGTCTACATCACTGCCTGTGAGTCTCACGCAACTCATTTGCCTCCTACGGTTGCCCAGCTCTGCAGGATCTGCTAATTTTGAAGGCTGCAGGAACCCTGCACTGTATTCAACCTACCACCCCATTAGAAAGGCGGTGTTGTACTTCCTTTGTCTTTCTCTGAATGTGAAGAAACAGCAAAGTCTCTTCCGTTGGTTCCAAGGTTGGGACTTGTTGAGTCCCTGCAGTGTTGACCGTGTGTGCTTGGCTTCACACATCCCTTGCTCTCCATGTCTGCGGAAGGCTGCACCTAGACCCATCCAACTGGTCCAGCAAACCAAATTTGCCCACAGGCAGAAGGTTCTCCAGAGGTACTCTGACAATGGAATGCCCTTCCTGGAAAGTTGTGTGGGCCACCATCGTTGTGGTGCTCCCTTTGCTAAGAGAAGACCTTTTTGTTCACACAGCTATCATAAATAGCCAAATTTTTAGGGCCTGCTCCTCTGAACCTGTATTTTGAATTGTGATGTTCATTTTTTTTTTAAAAAAAAAATTCTTTCCAAAACTCTATGAAAACAGCATAACATCCAAATAAAATGTACCATATCAGGCTTCTAAAAGATACATAACATACAAATCAAATGTACCATATCAGGCTACTGCAGAAGTATTTTGAGCACCGTACTCCAGTTTTCCTTGTGTGCTGAAAGATAAATTATTTAGATCGTCAATAAATAAACTCATTGAGGGTATTTTTCCCAAGCTTCAAAAGCTCCGATGGAAGGCCGTGTGGAGAAATTTCTGTTCTAGCAAGCACTATAACAGGAGAACAAAAATCTATAAATTCCCTATAGCATTTTTTTTTTAAAGAAAATGAGGAATGAAAGAATTCTTTACTCTTTGGAATCCTGACCCACCCCGCAAAATGACAGATAAGCCTATGACAAGCCATTGTGCCATTTCTCGTGCTTTTCCTAAGACTAGGCAAGATGGAAGTACCCAATTGCTGTCTGAGGTTATTTTCAACTCCAGCAATAAGCCATTTTCACTGCACATTTTGCATGTCCCTAACCAGCCCGACATCAAAAACCAATGAACAAAGAGCTCTAAAATGTCTGACTACAGTTTTGTTGTGTTTATGCCTAGCACATTGTGAGTGAAAGAAAATGCTTGCCCATTTTCAAATGCCATCTATTTATGTTTATATTGACGGTATCTGCAACAATCTGCTCGAGGAACACTCAAAGCAAATCTATATTTCATGATTTTTAAAAAGAAGTTCATTGAGACTTTCATTTCTTTCAGCCTATTTCAAAATCTTTCCCTCTGAACATCATCAAAATTCTCCTTTTTTTTTTTTTGCCACAGAACCTTTAATCTTCAGAGAAAAGTGCCAGCTATAATTTTTAATGAGACTCAAAGATCTGGCATCATAACACATGAAAGACATTAAAAAATCAAGTCAATTGAAGTCGATCACAAAAATTTTTCCTTTGGATTGGCCAGGCAATTGTTTAAAGAAGATACTCTTAGTTTACTTCTGCAGAAGTTCTAAAAATCATCAGCAGGGAGGGTCTGGTGTTGATAGAGGGTAGACTTCTTGGCATCCATTTCCCCTCGCCCTCCTTTTTTGTTTTTGGAAGCAAAACCTTGTGTATGCATCTGGCAACATAAGAAGGCCAGATCCAACAGAACAATTCTGTATTCAACATTAGTTGAATCAGGACTGCCCTTCTTCTGACCCATTATGGGAATGAAAACCTACTCCAGGGAGTTACCCAGAAAGTGTTCAGGATTTGTGGAGGACTGGAAGAGGAATCACTGGTTCTGCAGGAAGCAATGGGATCTGGTAGAACTGCTGGTAGAACTGGTGGATTCCAGCCAAATGGATAAACCCATGGAGGGGGAGATGACAATGACCTCCATCCCACCACACTTCACTCTACATCTCCAGCTAGAAACAGGTGAAAATTCCACTTGGAGGTGGCTCTCCTCTTCCTCCTCTCTTATAATAATCATCACCACCACCTTCCTTCTCCTCTACTTCTTCTTCCCCACCCATCTCGCCAATCCTCCTTCTCCTCCATTTTCTTCTTCATCATCTTGCCTTCATTGCCTTCTCTTCTTCTTTTTCCTCCACTTCTAATAGATTGTTTATTAGGGTCATAGACCAGCATAAGAGCAATAAAATCCAAATAAAAATACATATAAACATCCAAGAGGATGTAAATACAGATACAAATACAGACAAGTATTAATCTGTCAGATAACAGAACCCAACTAGTCTTAACAGAGCCCAGCTAGATAATCATTATACTAATCCATGGCGCAAGTCATCACCTGGCAAAAGTTAATTGTTGCTGCACAAAATTGAGCCACTTTATAGGTTACAATAGGATTGGTATCTGAAATCAGCAAAGAAACATATAACTGTGCTGAACATCCTGGGAATTTGTGGAGTATTGGCAAAATAAGATCAGTACATGGGTCTTTATAGTATAAACATGGAAAAAGCATGTGTTCCACTGTTCTGTTTGACCAGAATTGCAGGGGCAATATCTCTCCAAATATGGGGTCCTCCACCTCTGTTTTCTTCTTCCTTATCCTCTTCTTTCTCTTTCTTCTTCCTCTTCTTCTTCCCTCCTCCTCCCTCTCCCATCCTCCTTCTCAATAAAAACACTGTAAAATGTGCAAAAGTCCCTCTAATTATGAGAGAAGTAACTTGAGAAGGAGGCGTAGGAAGGAAGTGGGACAGAGGTAGGGATGGAAATAATATTTCCCACTATTTGTTTCCTGGGAAACCAATGAGTTTTCCAAATGCTTGGGCATTTCAATAGTGAGATTCTAGCACACATACCCCATAGGAAGATTCTTGCAACCAATTACTTGTTAAATACCTGTTTGAATAATAAGGTGCATTATTCCAGTGTGTGAGGTTCTATATGTCCATCCGTATGTTCCATATGTGCATCAGCTTCTACACATCTAGAAACTCTGGATGTGCCAGGTTGCTGATTACACAGAAGCTGAATATATTCAGTTGTACATGCAAAGAAAGATTGTAAATCCTTTCCAGACATCCATGTTTTTTATATGATATTGCTCTATGTGTGTGTGTGCGTGTGTGCGTGCATGTGCACATGCACATACACATAAGGAAACTATGTACACTATGTATTTAGCCCTGTAAACAGGGTTGACATATGCTTCCTAAAGAGACTGTGAAACAGTATGGAGAGAAAATGGAAACTGTTGTAGATTTGTTTGTTGCATACCCTCCAACTGTCACAATTTGGTAGGGACAGTCCTGATTAATCTTGTATCATCCCACTTTTCCAGTTGCTTTTAAAATGTCCCAGTTTTCCCTCCTCCTCCCACTTTCCCTCTTTGACAGGTCTATTTCAATGGGTGCAAACTGAACTGAAAGTGGAAAAGTTGTTTGTACTCCATTAACTCAGCCGGGATGGTGGTGGAGAGATGGACCAGAAACTTATCCTTTCCTGTTGCTGTTGTGTGCCTTCAAGTCAGAGAATCAAACCCTTGGTCTGCAGGGCTGTAGTCCAAGGACCTTTCCGCACTATGCTGTTATAGTGCTATTATTCCACTTTCAGCATCCTATGGAATCCTGGGGTTTGCAGTTTGGGGAGGGGCATCTAGAATTCTCAGCCAGAGAGCTCTTGGGCCTCAGAAAACGACAAACCCTAGAATTCCACAGGATGTTGAAAGTGGAATGATAGCACTGTAACATTGTAATGCGGAAAGGCCCCAGCTCTCAAATCACTACCCCATGCTGGCTCTCACCCTTTCCAGTAGACAAAGGCCATTTCCGCACGAGGCTGTTCTAGCGCGATGATTCCACTTTCAACCTCCTCTGGAATCCTGGGGTTTGCAGTTTCGGGAGGGGCCGGCCGGCCCCTCCCGAAACTGCAAACCCCAGGATTCCAGAGGAGGTTGAAAGTGGAATCATTGTGCTAGAACAGCCTCGTGCGGAAATGGCCTTAGGCAAAAAGCAAACTGCTGAAGCTCCTAGCTTCCTCCTGAATAGCTTTGGCCATCTTTATCAGTTGCTTGGCCATACTTGTCGCAGTTTTCATCTGGGAAAGGTTGGAAGGTCTGGTGTTTGAAGGAAACATAAGACTCTTTGAAACACCAAATTGGCAAGGAATTGCCGTCTGCCCTGCTGTGATCTGTGTACATCAGAGAAGTCCCAACGCATCCAATGCAGCAATATGCTATCTTCGGTAAGTGACAAGCATCCTTTGTGAATTAGTGACTTTCTTCAGTTACTTGATTTTAATTTCCTTAAATTAGGTCCTTTGATCTTTTATTGTGATTCTTGATTTCTGGAGAGATTCCCCTCCCCCCTTTTTTTTTGGAGGGACATGTGCTTTCCTTTGGACAACATCATTGTTCTGCCTTGGGTATTGTGTTTCATCTTATTCAAGAGCTCCTTCAATGCAGAGAGAGAGAGAGGAGAGAGGGAGAAAGGGTGAGTAATTTGCAATCAGGGATTTAACCGCGTTTCATCAAGATATTTAACTTTGCAAGAGAGACCATTTTATCCCCCCCCCTTATCTTCCATCTCTCCCTTGCACCACCACCCCTTTAGCGATGTAATTTATCTTGAGTACAGACATTTTTCATTGGGTGCAACCTGTTTCCAGCTTGCAGCCTATAAAATTTTAGACGACTAGTTACATTGTAGAATTTTTTTATATGCAATGAAATAGAATATATATTTTACTGTGCTTTCCTTTACAGTCATCTGAACATTCTTAAACAACTCAGTTGTGAAATTGTTGATTTTTCATATAAAATAAGTAGCTTATCGCTAACAGTGGCCCTCTAAGCAGAAAATATAAAGGGAGTCAGTAACAACCAAGCTGATCTTTAAACAGAGAGGAAACTCAAGAAAACCTCTAGTCTATGGCTGTATCCAAACTATACCATTACAGCACTTCGATACCACTTTAACTACTATGGTTCCATCATATGGGAATCTTGGGATTCATAGTTTGGAGAGATACTTCCAATTCTTGAGTGTTCTCCCTGAAATCACAGCATGAGAGCTATTTAGTGGTGAATGTGAAGAGTGTTACGAAACTACAAATCCCAGCATTTTATAGGATAGAATTATGGCAGTAAAAGTAGAATCAAAGTGCTATAACTCTGTAGTGTAGATATGCCATCTGTTAGGTAAATGAGAAGCTTTTTCTAGATCAGAATCTAAAGTAGGATACAGTTTGGCTACAGTCTTCTTTCTTCTTCTTCCTCCTCCTCTTCTTCTTCTTGAAAGTGGAATAATAGCACTATATAACAGTGTAGTGCGGAACTGGCCATACTCTCCTGATCTGTCAGGGATAGTCCTGATTAGTCCTCTGCCTTCCCACTTCTCCAGCTGCTTTTGAAATATCCCAGTTGCTCTCTTTTCCTCCCACTTTCTCCTGTTGTCTTCAGCATACTTTTATTGCTGGAAACTAACCATTTCTGCACTGCACTGTTATACTGCTATTATTCCACTTTCAGCATCCTATGGAATCCTGGGGTTTGCAGTTTAGGGAGGGGCATTTAGAATCCTCAGCCAGAGAGCTCTTTGGCCTCAGGAAACTACAAACCCCAGAATTCCACAGGATGTTGAAAGTGGAATAGCAGCACTATAACAGTCTAGTGCGGAAATGACTTAAGTTCAAAGTGCAAAACTAGTTGGCAGCTATTAACTCAACAGTGAGTAGAGAAGTGAAGGGGGGCGAGTCTTGCCCTTCCCAGTAGTATCAGGCAAAGGCAAACTGCTGCCGCTTCTTTTAACTCAAGATGTGTTTTTCCTCATTAATAATGTCTGGCATCTTGAATCCACTCTGATGTTGCTTGAGTGTACGCATCTTGGTTTTCATCAGTGAAATGTTGGAGGATATGAAGTATAGCGAGAGACTTATATAAGTTTTTGGCAAGAGCGTTCATGTTCCAGGGAACTCCACAAATGGCCAAATTTGTGCATGTTTGGGTGCCATATATTCAGAGGTGACAACATGCACGTGGACACTTCAGCACAACAGATATGCATCCCTGGCATGTTAGGCATGGGACATGAAACAGTTGTGGACACTCAGATTCACACATCCAGAGACTGCAGGTAATGCGCACTTTCAAATTTGTTGCATTTCTCCAGACCCCACCTCCATTCTCAAAAGGACTTTGCTCCTTTTTTAAAATCAGGCACCCAGACTTGGGTTTATTTTTTTTTCTTTTCCCCACAAGGAAATTTGTATGCATATTCAGCATGCATATTTCCTACTGTACGGATTTTGGGACACATTTTTTCCATTAACTAAAACATATTTGTAGATGTTTTTCAATTGTATGCATTCCACATGTTGACACCTCTGAATGGTGTGCATATTTCATTTTGCCTGAAATGAACCGTCAACCTTGCAGTTTGTGTGAATTTCTGAAACCACACTGTGCTTTGGGAGGTACAAAATGGATAACTTCAGCCAGACTCTCATCTCCAACAAGATATTTTTCCATTCTTAGGTATTTCCCATCTGTAGATTTTGGAATTAAATATACATGGAGATCAAACTGCTGACTTGTGTGTGTGTGTGGAGGGGGACCTACCATGCCTTTTGCAAGGCAGAAGAAACTCTTGCTTCATTAACCTTTAAAATTCTTTGAATGTTCCAACAAGCATTTGGAGAAGGGCAATCCAAATGATATTATACACTTCAACTTCCAAGTAAAGTTTTTGACAATGTTGCTTTCCAGAAACCCTGGGGATAAACAGGGAGGTGTCCAACTTTCCAGAAGATACTGCAGTATACAGAATGGGGACAGAGTGGCTGAAACATATGTATGAATTTATCCTGCTCACTTTCTTCCTGACTTCCTACGGCTTGGCAGGAGGCTTTACACACATTGCTGGATGAGAGAGGTAGAAGTCTCTGAGGCATTCCTGGCTGCAAGGAAGGTAAGTTGGTAGGTGGATGAGGAGGATAGAACAAGATGCTCATTTAGCGTGGTGGGTAAGGGGGAGAAATGGGTGAAGGTCCCTGTTGTCTGGAGAAACCTGGAGCCTATGGCCATTTCCGCACTAGAGTGTTATACTGCTATTATTCCACTTCCAACATCTTGTGGAATTCTGGGGTTTGTAGTTTCCTGCGGCCAAAGAGTTCTCTGACTGAGAATTCTCAATGCCCCTCCCTAAACTGCAAACCCCAGGATTCCATAGGAGGTTGAAAATGGAATAATAGTACTATAATTCTCTAGTGCGGAAATGGCTGTCAGGATGCATAGCTCCTGCCATGGGAAATGAGCGACGTGTATTGCGACAATGTATTTAACCCTTGTAGAGGTAGTTACTACGTATGTCTGTAAGCTGGGATACAATTGTGACAAAGTATTGATTATTTGATTACTAATTGATTATTGATTATTAATTTATTATTGCAACATATCCATACTAAGGTTTGCGTGGATCTTTTGCAAAGTATCTATTGCTACTTGCTTTATTGCTTATTGCTGCAATGTATCTGGTGCAAGGGGAGCAAAGACTGGCAAAAATGAAAGTGTAGCCTGAAGAGGCTCTTTGTTTTGAGAACATGGTGTCTATGAGATAAGGAGCAGGGAATAGGTGTCCTGGTCAAACTGGTCAAGGATGGAAGGAAGTGGAACTGCAGTTGGATGGAAAGGCAGGTTCATGATCAAGGAAATGAAATGGAATGATAAAAAATATGATAGATAAAAGTGTGGAGAACAGGGACAAATGAATCAGTCTGCAGAAAAGCAGGATATAGAAATAAGGTTGCCAGGTGTCCCTTATTATAAGGGATGTCCTTTATCTGAGAGTTTGAAAGTTTGTCCCTTACTGGCCCTTATTGTTGTTGTTGTTGTATGCCTTTAAGTCATTTCTGACTTTTGGTGACCCTAAGGCAAACCTCTCATGGGTTTTCTTGGCAACATTTGCTCAGAGGGGTTTGGTCCTTGCCTTCCTCTGAGGCTGAGAGAGTGTGACTTCCCCAAGCTCACCCAGTGGATCTCCATGACTGAGTGGGATTTCAAATCCTGGTCTCCAGAGTTGTAGCTGGTGATCAGTTATCCTTTCTTAGAAGGGATGTCCCTTAATTGAACTCTGGAAAGCTTGTCCCTTGTTAGCCTGTGAGGTCCCCTTATGATAAGGAAGGTCCATTGTTAGAGTTTTTTCCTTTTGCAGATGGTGGAGAAACCAAAAAAATCCCATCTTTTGGAGTACAGTCCCTTCATAAAGGCAGAAATGTATGCTTCATGTAGTTTATGAATGTGCCCAATATGTTAATTTTACAGAGAAATGCACAGCTAAGTGAACTGCAATCATCTAGTATTGAAGTAGAATGCAAACTTGTTAATAGTTACTTCCTGATTGCCAACCCTGTATATCATGAATTTTGACTGTCCCCTTATTGCTATGTTAGTTATCTGGCCACACTATGGCCATTTCTGCACTAGCCTGTTATAGCGTGATGATTCCACTTTCAATATCCTATGGAATCCTGGGGTTTGCAGTTTCCATCCTATGGAACCCTGGGGTTTGCATCTTATGGAATCCTGGGGTTTGCAGTTTGCAGAGGCCGGCCCCTCCCGAAACTGCAAACCCCAGGATTCCATAGGAGGTTGAAAGTAGAATCATAGCGCTATAACAGGCTAGTGTGGAAATGGGCCTATGTTGAGAAGAGCACACCATCTCAGCTGATGTGGGGAAAGGAAATGTTTTATGTGGATGCTTTATAAGAAGACAAGAGCAGACACAGCTGTTCCAGAAGCATTTGCATCCCCAGGGGTGCAAGTCTGCTTCATCCAGACATCAAATTTTAGACCACAGCCAGATAAACCAAATTTTGCAAAAGAACAGATCATCCAGAAGGACAGAAGGCTGGAGGGGAAGACATGATTTCCCAAGGAACTCAGACCGCACGTTGTGCTCTGCGGGAAGTTTAGCCTCATATCATGGACTAGCTATGTTTTTAACAGCAATTTTTTGGTCTAAAGAAATACAGTTGAAAAAAGAAGATATCTAAACAAAGCTTAGACTGTAGGTGAAGACCTTTCAGTTTGCCATATCTTTTGGAAGCTCAGCTTCTGTGATCTGTGTAATTTTTTTCCACCTTTAGTTTATGGTAAATAATTTCAGCGTTGTTTACCATAGAGACGGTAAATTCAAGTTATGTAATCCAATTTCTTCCATGAGAAATAAACACGACAATCAGTCTTCCCAGAATTAAATCTGACAAACCATTCAAGCAACTGTTGAGCAAACACATTACCTGAATCTCTTCAGATATGTCTCTTAATGAGATCCCTAATTAGGCAAGATTTTAATTTAAAGTATAGAAAGTCATGCCGCTTAGTCTTTGAATTAGCAGAGTCTATTGCCAGTCACAGTAATTACCAACAAGGCATAATCCGAAGGAAAATGTTCTAAGCCTTCTGCATCAGAAAATATATTGAAGGGAGATTGAGGGGGGAATGAGGTTAAATCAGCTTGCAGACTATTTCTGCAAGTAACAAAAAACTTCAAGAACGTTATCCGAAAATGTATCGCTGATTTAAACAGTCAAGAATCTCCCAGACTCTCGGCACTCATATGGAAAGGATATTTGGAATTCTTTAAATAAAATATTTGAAATATGAAAAAAGTTTTCTGAAATAGGAAAAACAAGTTTCCTCCTAATGAGAAGAATACCGGACAAGCAAGAATCTTGGCAGTCTTTGCAAAACATATTTTCTTTTTGCACAGAAAATGGCATTTTGTGTGTGTACAGAAATGCTGTTTTCTACACAGTCTCCCTTGCACATATGTTCTTTTTAGAGAATAAATTCCTAGCTGTGAATTGTGCAGTTTTCAATTAGTTTCTCATAGCAGGAGAGAAAAGAAAAGTAATATTCTTTGGTTTTGCCTATTAGAATGAAATTGATGGAGATCTACATCTCTGCTAAAATAGGATGTATTAGGAGAGCCCTGGTGGTGCAGTGGTTAAATGCCAGTATTGCAAGCCACAAGGGTGCGAGTTCGATCCTGCCCGGCTCCAAGGTTGACTCAGCCTTCCATCCTTCCGCAGGTCGGTAAAATGAGGACCCAGCTTGTTGGGGGCATGTATAGAAATGTTTTGAAATACATGCCGTTTGTAAGTTGTTCGCTGCTTCGATCCATATGGAGAGGCGGGATATAAATAAATAAATAAAAATAAAAAAAATTATTAAGATTTACAGTCAGGGTTCTGACGTCCGTGGTTCAGTCCCAGGAACCCTTGCTTAGGTCAGGAGAGGGCAATTGTGGGAGGCCAGAGATCCATTTTAGCCCCGCAGGAAACCTTGGAGGGCTGCACACCCTGCAAAAAAATAATAAAAATAAAAATAAACACTGCCCCAAATTGCCTTCCGATGCCTTAAAGAGAGCATGAGGATATTTCTCAGCCCTCTTAGGCTAATGGGAACAGGAAGGGACCAGAAATCACTTCCTTTTTACGTTCTGTTGTCTTTGGGCCCAAAATGGCCAAGGAGGTGGCAAAAACATAGGCCATTTCTGCACTACACTGTTATACTGCTATTATTCCACTTTTAGCATCTGCTGGAATCCTGGGGTTTGCAGTTTAGGGAGGGGTGTTTAGGATTCTCAGCCAGAGAGCTCTTTGGTCTCAGGAAGCTACAAACCCCAGAATTCCACAGCATGTTGAAAATGGAATAATAGCACTAGAACAGTGTAGTGAGGAAAGGCCCATAAAGAAAATGACCCCATGTCCCCTAGAGGGCAGTTCAGAGCAAAAAAAAATGAATTTCTTTAAAGAAAAACAAACCCCCATACCTTTTTTGACCCCGGAGGAGTCACAAAAATTGCCCCAAGGGGCATACATACGGACCACAGTTTGCAATTTGCCCACCGCTGGCTTAAGTGAAAGTGCCGCTGTGTCCGACAGGACTTTCCTTCAGTGTGCAGCTGTTCTTTTAATAGCTAATTAATTGTTATGTGTTTTAAGGGGTTGGTTTTAGTTGGGTTGGTGGGTGGGAGGGATTGGGTATGTTTTTAATGTCTTTTAATGTCTTTTAATGTATAATGTATTTCATGCTGTTCGCTGCCTCGATCCATGTGGAGAGGTGGGATATAAATAAACATTAATATTATTATTATTATTATTATTATTATTATTATTATTATTATTATTATTATTATTAGTGAAGTACTACACATGATTACTCAGACAGTAGAACTGGCACCCAGATAGGTATAGGATTGTTTTCTTGTAACTTGAGCTGGTAAATGAAGAGTTAACTTTGCAGTCCTCTGCTAATTTGAGTGTGGGGGCCTGGGCTTGTGTGCATATTCTCTGATAGGTTCAGGAGGAGCCAGTGTAGTCCTCTAGCCTGCAGAAGCTGCTTCTTACTGCTGTGACCATTGTGCTGTACTGCCTATTCTGTTGATTTTGACACGCACTCAAATCTGGCAAGTGACCCCAAAGAAGCTCAAACCACCTGGCCAATGAGCAAGTCTAAACTTTAAATCGAAATACTGCAGATAAGCAAGACGGTCTAGCAGTAGTATTTGTTACAGGAAAGTTTCAGACCCTGGAAATATTATTCCACACAATTTCCCGCAAATGCAATTATCAGAAAGGCATCTGAGCAGAATAACAATATAACAAATAATAATTCTAACACCCTACCCTAACTTGACTGGGTGAGGTTAGGCTAATTGGTTGTCCCTACAATTTCATCTTGGTCAAGAGGTATAGCTTTATATTGTTTGTTATTTTCATTGTGTTTCAAAAGTTGTGTATAGCTTATTTATACGATGCCCAGTTTTTGCAAATAATAAAAAACTGTCCAAAAATAATAGCAATTTGATTGCATTTTTTAACAGCCATCCAGTTCATCAGTTTTTTAAACTTCCTCTTTCACTTTTGCCTCCCAAACTCCCCTCTCCTCAATAGGTTCATCTCCAGCTACTTTTTGCTGTCACTTAACTGATGCTCTCCACCTGTCACTCACGCTAACTCCGCCCACCATTCCATTACGCTCTTGTGCTGTCAATCATTTTTTCCCCCATTTGTTCCTCCGCTTGTTCCCTGGGAAATGACAGTTGATCATTAAGAGGAAAGTAGCAAGATACAATCTGGAAATCCACAAGGAGTTTGGGGTGGGGAAGAAGCAATTTTCATCGAGGGAATATGCAGTCCTCATTACTGTTCTCATTAGTGTGGTGCTTTTGGATGGAATTTAATGGGTTGCTCATGAGACATAACAACACATCTCCACCTGATGTAGTGGTTTTGGACATGTAAGTAAGAAACACCTCTGCTAAATGTATGGATCCCTATTTGCAACACACATGCAGCCCATGGAGTGATGCTTTTATTTAATGGCTTCCACAAATTACAGAATGGCAGCATGTGGAAAGGAACTGCTGGCAATTTACTTTGCAAAACCATGAAGAAGGACAGTGTAGAAAAGCACAGGCCATTTTTTGTTCTTGGGGTATTATCTAAAAAATGGGGGGGTCCAAAATGTCCCAAAATGCCCTTTAGAGAGTATATATGTGGGTGGTGGTGGTGTAATTTAGCCATGTTTTGGATTTTTCTGGGCTGTTTTAGGTTCATGGAGACTTTTTTGGGTACGAAGAGGGTGACTTCTGGATCACTTCTTGTCATTAAGAAAGGTCTCTCATAGACCTGACAGGGCCTGAGGTGGGACAGAAGATGACAACATTGATCTTCACATCCCCTAATGGGTGCTGAGGGCAACTTTTGTTGAATTTTTTTGCAAGGGTGATGTGGCAGCGGTGTGGATCTCTGAGATCTCCTGGTGGGCCAATGTGACTCCTAAGCATAGACAGGTTATTGTTGTTGCTGCTTTTTTTGTTTGCCTTCAAGTCATTTCCAATTCATGTTGATCCTAAGATGAACCTATCACAGGATTTTCTGGGGATGAGAGTGTGGGACACACCCAAGATCACCCAGTGGGTTTCCATGGTCAAGCAGGGAATCGGACCCTGGTTTCTGGGGTTGTAACCCAATGCTCAAACCACTTATACCATGCTGGCTCTTGTCTAGACTGTGCCCACTGCTATTTTAAAGAAATGTATTGAGAATTTTAGTTGCCTCCTCTAGGAGATTTCTGCCACCACCTCTTGCATTCCTTCACATCTTTTTGTCCTGTTCCATTTCACTAGAGTTGCTCAAACCGACTATAAAACAAAGGCCTGGAGATTATGAAGAATACAAAATGCCATCCAAGCTACCAAGACAATTACTACTGTCTCTCAGGGTCTGAGATTTTTTCCCCCCTGCAAGTTTGGTGAAGAATTTTGGGCGGCCTAAAATGGCTTTTTCCTAGAGAGACCCCTCCCACATTTCAATGAGAGACAGAGGCTTCCACACCATTAGTGTGGTGAAGCTACTACAGCTTTCAATATGAATTTTTAAGAGAGCTATACAGCATGTTGAGCCTATTTGTGAGATGCAGTTCAGCACTTTGGACAGTTCTTTTAAGCCTAAAGTTTAGGACAGATTTACCACCGCACTGACTTCGGGAGGTACAGAGAAAACTCCTGAACCTTTGAGATAGATAGATAGATAGATAGATAGATAGATAGATAGATAGATAGGAAGAAATACACCTATTTGATGATGCCCAGGATTTCAGAAAGCTATAAGTATGGGTTTTCCTCCCTTTTTAGCTTGTTCATTAAAATGAAACAGAATCTTGCTGTACTAATGCCTGCTTTTTGCTACAATATCCTCAATATCCCACAGTGATGGTGACAGCAATACATAATCCAATGACCATTTACCCACATGTCCTGGCTGCCGTTTCTGTCGAGGCTAACGGAAATCCCAGGGGATTTTGAACAAAGAATTTAGAATGCTACTATAGGGAAGAGCTGTACGAGAATATGATTTTTTAAAAAATCTTGTATTTATAGGGAGTGCGCAGAGAGCCAGAAGGATTCTGTTTATCTATCTAAGTATTTATCAGCATAGATCCAAATCCCAACAGGCACGAATAATCTCTGCATCTCTCATTACTGGTTGCACCTCCCTGGCTCCTAAGGGAGTTATTACTGATGTACTTGCCATTCATTATTGCATAATGCCTTAGCCCTGTGCTGCATTTCAGAGTGTTTCCAAGGCTCTTGGGAATTGTGATTGACAGGTTGACTACTTTGCTTTAAAGCATGCTGTACTTTTATCCTTGCAATGGAAGGAGTTAGAAGTGTAGCTTATGCATGGCCAAACTGATTTTTTTTTTTTTTGTAATTAGTAACACCATACTTTAAAAACAGTGACATATCACTACTCTGATGGCAAACAAATGAACAATAAATGGGCCATGGAGTGTGGCTTATACTTACTGGTGCAGCCTCAGTTTTTCACTGCTACTGGTCTTTCTTCACTCCAGGATTATAGCTACAGGAGGCCCTCTACATTCACTAGGGTTAGGGGTGCAGGACCCCTGCAAAAGTGGGAAAATTGTAAATATTAAAATGTGTGTGTGTGTGGGAAGGGGGCTGAGGCACAGTGGGGAGAAAGTCATCCAAGGTCCAAAACAGATCAGGAAAAGGAGAGGGAAAGGGATTGGGTTGGCACTATACTTCCTTTCTTTTACCCATCTCCTTCCTTGGGTGTGTTGGGGGGGGGTCATCAGGAGAGGGTTTGAGGTGCTGAGAAATTGGACTGTGAGACATCCTTATTTGGTCAAGAAGTGCCTGGAGAAGAAGGAGAAGGATCTGAAATGGGATTGGAGAGGCTAAGAGAGAAGGTTCCTCTGGAAAAGAAGGGCCTGAGCTGAGGAGGCAGGAGCTGAAGAAACTCACAAATAATAAGTCCATGAAAGTAAACCTGCAAATGTGGAAGACTATATTGTGTGTGTGTGTGTGTGCTATCAAGTCATTTCCAACTTGTGGAGATCCTAAGATGAACCTATCGCTAGGTTTTCTGGGATTGAGGGTGTGCAATGCACCCAAGGTCACCAGAGGGTTTCCATGGCCAAGAGGGGAATTGAACCCTGGTCTCCAGGATTGTAGTCTAACAGACAAAATGAGCTCACTGCCTCCCACATAAGAATTCCAACCCCCATTATTTTTTTTTCAGACCTCACATTTCTAGCATTGCAGAGGGTGAGACCCTGAAAATCATTCATACCTAGAACTCTAACATTTGCTCTGTTCTCACTCCCTTGATCACGTTGCCTGCCCCTTTTCTTGGATGTCTAAACTCCATTTCTAAGTGCTCAACTTAGCGTTTAAGTTCACTGCCATGCTAGAAATTGGAGAAGAGAAGGAAAATTTCACTGAGGAGACAGAATTCATATTGCATGGCAATGCCTCCACAGCCCCTTCCCAGTTGCATCCCAGGTTCACTTTGTCTCCAACCCTGGCATCTGAATTCTCATATAGAAATTGGCTGGTTGGGGTTGCTGTATAGGTTGTTTTCAGACCCCATGTTAATAAAGAAAAGAAATCACATTCCTTTTGCTAAAGCAGTCCCCAATCCAGACCATTTTTATTGCACATAATTCATGGAAGGATTATAACTCCTTTCTCTATAGTTTTTAAATGTGGGAGTTCAAGTATGTGCCCTATGTGGAAGCGTATTTTTTTTAAGAAAAAGTAATAAAGGGAGTGTTAGATCTGGTTGTTTGCAGAAACAACCAACCCAGCTGACCTAAATAGCTCAGTGTTTTCCTTTTAAGTGGACCAGGGCATTTCCTGTCCCTTTGCAACTGGCATTTCAGTCTATGGTGTTCCATAGCATGAAGTATATCCATGTTTTCCTCCTGCTCTGCTGGATCTGCACAGGTTGGTGGGGGTTGCTTCTTCCAGGGCTATTACAGTTCTGCCTGTCTCCTCTGGCTCTGAATGGAGCCTGTTACTTTGACTTGTTTCTTCCCTTTTTTGTTCTTCTCTTTCCTTGTCTGAGCCTCCAGGTGGGACATAACAGGAAGGCCAGGTGAAGGTGAGGTGGCAGCACTGATTAGTCAACTTTTCTAAAGACAGTGCTGTTTGGGTGGCTGATCACAGTAGTTTCAACACTGTAGATTCTACCTTTTTCAGTGTGAGGAACAACTTGCAATTCCATTTACATGTGTTGTAATTTATCCTTTATTGACTGTCACGTTTTCTCTTTTTCTCAACAGAATGATCAAATATTTTCTCACAATCGCTACGTTTTTAAAGAGGTTTTGGTAGAATGCGGGGGTGAAGAGACTTGTCTTTTGACACACATTCATTGTTTGAAAAGTGTGCGATTCGGGTGCATTAAGGAACTTGTTAAGTGCCTTTTGGAAAAACAAACAACAAACATACAACAAAACTGGGAAGAGAATTTCTTTTCAAAATGATCCTGGTGGAATAAGGAGCAGTAATCAAAGTAAGAAATATATCTACAGAGCTCTCAAGTTACTCTGTGTTGTAGTCTCCTGTGACTAAACATCTTATGTATGTTTGCTCAAAAAAATAGGAAATTGTCTTATATTAGATCACACTGTTTTTGTCCATATGGTTTGATATTGTCTATGCCAACTGGCAGTGGATCTCTAGGCTCTGACCAGATAATATTTTTCATCATCGGGTGACGTGGCTGGCTCTACCATTTGGCAAGATGAGCAACCTGCCTCAGGCAAGTGATGCTGGGGAACAACAATGGAAGCCTTCTGGCTGTTGCTTGTGAACTTTCTGGCTGCAACACTGTTGGTGAGCATAACTATGCCAGAGTAGGTGTGGGTCTAGGGCAGTGGTTCTCAACCTTCCTAATGCCGTGACCCTTTAATATAGTTCCTCATGTTGTGGTGACCCCAACCATAAAATTATTCATTTATTATTTGCAATGCCTCCCCTGCCCCAGCAAAGGCTGCCTCGCCAGCCAGGAACGGGGGGGCAGGCAGGGAGGGAAAGAGGAGCTGCGTGTCTCCCCTGGGAAAAAACTCCTAAGAACCTCCCCGGGCTTTGCTTCTGCTTCGCTCTCATTTCCGCTGGAGGGGGCAGTGTGGGAAAAGTTTCCAGACTGTCGACCGTGGCTGGGGGAGAGGAATCCCAGCACCTTTGTCTTTTGAGCCGGGCGCAGCTTGCCCCCCTGGAAAAGCGCCGCCTTGTGGCCTCCCGCCCCTTCCGCAGCGCCCCCCTCTGTGGTGAGTGGGGCAGGGGCCGTGGCGAGGAGGGGGGAATGCCCCCGTGCTGCCGCCGCCCCCCCCCAAGCTGGCCCGTCAGACAGGAGGCTCTCCTGGTAGCGGAGAAGGGGAGCATTTCAGTCCCTTCTGAACAGGGGGCAGGAGGACGCGAGCGCATGGCTTGCGCTTGCGCACCACCACTCCTGCTGTGGCGATGCTGTGGCAGCACGTGCTCCCGCCAAAGGGGAAAGGAGGATGCGAGCACGTGGTTCGCGCTTGTGCACCACCACCGAGGAGGGTATGGAGCCTAAGACCATCGGAAATACGTATTTTCCGATGGTCTCAGGCGACCCCTGTGAAAGGGTCGTTCGACCCCCAAAGGGGTCACGACCCACAGGTTGAGAACCGCTGGTCTAGGGTGAAGCTATGGTGGGGAGAATTAGGGGAGCAATTCCCCCCAATCTTCCCATCACAGGAATGAGAGCATTGCCCCTTAATTTTGACCCCCCCTAATTCTGTCCCACATGGAAATGTGCTTCAATCCCCACATTTCTAGCATTGCTGTCACTTAAAACATCATTTGAGCATTTAGAGATGCTTCAGAATCCGGAGA